>PKMM01028610.1:67228-246059 GCA_002933915.1 Eutrema heterophyllum | reverse complement strand
TTGGTTTATTTATCACAAATAAAAAATTTATGAGTGATTTGTACTAGATAAACTAGCTATGGGCATAATATTCGGATCCAAAAAAATTAACCAAAACCGATCTGGAAAAGAGGAACCGAACCCAAACCGAAACCGATAAAATACCCAAACGGATCCTAGATTCATATATCCGAAGAATCGAAACCGAAACCAAACCGAACCGAGAACCGAATGGATATCCAAAATATCCGAAATACAATTATATATCCAAAATATTAATTATATTTAGACTTGATAACCCAAAATTACAATTATAAATCCAAAGATATGAGTTATTTTTATACCAAAATGATTGAGAGACCCAAAATAACCGAATATACGAAGTTTTTAGTTATATTTGTTAAGTTTTGACCAAATTTTATTTAAATTTAACCAGTTTTCATTTTATTTTTATGATTTTTCGGATATCCAAAACCGAATCGAACTGAACCCGAATAGAACCAAACCGAACCGAAATTCTAAATACTCGAATGGATCCTAGATTCCTATATCTGAAGAACCGAAAATCCGAATGACCCGAACCGAATCCGATCGGATATCCGAACGCCAAGGGCTAAGAAAAACTAATGAATTTTCCAACATCAAATTTATATGTAGTATATGAAAGCAATTTTTGAAAAATTGATTATTGCTTTATATATTTTTACGAATCTGATACTAATAATAGTTTTGTATTTAATAATTAAGAATTTCGGACCAAAGTTCATATTAATTTATAGACCTATGATAAAATTAGATATTTTTGCTATTTAAGACGTTCGTAATAATTAACCACAATTAAAACATAAATATTTGTCCTCCTTATCTCATAATATTTTTCTTAACTACTACAACGCCAACGAAAAAAAAAAAAACTACTACAACTAATATTTTTATAATGGAAATTAAAATGTCAAAAAGCCTCTAACTTACCTGAATTGGATGACAAAATTAAATTTCAGTTATCTTATTAACCAAAAGAATATGTTAATTTAGTCGAGTTAGACCCAACATTAATCAAATTACAACTTAAAATTCTTAACAACAAAAGTTTTCTTCTTAATTTGAAGTATAAAAATTAATTAACCCAGTTTGAATTTAATAATATATGTATGATGGTGTAGTGCTTTTTTAACTGCTTAAACAAATATGTGGATGTGGAGATTAAAAAGAGTTGAGATAATTTTGATAGCAGTTTTTTAAATTTATTCTAATTCGTTAATAACTCAATGTAAATGATAAGTTTTGAAATGTATTTCAATTAATCCAGTCAACCTACTAAAAAAATTTCTTGAATAGTAATGATGAAAAATTATTTTGATAATTCAGTAAGACTGACTTGTAATATGTGTCGTGCAACTCTAGTATTGTGCTATTTGCAGGTCTTTTGAAATGAAATTTTTAAATCGAAGACTGGCTTGTAATATGTGTCGTGCAACATTAGTATTGTACTTCGAATCTTCGAAGTACTACCGAATACTCAAACAGAAAAAAAGAAGGAAAATAGACATATTTCTGATTAAAAATATAAAATTCATAAGAAAAAGAAAAAAATATTTGTTTTAAACATGTTTTTAGAAAATACAATACTACAGAAGAGAACGTACAATGTGAGAGGAACCCAAGGTGAACTGAAACATTATAAGACTATGCATGTTTGAATGGTCACAAGAGCTGTATTATGCTATTTGCTGGTCTTTTGAAATAAAAAAAATTGAAGATATTTTATAATGTAAAACACTGCTGCATTTTGATTGGAGTTCCGTTATTTCCGGGTGAATGATAAGAAATAAAAAAGTATCTTCATTATGAATAGTCGGTCATTAGGCTATTTAGCATGTGTTTAAAATTTTAATCACTAAATATTAGTTAAGAGGAGGTTGGGAGCCTAATGGAGTATAAAGTAAAGAGAATTGAAAAAGAAACAAAAAAGTGGATGAGTTGGAGTTGCCCATTGGTGCCAAAAAGAAAGAAAAGGCATTAACCTCGTGCGTTATATCTGTGACGGATACACATTAATACTCTTTTAAAACTCACACGAAAAAACCTTTTTTTATCATTACTTCTTCCTCTCCGCGCTTCTTCATCTCAAAACCGATCTCCTTCATCTCTCTCTCTCTCTCTCCTCGATCTCAGATCAAAGATGTCTAAAGCTACGATAGAGCTCGACTTCCTCGGACTTGAGAAGAAGCAGACCAACAACGCTCCAAAGCCCAAGTTCAAGAAATTTCTCGATCGCCGTCGCAGTTTCCGAGGTTCGTTTACCTTTTTCTTTCTCCTCTATTTTTTTTTCTCTTCCTGAACGATTTTATCGACTTTTATTTGGGATTCAGAAATTCAAGGTGCGATTTCGAAGATCGATCCGGAGATTATTAAATCGCTGTTAGCATCTGGTGGTAACCGTTCCGATTCATCGACCAGATCTCTTTCGGTTCCGTCTACTCCCAAGGAAGATCAGCCTCGGATCCCGGTTTCTCCGGTTCACGCGCCTCTCACCAGGTTTTTTTTTTTTTTTTTTTTTTTTTTGCCATTTTGGCGCAACTAGAATTATATTTGAAATTCAAATTTTTGAAAAATCTTCTTAGGCACAGTACGGAACTCGTCTCTGGAACCGTTCCTATGACGATATTCTACAATGGAACCGTCTCCGTTTTCCAAGTGTCTCGTAACAAGGCTGAGAATATTTTGAAGGTCGCCATGGAAACAGCACCAAAGAAAGACAAATCGATGGAGAATGATCTTTCGGTAATTCATCCGACCACCCTTAGACCAAAGCTCTTTGGCCAGAATCTAGAAGGAGGTTAGTTGAAATTATTATTATTATTATCACCAAAAAGTTACCCACTGCCTTTATTCTTCAAGAGTATACTTAGATATTGCATGCAGTGATTTTAAAAGAGTTTGTTGTAAGCCAAATAAAACAAATTTAGAGAGAGCAAACCCCGATCCACTCATTGCTAATTAGTTTTGAAGTTTGAAACGGAACCTAAACATTTGAAGTGCTCGAAATTGGTTATGAATTAGGAATTAAAAAGTGTAAAGATATGTTTTTCTGATTAGGAAGTGGTTTTTTGTGTGTGTGCAGATCTTCCCATCGCAAGGAGAAAGTCACTGCAAAGGTTTCTTGAGAAGCGCAAGGAGAGGTAAATTGTTCTCCTACCATCCAAGGATTTTACCCCAAAAAAATAAAATAAGGTTTTTTCCCCTCTCTGTTTTATTTATTTATGAATATTCCATTAAAACCCATGAAAAAATAATAACGAAGCGTGCCTCTTTTACTTGCACAACTTTTTAGATGCCTCTGGTTGTTCAACAAATCACATGCTTCTAGTTCTACGTAGATACTGTAGATATGGTAGAGTTATACGTAGATTAAAAAACTCGTGGATTATTGTGGAACTTCAAATACGCGTTGACATCTTTGGGGTCAATAACGCGTTGACTTTAAATCGCTCTTTTTCTTTGCTAACCGACAAGTGATCTTTGTCAAAAATTACTCGATTAATTAATTAATGATGAGAAAATGTGGAGAAAAAACGAAAGAAAATTGTACGTTCCCTTATCGGACCATACGGCCAAAGAAAGATCTGACGTGTTCTCAATAAGTTTACTATTAAACGCGTTTTCACATTTACTTTTGTTTGTGTTTGCAGATTAGTATCAACATCTCCTTACTTTCCGACATCGGCCTAAACGAAATTCCTTTCCTTTTTGATTGGGACTTGAAACCAAAATAGTCATTTCACATTCCAACACTTCGATGTTCGTTGTGCATTTGGCTTCTTCCCAATCCATTGGAATCACGACACGCTTTAGGATATTACGTTACCTTCCAAGAATATATATTATATATAAATATGTTGGTATTGTTTTTCGCACAGAAAAAAAAATGTGTTGGTATTTCTTTTTTTGTAATGATTATTATCTCTAATGTCATTTGACACTTTGATTCAAGAAACGCTATTATATACTGTGTTGTAATCGTAATGCAAAATTTATTCAACAAATATGTTAAAATGTCTCACATTATAAATTGAGACATTTATTAACAAGTATATAAGGTTCATTGGCCAATTTACTTATTGCCAATTGGTTTTGAGTTAGAAATTCATAATTCATATTATGATATCAGATTTCAGGTTCCAATTTCTCGATTGTGGGCCACATCCATAGATATTCAATCCCGCAAACTTCATGCTTCATATGTCCAGTCATGAGCGTGAAGGGGTGTGTTAGTTTGTCCTACATCGAGATTTTTTTAGATATTTGTGGATAATATATAAGTACGTGGCAATCATCATTTTTTGAGGTAGTTTTTGAACGTGAGTTAGACTCGTACTTATTAATAACAAAAAAACTTCTTCACAATGAGATGCATCATTTTTTAATGTGGCTAAATAGAACATAGTAGATAGGTGAAGGAAGAAGAAACTGAGCTATTGTGATTATAGTGGAAGCGCTATTATATATCCCTTCTGATCCATAATAGTTAATGTTTAAGCAAAAATATATTGTTTCATTTTAATTGATGTTTTACATTTTCAATGCAAAATTAAAGTATTTATATATATTTTTGACCATTTATATTTTGTAGTCTTTTTTATCATTGGTTGAATTGTGTTTAATTAGACAATAAATAATGTTTTAATTTAGAAAAAAAATAAAAAAATTATAATTTTATGTGATTTCTTAATTTGTGTGTAGAATCTTTAAACATCAACTATTATGAATCAGAGTAATGTTGAATTTTTGGCTTTTGGAAAAGAAAATGAACACGCCGCTTGGTTTCTCGTGAAGCTTCCGTTTGCGTATTTAAAGAAATGTGACAATTACCTTCTTCCAAGAATCTAACTTTGCGTCTTTTATTATATTTTTTTTTGGTTTAAGCGTCTTTGTTTAAGAAACACGTGAGTGTATGTTAGTTATATGATACGGTCAAGTCTTGCCGACTATTGTGTGGTGTCTTTATGTTAAAAGTCTTTGTCTTAGTACAAGTTCGGTATAACTGTAAATTGCGAAGAAGGATAATGAAAAAGATAAAGTTAGCGTACTTTGTGTGCCAACCATTACCACTTTCATTGAATAGTATCCATCACCAACATCAACAAAGCATGGCTTGTCCGGATTTAAGAAACAATAGCAATTGCTATACGTCGCACCACCAGTTAATGTGTCCTTACAAATGAAACCAAAAGATCTTATGTTATGTTATTTTATTGATAAGAAAAAAATACACCTTCTGTTATTATAGAAACTAGAATAATACCTTCTATTTTACAGACGCGACTCTTTTTTTATATGCTTTCATGTATCTTCTAACAAATGTTTTAGCTTGGTATAAATTTGTGTGCATTTTGTATACATTTGTGTTTAATTTGATACTTATTCGAATAACATTAAATATTAAATACCTGAAGTGTTTCTTCTAAACTTTTGAATTATAGAGAGTAGTTAACTAAATTTTATGATTTGAACATAAGTGTTCATACATATTTGGAAGTGAAATAATGATTTCTGACGATCATCCATTGACTATTGTTATATGATGTTTCAAATAATATGTTTCACGAATATACTAAACACATTACCATAGTGGTTTACCATATCTTTGAAGACAATGGATCAAAGCGTTCGCATAATGATCCCCAAAATAAGCATTATTTACATATTATTCCGCACCATCTTAAGGTGAAAATATCAACAAAGTCCGATTTAGTCAAACTAATTGGTCAAATATGCATCAACTACTGTTATGTTTTGGTTCTGAGGATTGACCATAGATGTCAATCATATTCTCTATTTATCAATTATAGATTTTTTTCAGTTTTTATTTCATTGATGATTGCTGTTTTGCTTGGTTCTGTCGACTGATCGTAAATAGCAATCATAACCTCAACTTATCAACCAAATATAATCCAAATCAATAACTTGATGTTCACGATTTCATCCATTTTTGGATTGGATTGGAACAGTTGAAAGTATTTCGATTAAACACCGAGGTTAAGAGCTTAAATTTGAAATGGCTCCGGGACTATACAGCTTTCCAAAAATTTAAAAATATCCAACTTATTCATAATGACAAAGCATCAAACTAACATCAAATATCAACAGACATTCGTGTCACTTATCAGAACGTGAGCTATCTGATTCACAACCAGTTTCAGAAAAAAATCTGAACAGAGACAAACTATGCTTGAGGAAATTCCTTATCAAATTGCTATGCATTTCTTTAGGTACGAATCAGAGTATGCAGGTAGAAAAAGTACTTTCATTAAATGAAATCGCCGGAAAGCAGGTTAATCGGTTAAACTAAGAGATTTAATCCCACAAAAGCAGGAGAAAAATGTAGGAAAAAACTTATAGCATAAGTTAATGAAACGGGAAAAAAAACAGATTGAAGAATCGGAGCATCAGTTTTAAAAAGCTCGATTTAAATAATCCGCATGGTTAATAGGAAGCACCGTTGTAGTGCAAAAAAATCATCATCTGCTCCGATTCGCTCAATCGATTTTCAATCACAACATAAGAACTAGATTCCGAAACGAAAAAAAGCAAAAAAGAAGACACAGCCAGCAATAAATTCTAGCAAAAACACACTCCTTTCTATATGCAAATCCTAAATACAGAAAAGCAAATAAAGAAGCGACTGAAGACGAAAACACTAAAGAAAGGGATCAGAGAGATTGCGAAGCTTCTGCTAGCTTAGACAGCTAAAGGTTATGTTTTATAGGCAAAGACTCACGGAAACCCTAGTTTGGATCGAATTCAGATAACTCGGGCCACATGGGTCACCCTAAGGCTCCTTTTGGGTCGGCCCATATATTATGGGCTTGTCCTCATTTTAAAAAAAAACTTGTAAGCGTGAGCTCTGCTATGTTGTAAACTTTTAGCAAAGTAACAAGTACACTTTTACATGACCGGTTCGATCCACTAAACCGGTGATCGGAAAGACATTTTCTTTTTGATCCGATTGTCAAGGTCCCGACGGAGTCAAAGACGCGGTGGAAGTTCGAAGCTCGAAATCCGCATGATCGGGTTCCTTAGAATAATTAATTTTGCGGACAGTCGCAGAATAATCCAATGTAAACGCGTTCGACAATGTGGCATTTCTGTTCGAACCGCCGAACCGGCATTGGAATGGTCGGATCCGATGGTCCAAGGCTTAGACTCTCATACTTACGGCACAATGCTCCGTCGCTGCATTCAGCTAAACGACCCAATTTCAGCAAAGGCTATTCACTGCGATATCGTCAAGAGAGGCAGCTGCTTGGACCTCTTCGCTTCAAACATTCTACTCGACGCCTATGTCAAAGCGGGGTTCGCGACAGATGCGTTGAAACTGTTCGACGAAATGCCTGAGAGAAACAACGTCTCGTATGTCACTCTCAGTCAAGGATATGCGTGTCAAGATCCCGTTGGTCTGTATACCAGGTTGCATAGAGAGGGTCATGAGTTTAACCCGCACGTGTTCACTTCCTTCTTGAAGTTGTTCGTCAGTTTGGACAAAGCTGAGATTGGTTGGTGGTTGCATTCTCCTATAATTAAGCTCGGTTTTGATTCCAATGCTTTTGTCGGAGCTGCGCTTATCAACGCTTACTCCGTCTGTGGTTTTATTGATAGTGCAAGAAGTGTTTTTGAGGGGATTTTGTGCAAGGACATTGTTGTTTGGACTGGAATTGTATCTTGCTATGTGGAGAATGGCCGTTTCGAGGATTCTCTTGAACTCCTATCTCGTATGGGGATGGCTGGTTTCATGCCCAACAACTACTCCTTTGCTACAGCGCTTAAGGCTAGCATTGGGCTAGGCGCATTTGATTTCGCCAAGGGTGTTCATGCACGAATCCTAAAAACATGTTACGAGTTGGATCCCCATGTGGGTGTTGGTTTGCTTCAGTTGTATACACAACTCGGAGACATGTCTGATGCTCTCAAAGTATTCAATGAGGTGCCAAAGAATGATGTGATACCATGGAGTTTTATGATTGCTCGTTTTGGTCAAAACGGTTTTTGCAGCGAGGCGGTTGATCTGTTTGTTCGAATGAGACAAGCTTTCGTTGTCCCTAACGAGTTTACTTTTACCAGTATTTTGAACGCGTGTGCCATCGGAAAGTGTTATGGCTTAGGCAAGCAAATTCATGGCCTTGTGGTGAAAGCTGGCTTTGATTTGGAAGTCTATGTCTCAAATGCTCTTATCGATGTCTACGCCAAATGTGAGAAAATGGATACTGCTGTGAAGTTGTTTGCTGAGTTATCAAGTAGAAATGAGGTAAGCTGGAACACAATCATTGTCGGGTATGAGAATCTAGGTGAAGGAGAAGAAGCGTTAAGCATGTTTCGCGAAGCTCTCAGAAATCAGGTATCAGTAACTGAAGTAACTTGCTCAAGTGCTATTGGAGCTTGTGCTTCTTTGGCGAGCATGGAGCTCGGTGTCCAAGTTCATGGGCTGGCGATAAAAACCAGTAATGCCGAGAAAGTTGCAGTGAGTAACTCACTGATAGATATGTATGCAAAATGTGGTGATATCAAAGACGCACAATCTGTGTTCAACAAGTTGGAAACGAAAGACATACCTTCATGGAATGCATTGATCTCAGGCTATTCCACACATGGACTGAGTAGAGAGGCATTGAGAATCTTCGACATTATGAAGGATAGCGATTACAAGCCAAATGGGTTAACATTTCTTAGTGTTCTTTCTGGATGCAGCAATGCAGGATTAGTAGATGAAGGTCAAGATTGTTTTGAGTCGATGATTCGAGATCATGGTATTGAACCGTGTTTGGAACATTATACGTGTATGGTCAGGCTTCTGGGAAGATCAGGGCGGCTTGAGAAGGCAATTGAGCTTATTGAAGGGATTCCATATGAACCCAGCGTTATGATCTGGCGGGCAATGCTTAGTGCCTCGATTGTTCAGAACAATGTAGAGTTTGCAAAGAGATCGGCAGAGGAAATACTAAAGATCAATCCAAAGGACGAGGCGACATATGTTCTATTATCAAACATGTACGCAGGTGCAAAACAATGGGCAAACGTAGCGTCCATTAGAAGAAGCATGAAGGAAAAGGGTGTACAGAAGGAACCTGGTTTAAGTTGGATAGAACATCAAGGAGATGTACATTACTTCAGTGTGGGAAGGTTATCAAATCATCCGGATATGAAGCTCATAAATGGAATGCTGGAATGGCTTAACATGAAAGCAAAGCGAGCCGGTTATGTTCCTGATCGGAATGCGGTTCTGCTCGATATGGACGATGAAGAAAAGGATAAGAGATTGTGGGTTCACAGCGAGAGGTTGGCTTTGGCATTTGGGATTGTTCGAATGCCCTTATCAAGAAATCGCATATTGATCATCAAGAATCTACGGATATGCTCGGATTGCCACAGTGCTATGAAAGTGATATCAAGTATTGTGCAGCGAGATCTTGTCATCCGAGATATGAACCGGTTCCATCATTTTCATGCAGGAGTTTGCTCTTGCGGTGACCACTGGTGAATGGAAGGAGACGAGAACATAAACACCAATCTCAACATTTTGTCTCTTCATTTAGGGACATTAGATTACATCAAAGTTTGATAAGCTTATTGCACATGACAGTGTAAAAGAGTATACTTAGGTTAACTACACAGATAAAGGAAAGCGAAGAGCTTAACCTTGGACTTGGATTCACAAGCCTAGAGACTAGAGAGCATAACATCTAACAACGATGATATACAGATTTTCTACAGACTGTGCAGCTCAGCATAAAGATACAGAGATCACATATCCATGTCGTCAAAGATCTCTTCATCTTCTCCATATGGAGGGGTGTCGGCCAGAAATGCATCATTTGCCAGGTTACTGCAACAGACAGTTTTAGAGTTGGAAAGACTTTTAAAGGAGAATACAGTGAAAGAGACAGTCAACTTGGTAGGATGGCAATCATCTAACCTTATGCAGCAGAAACGAAAACCCGCAACACGCTTCTGTTTTCGGTTGTAGAAT
The DNA here is from genome assembly GCA_002933915.1 of Eutrema heterophyllum. NCBI lineage: Eukaryota > Viridiplantae > Streptophyta > Magnoliopsida > Brassicales > Brassicaceae > Eutrema > Eutrema heterophyllum. The sequence goes on along the minus strand of PKMM01028610.1, from coordinate 236,056 downwards.
AAGAAACAGAAAGACCATCTGGATTTGACCCAAAAACAAAACAGGAAAAGAAGTAGCCTTTTAGTTGACAATCAGGCTAGAATCTCTGAATAGAGAAAGGAAAGTTGTTGTAACTCACATTGCTCCTTCCTCGAGGAAAGGATCAGCATTAGGATTTGGGTTGTACACATATATCTCACATTCAGCTAGTTTTACGACCTGTATCACATTTATATGAATTAATTATTTCCATTACTCTTGCCCAGCTTCTAATGTTCCTTATTACAGTGAACTTACCTCATCAAGAGCCTCGTAGATTACCTCAAGTAGGGAACCATCCTCATTCCTCTCAGTCCATTCCTAAAAAGCAGATAGGAGAATACATACTATATAAGATCATGTGCATAAAATCTCAATCCATTACATTTGTCATCCTTTAAAGAAGCTTAATGGAATGTCGAATTGGAATATTGAAGAAGGGGAAAGTGATTCTCCCTCGCAAAATCAACCAGTTTTCTAATTTCCATCTAACAGAAGATAGTGAACACTTAGTATACCTTGGAAGCTTCAAACATATAGTTGTTAAACATCTGCGTAAACGTGTCCCAGCTTTCCTCCGAGAAAAACTGATGTGCTTTCACAGCGCTGGAAACAAGAAAAATAGAAAGAAAAAACAATGCGATATTGACAGAGTTATAAACATAGCTGTACTCTTTCATGTTCAATCAGACACTTCATAGCATTCCACACAACCGGTTTAGTTAGATTTTTGGGAAATGGAGAGAATTGAACTCTCAGCAAGAACCAGTTCAATGAACCGTTCGTCAAACCTTCTGACAACACTCCCACACAGGTGTAAAGGGGGATTATATAGCGGGTTGCCATATCGCCCAAGAAGCTGACAATGACATTACCCATAATCCCCCTCCCTCAAAAAAAAAAAAACCATATAGTTTTCCTTTTAGATTTACAAACACATAATTACCTGAAATCGTAGTCCGGATACATCTGATAGAGTGTAAGAACCAAGTAGATCAAAGCCTTTCGACTGGAATAAGCACCAGAGTATAGACGTAAGAGGGATATATAATATTACAAAAGAGTGAAAGACTGTGAAAAGACTTTGGAGCTAGATTTCTTACCTTGATCTGCTTAACAAAAGATCAACGGGTGAAGAAGAGTCAGTGTCAGAAGATTTCCCAAGATAATCGAGCATCTGAGTTTAAGGAACAAGAACAATAGATTAAGAAGAAGAAAAAACTAAGTCAACAAGCAGCAGCTGGTACACATTCAATGATTAAGCCCAAAACACATGCTTGATAGCAATAATTAGATGCTTCATAATATCAAATTACCTCATTCTCCAAACTAAGAGACAATCTCTTATCAGTCCCCGCATGTTTACCTGTCGGGAAAAAAAAATAAAATAAAAAAAGCTTAGCGTATTTCCCTTGCATCCCAGAAGATAATTGACAGAGAACACAAACAGTTGCTTACAAGAATAAGTTTCCAGGCAACCTTTGATAGTTCTTTCCCCGAGATTTAAATGACCCAGAAAAACATTCAATCTGGAATAATAACAAAACAAAAAATAAAAATCCTTTCAGAATCCAAAAAGAGGAAGAAACTGATTTTCATAATTCAAAAACAGGTCGAAACAACGCAATTTGACACCAAAAAGGGGGGAAAAAAGTTTAACCTGTCCAGATTAGTGTACTCCAGGAACTTCATGGTAGCGAACCAAATCCTCCAGAAAGATGCGATAAACAGTGATATCCTAAGAATTTTTAAGACAGAAGATAATCTAAACAGGTCAGCTTATGCAAATTTCTCACACAACTCTCAGATCTAAGATATGAAATTAACGTTTCCAATATCGGAAGATACGAGCATAATAATGGGAGAAGCAGGGAATCATTAGCATGAACACCACCAATTATATTCTCAATCCGAAGCCCTAATTTCCACTGATCTGTAAATACGAGACGCGAAAATCGAGACAAAAGGAACCTCAACCACCAAAATTCAGGTTCATATCCGTAAAATCAGAAAATGAGCGGCAAGAAGAGAATTGAATTTTGCAATTCGAAATCCATAAAATTCGAGAGAGAAAGAACCTGAACCTGAACCTTCAACGGTTTGCGGAAATGAAGACGAAAATCCTCCGCTTGTTGGAATCTATACGCGCTAGGATCCCTCGCACGTGCGAAAGATGCGGATATGCTTTGGTCCATGATGGACAACGAAGCGTCTGCATCTCAAAGATCTGAACTGGTTGCCGTTTCTATGCTATTTCATGGGCCGTCCGCTTTGGGTCTTTATTTCCATAAATTGTTTTCTTTTTTTACTGATTCAGTCCCAAAAGATATTTGGAAGAGAAAATTGGTTAGAGGTTTAAATACAATTTTGCAATTACTTGTTGGTTGTTGCAGGCAAATAGATTCGTTTAGTATATATGTTTACTAACTTATTAGATTAAACAGGTATGAGACTCATGTTATATTATTGAGTCGAATTGAATTGTTTTTTATTATCCAAACAGGACAGGATTACATGATGGCCTCAATTCAGGTGGACCATTTTAACATATTGATGAACCTCATTTTAGTTTAAAGACTAATTAAGGTATGTCAATATCGACAATCGGGTAAATCCAATCCGGTTACTATTTTCATTTAATTACCGGTTAAAGTTGATTGGCCTATTCTTGACAATAGTAAACCAATGATCTAAACCAAATTAGTTATATCGAACCTAATAGAACAAAGTGGATTGCATATCACTATGCGTCCAACTGGACATTCCTTTTCTACAACCAGAGAAGAAAATATGTCAGAAACGTTAAAATCAGAATTTCAGTTTTTTTTTTTCTTCTTTTGACCTAGTTTATATATCGGTTTAAACTATCAAATCTACTGAAATAGGTTCATTAACGCGGAGATAAATTCGACAAAAAACCATGAATATTTCCATGGGAGAAGGCGGAAACACTGTGAGAGAAAGAGATCGATCGATAGGAACTAAAGAAGAGGAATTGACAACGAGAATGACTACTTAGGGTTTCGGAGAGAGATAAGAAGCACCCCGGGAAGGAACACCACCGCCACGAGAGCCTCAGTGACGTCGAAAAGAAGCGGAGAACGCACGACTTCAAGATCTAAAGCTTGGAAATCAAGGTAACGAAGAAGATCCTCCTGCGAAAAAGAAAATAAACTGAATCCTAGGCTAGCGTTTATATATGAAACTCGTGTTCCGGTTTTATAATGGGCCTTTAATATTTGGGCTTATAATTTTGGTCCATAAGACTTTGTTAGACCAATCTAACTTGATAGAAAGGAGGGGAAATATTCATTTTAAATCCCAAACTTCTTCAAATTTTAATAAAAATGTCTCAATTTTATTGTTTGCAAAAATTTTTTTACCTAATTTCGTATTGACTTAGCAAAAAATGATGTGAAAATGGTCAACGTTATTCGTACTCTCAAATCGTAAAATCTCCGTTGCTAAAAAAACCCCAAATCCGACTTCAATTTTTTTTAAACCCATCCATTTTGAAAAACAATCGAAACCTAGTGATGCAGCAGCATCTACCGTTGTGTTACACACTATGACATTTGTGTCACACACTAAGATGCTGGCTTAGATTTTATGGGATTTACTTCCGTTGGATTATCTATTGTTTTATGGGCTTTTAACATTTATGTCGGTTTTGGCTTCTTTGTTAGGTTAAAGTTTTCGTTTAAGTCTTCTATTTAAACTAGCCGGTAGGCTCAATTGTAACTCAGACTTTGATAATTAATAAACGAGCGATGTCTCTTATACCTTGTTTTTGATTCGATTAAATTCATCAAAACATGAAACCGGTCTCAAGCGATTCTTTGAATCCCTTGATTGAGCAAAGCAGGTCCCAAGCGAGGATTCTATCGAATTATTTGGTTGAGCTGGCAGGTCTCTAGAAATTCTATCGAAGATTCGAAGATTGAGCTGATTATCATGTTCTTCGCCACCTAGATTCTCAAAAAAGACATAGTAGCTTTGTTTGAACGGCGATCCAACAGAAACAACCAAGAAGATGTGTTTCGGAGTTCTACATAGCTTTGTACCAATTGGTACAATAGGCTTCTATATGTTCTTTCAGAATGTTGTAGATTTGGCCAGTTGAATATCTTGTTGACAGATTCATAGTTATTCGGAACCACTGAGAGAGATATGCATGGTTGAGAGATGGATATGCTATTGGAATTTTATATCTCTCTTTTTTTTTTTTTGATAATAGGAATTTTATATCTTGCTATTGGAATTTACACTTTCTGGTTTCACCCAAAGTTTATCACATAAAGACATCTCCAACCCTACTCTATTTTATATTCTAAACTCCATTTTAGAGCAAAATATTCTCCAACCCCACTCTAGCTATTTTCAACCCTAAAATAGAGTAATTCTATTTCTTACTCTATATTTGGAGTAACTCTATTTTTTACTCTATTTTAGAGTTGAACTTTTTTATTTATCAAATAGTCTTTTTAATTTTAAATCATTATATTTATGACTAACTTTTTTAGCAATTTTGATTTAACTTTTTTATTTTGATTTAACAAATACTAAAATTAAAGATAAACAACATAGCAAATACTAAAATTAAAGATAAGTAACATAAAATAAATTAACCAAAATCTACATTTATGGAAAAATACACTAATGATGATATTTAACCAAAATCTACTATGTTTTGTTATTTATAAATGATGTAATGTAATTTTCTTTATATAATAAATGTTTAAAATAATAATATCATAATTTATGGAAGTTTTGCAAAGAATAAAATAAGTGGGGTTAAATTGTAAATGTATATATATAAAAGGTATTAGTAATAAAATAGAAATATAATATACTTAGAATATTCATTTTTAGAGTCAAAAATAGAGGAATAAATTGAAGAGAAACTCACTTCTATTTTAGAGTTACTCTATCTTAGAGTCAAAAATAGAGAAACACATCGGAGATTGTCTAACTTATTTTACCCTTCTAATGTGTGATTCTCATATTAGTTTTGGGTATATGAGACCTATATCAGCGGGAAAAAGTGAGCCCATGTTTCAGCCAAAAACCATTTACCACCACATATGTATATATATATTTTATTATATAAAGTTGGATTTCTTAACGTGAGCATGATACGTATGATAATTCTCATTCACGAGATCGTGACATGTATCGTTGTTAATTTAGATCGCGACATGTGTCAAAATAATAATATAAACTTTCTAATTGTTAGTTATTTATTTATTTTAAATAAAAATAACAAAAAAGGAAAAATAATTGTGTTTTATATTATTGAAAGTAATAACATTGAAAAAAGTAAAGAAAGAGAAAAAAAAATAAAAACTACCAAATAAAAATAACAAAAATGGAAAAATAATTGTGTTTTATATAATGGAAACTAATAACATTGAAAAAGTAAAGTAAGAGAAAAAATAAAAGCTATCAAATAAAAAGTGTTAAATATAAAAAAAACATATACGATTCATAATATATAAAATTAAATTAGACACAAAAATTTGTTATCGTGTGTTTTGTAATTCTGGAACTCTCTCGTTCATTTAAAGGGATTGTTTATAAGATTTATGGGTAATACGAATCAATTTTGAATTTTCTTAAATACGAAATACTAAACGTAATTCATGGATAACTAAACGGGATTTTAATTTAAAAATCTAACTATACATGTCATAATTAAGCATATTATCAATTTTAGTATCTAAATCTTTTATTTTTATCCGCGTATCACGCGGAACCTAATCTAGTATGTTATATATTAGTCTTCACCTTTTATCGGAGTAAAATAATGTGTACCTGAAAAGCAAGAAATGTAGCATACTTAGAAAATAGGATGGAAGTGGCAGATGATCATTATTGCAATTCTGGATGGACACTCTCGGTGATAGGCTCAATGCGAAACAGCAACCGACGAATTATGGTTTTGTATTTTAGTTCGTTTGTTGTCCTTTTATGTCTTCCAAATATTCTCTCCGGTTATATATATCTATACACTTTTCGTAAGTCAAAAATGATATATGAACGAAAGACAACAATTTGGAAGATACAAAAAATAAAATAAAAGCATCTGTTTCAAACAACAAATTTTTAAGACAGTACGTTTCTTTCATTGTTGTCAAAGAGCCATGGTGAGAGTCAAATCGGTGAAAATTAGAATGGCGAGATATCAACGTTGCTATAATAATATCTCATCTTGTGAACACAAAAATATATATATAATAGGATTTAATCCGCGCTAATTATAGCGCGAGCTAAAATTTTTTTAAGAAATTGTTTTGAAATTTAAGAAAAAATATTTTTATTTGAATTTTATAATATGTCAAACTCATGATTATAGATAAAGTTGTCATACAGAATAATTTGTCTATTTAACCCGTTTTGCAGTGGACTAAAATCTTATTCGGGCTAACCCGCAAAACATATAATTTTGAAAACATAACTCTAATATGCACAATTTAATAACTCTAGTTTTATGGTTAGTTCACGAACTCTTAAAAAAAACAATTTTCTTGTGTCTAACTTTTTATAAAATTAGTAAAATATTTTTCAACTTTTATTTGATATATATTCAATTAAATATAATAAATTATAGTGAAAAATATAGCAAGAAATCGAATATATTTTTTTTCTTTGAATATATATGGATTGATTATTATTTTAAAATATATAATATTAAAAATAATTAAGAAACTAAATAGTAAATAACCTCTTTAATGATAAATAAATATTTTCCATATTTTTATTAATAATTTTAAAAGACAATTATATCATTTCTTATTTCAATTATTTTTTCTTATTTGTAATGGCATAATATGTAATAATTTACAAAGCAAAGTTCATTTTCAAAAATGTCTTCTTAAATAATATTATAGAGATATCGTTAATTTTTATTTTCTATTCATATTTTATCAGTAATTTTGCTATTGTTTAACCAATCCCCATGATTTAGCCACATTTTTTGCTTGACATATGTAATTATCTTGCTTTGATTTGATTCTCAACTTATTTAGGCTAATATAGTTATTATTCTCGACTTATATGTACGTATATACAAAAAAATATTTATATCTTTAGTTTTTATTAATTTTCATTTTTTTTTTGTCATTGTATAACCAATTCCCATGACTTAGCCACATTATTTATTTGAAATTTGTAATTATGTTGCTTTGATATAGCATATACATACATATATATATATAAGTATGTCAGACTCAGCATATATAATAACAAGATAAAACTAGAAATAGACAAATAGTGCAATTAACTTTTATCTATGTCAGAAATTGAATACTTAATTTAGTGGAGTTTAAGTGTAGATAGAAAAAGAGAGACGAGGATCCCGCGTGTGCTGCAACTTAAAAACATGAACAAAAAATACTTGGAATCAAGCGAAAGAAAAATAAGTTAGTTGATGCAGAAATTTGATTTGACCATTGAGCGAGAGAGTTGATAATATTCTATATATCCACATGTATCGATCGGTGTATCTATGTATAAAATTTGTAAAGGAGAATATTCGTTAAGACGTGAAGAGGAAGAAGTTGTAAATGAAGGGGACATGCAATGCAGAAAGAGAGAGAAAGTTATGTTTCTTTTACAACATTGGAATGATAACTCTTCCACTCACTTCACTATATGCCTCAGAATTTACTTGTCCCAATAAGCCTGCCTAAAGGCACCTTTCTTCCAATATATGCATGTCCATATTTATACATTAAACAACAAATATTCCCATCAAAATTAGAATGATCAAAGCGATATTGTTACGTGTACGGGTGCTATACATCGTTTTCATGTATGGGCTACAATTTATACACGATTTATCAATATGCTTTCTTTTCCAGTTTATACCATATCATGAAGTCTCTAATTTTTTGTTTTTTTATCTTATAGAATATGAATCTTGAATCCACTCTAAGAAGTAAGAAAATATGTGTGTAGTGATGAGTTTTTACATTTTCCTATTTAAAAATTATTTTCTAAATATCGCATTGCACAACCAAAAAAAATATCAACATATCGCCAATCGGGTGATGACAAATTGAAAATCCTAGCGTATATCATCAATCCACATTTCTGTTTTAGACTTCAGAAAATAAAAATGTTCTCAATGATGATTAACAGTTAATAAAAAGTCGATTGAAGTACTGTTAATTGTAGAAATCACACGAGGATAAAAAGAATTGAAAAATCGATCGGAATCTCGTTTTTATTAAATCGAACTCGTCGGAGTTTACAAAAATATTCAGAGATCGGTAATGAGGTCGAGATCGGATTTTGAGCTCTCACTTTCTCTCTCTAAAAATGTATTGCCAAATTCTCTCCCGAAAATGTAGTCGGGACTTTCTTATTTATAAGCCTCCTCGGCGGCTTAGACATTTTCCCGAATCCGGGAAAAGTTCCGCGAATCCCGGATTAAAAAAACTAATTAATTTTTCTTTTCCGTAAAGTTCAGCGAATCCCGGAAGTGGGTTCTGATTACGACATGTTGATACCGACGAGCTCGGCATATCGCAGGTCGGCAATCGCTTGCTGTCTTTTTCTTTACCGATCTTGAATCATCGTCGATCGGGATCAACTAGACCGATCTCGAGTTGAGATGAGGGTTTGAGTTCGGCCTTCACCGATCTTGAACTGTCGTCGATCGGGACGTGATTCACCGATCTAGGTTCAAGTTTGGTATTTCTCGGATTCTTACCGAACTCATCGGTTAACAGTCTCTCGTGGACCATTTTTTCGAGTTCGGAGGTCGGCGACCGTTTCGTGGTATTTCCTTCCAGGTTCGAATCGTCGTTAACCGGAATCAATTGGGCCGGTCTCGATTCAAACCGGACTAAACCGGAGAGTGCTAAACTCACAGTAATTAAAGATATCATCAATTAGAGTGCTCCTTTCTCTCTACTCGGGTCTTCGTGTCCTCCGGTTCTCTTCTTCCGTCTTGTATAGTTATATCTGCGATTTTGTCTTTACCCTTAGTTGGCCCCATGAATATTATTTCTTAGTACACACGCATACACTATGATATAAATATATTGTCGCGTATGATAGATACTCTTTTTACATTTGGCAAAAAAAAATAGATACTCTTTTTACCATGTTATAAAGTGAACTCCACTCTGATATATGTAAAAGGAAAATTTAAATGGCATAGTCACGTTGACAAAAACAAATTGAACAAGCCATACAAAACTTAATTAAATCGAGGCAAAGAGTTATTGTTTGTGTACTCACCCAAGCTGAAACAATTTTACATAATTCTATTTTTGGTGTCTTGTTCCTTTATAGTAAAAAGACTTCGATATTATAAAATTTTTTTTTAAAAGACAAAAGGGATACAACTTATTTTTGTGGTTTGATACAAAGACTAAGTCATTTCATGCCCCATGCAATGTCACAAGAGGCCACGCCTCTGGACCTTTTCACTTCATGTATCTTTTCCACCAAAAGCTGACTCTCTCCCTCTCTATGCATGTATATGTATGTCCTTTTGATGTAATACACTTTTTTTTTACCATGCACTAATGTTGACATTTAATAGTGTCTTCAATAAATAAAAAAATTATTAAGAATTATGGTTGAACATAACTGTATAACATGACTTCTGCTAAATAGCATGCTGGAATTAATGTGCTTATTGGCAACAATGGAAATCATTCAAAATTCACTGTGGTGGAAGAGACTGTTAAGTCTTTATGATCATATTTATTCATATGAATGTGATTTGGGCTTCAATTGTTTGTGTTTGCATTTAGTGTATATAATTTTCTAAACGAACCCACAATTTTCACCAATTTAAATAAATTTCTTAGCCTTGTCCACTCCGGAGAATCATCTAAGTCACTCGGCCTAGATTCGCAAAAATCACTATTCTTAACTTAACTTTCTATTCAACAAATTTTTTGAAATCTATAATATGGAGAATGCTTTATAACCAATAGAACACTACAAGAAAACACGCGCATTTCCGACGGCGTTTCCGACGGGCTTTAAATCGTCGGAATTACCGACGAAATACCGAGAGAATTTCGACGGTTTAAATTCCCTCGGAAAACTGTCGGAATATTTTGACGGTTTCATTTTTCTCGGAAATCGGTCGGAATATTCCAGCGGATTTCCGAGGGAATATCGACGAACCGGTATTCCCTCGAAAATTCGTCAGAATATTCCTACCATACAATAGCCGTCGGAAATTCCATCGGTATTTCGTCGGTAATTGCCGGCGGTTTAAGGCCCGTCGGAAACGCCGTCGGAACATTCCTTGTCGTGTGGTTTTACAAATGTGGGTGCCACTTCGTCCTTCATCTTTTTGGTGAGATATTTCTTCTTCAATGTGTTGATCTTGATAACAAACTGTTGAATGTTTTTACCTTTGTAGATGATGTCCTCCTTCACTGAATCGTAAACAGTTTCTATATCGTCTTTAGGAAACTTACCATATTCATTTTTGTAACTGATGATGCCATTCAGAATAGTAATGTCATCCTCCTCACTCCATAATCGCTAGAAAAGAGCCATTGAAAGAAAGCTTTTTTTTTTTTCTTTAATTAGGGCATTAGGTTAAGTGATAATGGTGGATAAAATCTTCTTTTATAATAAATTAAAACTTAAATAATAATTAATTAGCCGATACACTCGGCCAATTAATGTAAAAGCGTTTGGACTCCCCCATAATAATCAAACAACGTAATTAATTTTAGTTGTTTCCCAATGATGGTGTTATTTAATGATATTTTTAAAAGTTGGGCAAAATATGAAAAATAAGTGATAAGATGAGGTCTTATTTGAAAGTTACCCAATTAAATGTGGAAGCATCTTCTATCCGAAAGTCTGATTCGAGATCGCCGTTTTCGAGGGATTTTTGACGGATTCTCTATAAAATTTTAGAATTATTAGATTTTGTTAATAAAAAGAGCTTTGGGTTTTTAACTTGAACTTGTTTTGGTAAATCCCGGGAATATATACTTGGTATTTTAATAAACTTTGTCTCGGCTAAAATCCTAACCCGTCGGAAATCCCTCGGAAATTTCCGAGGGATATCCGACGGATCAGGGTAATAACCCTCAAAATAGTCGGATTTTAAACATGTTAGGTCTTGATAGATCTAGAAGTAACAAGTTAAAACTACTTTCTTTGAAATCTTTTTAAGAATCAAACATTTTTAACTTTTTAATTGAAACCCTAATCAAACTCGTAAGTGTCCTTATATGTTAAATGTGTTCTTATGAAAACTTGATCTCGTGCATCGATTGATTGTTAGAAAATGGAAATTTCCGAGGGATTTCCGACGGACCCTGAAATTTTACCTGCGAATTTAAACCGCCAAACGAAAATTGCTCAAAATCAAAGCGGTTAATTAAATTTAATTTCCAACGGATTTCCGAAGGAATGGGTCCATCGGAAATCTTTAATCATATCAATCGATTCGTCTTCTTCTCTTTCATTTTTTTTTCTCTTCTTCTCTTCTCCTCTCCTTCTTCCTCTCCGCGAAAACCTTCTTCTCTTCCTCTCCTCTCCGCGATCTCTGCCTCTCCTCTCCTCTCCTCTCGTCTTCGTCCTCGTCCTCTCCACTCCGCCGCCGCCCATCCACTCTGCCGCCCCTCCACGCCGGCGCCGCCCACGACTTACAAATGTAAGTTTTTTTTTTTGTTAGATTAGATAGTTTGATTCAATTAGGTGGTTAGATATAATGAGAAAAATTGTTAGATTGTTAGATTAGGTTGTTAGATATTAATTGTTAGATTGTTAGATTAGGTTAGTGTGGAATTAGATTAGGTTAATTATTTATAAATTTATAAAAAAGGTTTTTGTAAATTAAATTTATGAAAAAAGTTTTTTAAAAATTTATTTATAAACACAATTTAATAAAAAAAATATATAAAACGTTTTTAATAAATAAATATATAAATAACATTTTTTATAAATAAATTTATTAAAAATATTTTTTATAAATAAATATATAAAAACGTTTTTAATAAATATATATATAAAAAACGTTTTTTATAAATTTATTTATCATAAACGTTTTTTATATATCTTTATAAATGTATTTTTTTTTAAAATGTATTGGTTTTTTAGAAAAAATATTTATGATTATTTATATGTTTTTTTATAAATACATTTTTTTTAAAACGTTTTTCACAAATATATTTTTTTAAAACGTTTTTCATTAATAATTTTATAAAAAACGTTTGTGATAAATGTATTTCTATAAACCGAAATACATTTATTATAAATCAATTTTGTAAAAACGTTTATTATAAATACATTTATTAAAAACGTTTTTTATAAATATATTTTTTAACACATTTTTTAAACCATTTTTATATATTTTTGAATTAAAAACGTTTTTAATAAATGTATTTCTAAAAAACGATTTTTATAAATGTATTATCTTAAAAAAAATTTAGTTTCTTACAAATATATTTTTATGATTATTTATATGTTTTATTTTGATGATTCGGTTTTTCTGTTTTTATATTTGTAGGTCTTACGGTCAATTCGATCGAGACCGTTATGGCGGTTCGAGGCAATTGGGGTGGAGGAGTACTTCCGCAGCTCCGAGCTCGAGTACTCTTCTGCCTTCTACGCCTCATGCGCCGACTATTCTGGACAGTGAGAGTGTAGCTCCTACGGGGATCATGACCATCGAGGAGCTCGTCCAACAGCCGGGACGAGAATTACTCACAGTTCTCGATCCGGACCTCCGCATTCCGAGATCTACTAGGTAATTTTTTTTGTTTAATTCCCGATTTTTAATTTGTTTTTTTTATAGGTTTGGAATATCCGGGAATGACATTAACAAGTCGATTATGAAGATGTTGCACTCCATCCTCGACAAACCGTACAAGAAATTTTCGGATATTCCGTTAGACGAACAAAACATGTGGTTTCGGACGTTTGTAGTAAGTTATCATTTATTAATTTTTGTTATATATTTTGAGATTTTTTTTTAACTTCTTTAATTCTTTTTTTTTTTTTTGTCAACAGCCTAAATACCTAGAACGGTTCAGAGATCCAAACCGGGGGTACCGAGTTTACAAAGGTAATATCCACTGGGTAGACACGAGCACTCCTTGCTAACTTGTCTGCCGTTGTGTTGTTTGCGCGTGGAATGAGTGAGATTGAGAAAAAAGAAAACACCTCTTTACTCTTCACGAATTCCTCCAAGTGTAATGCAAAAGCCGGCCAATCCTCGGGTGTAGACACCATCTTCACCAGCTCGGAACAGTCTGTTGCAAAAGCTATTGCCGTCTTCTGGTTTGCAATCAAACAATGCATGGCCCATATGAGTGCTTCCAATTCTGCATGTAGAGGGGAAAGGCTTCTTCGTAGGTTTCTTGCTCCCATTATAGTCCCTTCGACGCCTTCCTGAAAGCAGTGCCAACCTAATCCGGAGAAACTATCGGTCTCCTTCCAAGATCCATCAATATTACACCGCCAGCCTTCGTAAGTCGGAATCACTTGAGTAGGGACCAAATTTTGAATTATCACATCTGGATCACTACTCTGTGCCGATTCCCAGGCTATTGCCTCAGTTTCCGCAAGCTTCAATATTTCTTGTGGATCTCTGTCTACATTTGAAAAAACCTTATCATTTCTCGCTTTCCAAATATACCATGCAATCCAAGGAAAACTAGTATCTTGATTATCTGGAGGAAGTCTCCAAAATAGATGATCAAAATTTGCAAAAACCGATGCCATTGGAAAAACACCCGGAGGCGTTGGTATCTTAGAAAGTGCCCATGTTTGTAATGCCGGAGGACATTAAAAAAGAACATGATTGATAGTTTCCTTTTCCGCTCCACACCGTGCACATTGTGTATCACACTCAATTCCTCTACTTCGCAAATTTGTTGAGACCGCAAGACATCCCGATATAGCTTGCCAAATAAAATGTCGTAATTTCGGAGTGCACTTCAGCTTCCATGTGTGAGCCTGTAATTTTGTCACATCCGGACCATATAAACTATTGGAACCGGTATTTGAGCCTGATTGTTCAATTTGATAACCCGACTTAACTGTATATCTTCCCGATTTTGTATGGTGCCATCCAAGAGTGTCTGGTTTGTAGGTGATACTTATAGGCAGACCCCGAATAATCGTCACATCTGCCAGATCAATAATGGCGTTCAACAAGCCCATATTCCACGTTTGTGTCACTGGGTCAATCAAATGATTGACCATTAGATTTGGGTAATAGTTATACCCCTTACATGTTGCTGACCTCGGCTGAGAAGATGGTATCCACGGGTCAGAAGAAAAGACTGTCAATGGACCCTCACGAAAACGGTGGAGACGGAATTTTTGGCCGAGGCTAAAACACAATTCTCGCGCAACATGAACGAGTGGAAGAAGGTTTGGAGAAGGCGTGGAGAGAAGCCAAAAGACTTGAACGCGGAGGTGTTTAAGGACTACATCCCATATTGGCAAGACCCGAAGACCGTAGTTATATCTCAAACTAACTCCAAGAACCGGAATAGTCCCCGAGAAGGGAAGGGACCCGCTATCCACAACAACGGGCGAATAGCTTCAAAAAATCCAAAATCGAAATGATAAGTATTTTTAGTGTTTTTAGTTATTTTTAAATATCGTTTTCTAGACGAAGGAAGACGGCGAAGTTCCGGATCACCTAAAGGTGATGGTGAGGACGCACACCAACAAGAAGACCAGCCAAATTCAAGATCATGCGAGCTCGTCGAGAAGGTGACGAAGGTGCAGGACGAGATCCTTACCCAGAGATCGCAGGACGGCATCACCGCTTCCAACCAGCTCACTCTGTCTGAGATCAACGACATAGTGCTTGGGGTAAGTAATAACTATAGATTATCATTTCAATTTAGATATTTATTTGTTGATAAGATCTAATGTTTGATATTGTTTTTGTAGGAGATACATGGTTAAAAAGGTCATCGGCCAGAGTTGGGTAAGATATTGCGTCCCAACCCTGAACTTTTTCGGGTAGTTTTTCGATGGATCCAGACATTATCCGGCAAAACGAAGAGCTCAAGGAGAAGGTCACCGCTTTGGAGGAAGAGCTCTCGACTCAGAAAACAAATAGCGGAAAAATGGCGGATTACTTTAAATCGAAGTTCGATGATTTCCCGGAAGATTTACTTTTATGTTTTTTTTTTTGTAATTTTCAAACAATTTAGAAAACCTTTAATAATTATTAAATTTTATAAAAAATTTAATTATTTAATTAATTTTTAAATTTCGTTTTTAATAAATTATTTAATAAATAAACCCATAATTTTGTTAAAAATTAAATAAATTATTTTTTCAATCCGTCGGAAATTTCCGAGGAATTTCCGACGGACTAGGATCGATCGATCTCATCTTTTTAGATCGATCGATCCTCAATCCCTTGGAAAACCGTCAGAATTTATGCCGTCGGAAATCCCTCGGAAATATCCTCGACGGACAGGTCATCGGAAATCCGTCGGAATTATCCCAGACGGAATATTCCTCGGAAATCCCTCGGAAATATCCGACGGTCAAAATTTGTCGGAAATCCATCTGGAATAGCTGTTTCCGACGGAATACCGACGGATTCGACCGTCCGAAATTGGCTGTTTTCTTATAGTGGAAGTTCGTCTAAAAACATTTTCTAACCTAATTCATATAAATTTTTGAGCTAGAAAAAGTGGAATGAAGAGGAGAAGATACTAAGACATTGCTTATAAACTTAATCAGTGTGAAAACGAGATATTTTCGATCAAATTATGTTTCTCTTCCCTATCTGATGCTTTTTTTTTCTTTTTTCTTTTAAACTCTATTGTTGATTTTTGATTATGATCCCTATTGGTTTTGATGGATTTATGAATGTTTAATTTTTTCTTTATTTTGTTATTGGGTTTTGCACTTTCACTATGCTTTTCTTAGTAATAATTTGTTATGATATGATCTAGACTTGTTTAGAGTGTGACCAACTATATGGGCTGCTTGGCGTTAATTAGGACTTAAGATTTTCAAGACTTTAAGGCATAGTACAGTTCTCAGAGTTTTTTTTTGTCAAACATACTTTTACTTCATTTTTTTTTTCTAAAGCCTCAACTGCTCATTTTTTTTTTTACTCTCAAAACTTTATTTTTATAAAATCACGTTGGTGAGACTTCTAATTTTTTTAAAGTCATAGTTTTTATTTTAACAGCCAATTTTTTTACAATCTGATAATAAAATAAAAGTCTCAGTATAGTAGCTTGAGTGATGTCCTGATTAAGACTTAGGTAGCATAAACAGACCAGGCTTACTTAAGGTATAAACAGACTAGGTTTAATGTTTTTCTGTTGGTATAAACTAGGCTTAATGCTTCTCAATTAAAACCGATTAATGTGATTGGGATAGAATTAGAAACCACAGTGGACCAAAAATAGGTTTAAGACTTTCCATAAATTTATCACTAAAATCCATGGAAGTCTAACCGAGACTGAGTTAATCATCAATATCACCATATAGGAGAATCAACCAAAGAGACTCGATATCCATATGAGGCTCTTTTAAGTTTGACTGCACGATTAGATTAGCCATAGTCATAGCTCTAGATATTCAATAACCAACCAAATCGACCGTTTTAACACATATTTGAGATACACCAAAACTGTCATTGTGACGTACGCTGCTCCTTGCTTCTCAAGTCCCTCGACATCTCCACCTCGTACGAACTGCTTCAATTGATTCTTTTATCGTCGAGCTCCAGCCATAAAGCCACATAGTTTAATGAGATGTCTTGTAGTACTTGAGATCTTCATAATGAGCTGAAGTAGTCTTCTCTTCACTTTTGTATTAACTTCGACAGATTATATACATTTTTTTCCTAAGATAGTGTCTAGCTAGAACACTTGGCATTTTATAGCATAGGGTTTTTCAGCCACCTAGTTCAACAATATTGCAGTATCAACAAGAAGTATTTTGAGTAGATTGGGATCAATTATTTTTTCTATTTTATTAGAAAAACGTACTAACACACAGAATTGTTGGGGAGCACATGGTTCTTAATAGAAGTACAATTCGGTGAGAAACAATGTCTTTCAAAGCATCACAAGGTCTGTATGTTTTGCTGTATGATCTGGGGAAATGAGCTTTTAACTGAAAACATCATCATTTTCGGTGCATGCCAAATCCCCCCTCAGCGTTTTTTTTTTTTTTTTTGTATTTTTAATCACTGACTTAAATATTCATAGTTTTCAATTAGGAATAATTAACTGTTATTCTTGGGATTATTAAAACACTTCATACCTAAATAATTGAATTTTGACAGGTCTAATGTCATCATGCCTCGCACTCCACTCGTCTCGTTTTCTGGCCTTACTGAAAATCACAGCTTTTATTTAACCCAGAAATACCAAAAACATATTTAAAAAGGGCAACTTCTTTATCTATTTAAAGAGCACAGGGAACAAACATAAGCATAAGCAAAAACAAAAACAAATTTACGTAATATGCTAATTATAATTTGACTCAGTCAACTCGTTGAATATATTTCTAATTAAAATATTTGTGCATGCCACCTTTTCTATTCGTAAGGGACGAAAGTGATTGGTATGTCTTTAGCTATAGCTTGAAGTTCATACGATATTTTGATTGTGAATGTACAAGCTGTAATTTTATAACTTTTGTACTTGTTGTATTTTTTAGATTTTGTTAATGTAAACTCGGTACTCCGGTTTGGATTTTCAAGTCGTTCTAGATAATTTAAAGGTAATTTATATTTCTATTGAAATTTTATTTGTGATTTGTTTAATATGCATAAAAGAAGATATATACTCTTTCCGTTTCACAAAATATCATTTTAACACATTTCACACATATTAAGAAAATTATTAAAATTTCAATATTACCCCTTATTAATACACCAAACAATTTTTTTTCTCTAATTAATACACTAAAACAATAAGGGTAAAACTAGATTTTTGTTCAAAATTATGCATTGAAAACATAAAACGACACTTTTTGTAAAATAAAAATAAAACTTTAAAATGACATTTTTTGTGAAACCGAGATAAAATCAACTAGTGGTGCGAGTAAAGATATATATATATATATGGTTTTGCATCTGCTGAACCATGTACGTCAAATAAGACAAAGTTTGAACTAGTGGTAAGGTTTTGTTTTTTGGGACAGCTAGCCTATTAATAATAAGAATTTCGAGGTTATAAAATGGTGTCGAGTATGTATGTGCATGAGTGAACATATGTAATGTAATATGTTGTATATGTATACGTGATATAAGCTGTATTTTATGTCTAGCATGATATATTTTATTATATAAAGCGGAATGATTCAAAATTAGTAATTGACTAGATCGTGACACATGTCAAATCAGAAAAAAATTAAAAATTTATACATGCATATATACAAATAATAAAAAGTAAAAATTTATACATATATGCGGGTACTTATTTATACAGTATCTAAATAAAAAGTAAAAAAAATCAGAAAAATTTATAACCAATTTCTAATCATAAAAGGTAAAGTTAATAAACAAAAAAAATTGAAAAAATAAATTTATCATAAAAGACATAGTTAATTAAAAATAATAATAGTAATAAACGTAATTTAAATAAGAATAGGAAAAACTAAGTATTTGGAAATATGTGAGAGATTTAATTGGAAATCAAATAATAGAATTTTTCTTTTAAATAAATAAATAATTGTTACTTTGTTAGACTTCTCTATTGGTGGGTGATTTCGTATTTGACGTTCACAGTTTTATTTTATTTACTTTTACGGGTAATTTCACTTTTTCGTTTTTGGTTTTTTTTTTACGAATTTAAAATTTAAATTATAAACCCCGCGTATACGCGGAGCCTAATTTGATGTTAGATAAAAGGATATTAATTGTATATAGAGATATATTGAGTAATATACTACTATAGTTCTTCTCTTGTAGTATTAATATATTATGTACGTTGAATAGGTGTGGGAAATATCTCAAAACTTTTGTTGGCTTGCTGACGCAGGTAATATGCTGGTTTTATTTGATTTTATTATATTATTGTGGATTGAGTCCTCCATGCAGCTAGGTTGATATAACAATGTGTAGCGATTTATCATGATCTTGGAATAATTNAAATTTACCAACATCTGATGAAAAACTGAAAACACAAGTTCGTCGGCAACGCCAACCACAACAAATTTGTTTTATTTTTCTAAACTAGCGAATTTGGTTTTACATTATCTTTATAAGTTTGTCGTACTTAATATGATGAGTTTACTTTGTTGAGCATTTTGTATTGAGACTCGATATAAGGTAGAATTTAGTCATACCATTAAATAATCTAATTATAGGTAAAAAGAGTTGAATTATCTATACATAATTCTTCTGTGCTGAATTTAATTATTTTAATATTACTTTAAAAACTAAAACAAATAATTTAAAAAATGATAATAAGATTTTCTCTATAATTTTTAACTCATAAACTTTCGAAATATTAACTAAAGAGTAGTTTTACATGTTATCTCAGGTTTTAGAAATATTCACTATAGAAAATTATAGTAAGATTGTATGGAAGACTTTATACAAAACATATATAGTTTGTGAATTTATTATAGTATAAGCTAAATGAATGGTATTTTAGTAAAATTTTATAAAGTTAAGATTACATGTACAAAATCTCATGTCAAAAAAAAAAAATCATTGACTCTCGCTACAAAACACTTTTTTTTTTTAACTGAGGTTTACTAAAAAAATACAATTGTGTGACTCAATTACGATTGGGGATATAAAAAGCTTTTCGTGGACTTCCAATAAAAATGAAACGATAAAATTAGTAGATTAGGCTATAGTTGATTGTGGAGGTTAAAATCCAGATCCAACAAATTGGATCCAATAAATCTATGGTAAAAAAATTTGATAAAGTCAACGAAATCAAACTAGGGTAAATGAGTAACGAAGTGACCGGCCGAGCTGAAAGGTCCATCGAAGTACACATCTACAGTCAAAGGGGATTAAATGCAAAATCGTTAGTCAACCCCGTCGAGACCAAAGACTCGTTTAAACCGGTGAGTTAAGTCGCCTAAACGTAACGGCCAAAATCTCGGACTTAAAGATCATTCATGGCGAATCAGGCAGAGTAAACAGAGACGTAAAACACAATCTTGGAGTATAAAACAAGGACAAAGGCAAGAAGCTAATGACAAGATTTCAACTCTCTACACCACTCTCAACTACAATTTAGCTCTAGACTCAAACATTTGTCTTTTCTTTGTTCTTGTTCTTATAAATCTCTCATGAGAATCGAAATACTAATACAGTACTTCCCAAAAACCTTGTCCAAAGCGTTCTCGAATCCTATCTGTTCTCATCGAGCAACAAACTCTCTACTTATTGCTCGATAATCCATTGGTTCTTTTTTTAAAAAATAAACTAAAAACTCCTCTATTTTTATTATTTACAAATATTGAGCTTTGTATTTTCAGCTACAACATGATGCACACAAATCAAATAAATAAATAAACTATAACATAGCTTGTGGATACTTTATACGTTTTAAATGATAATAAATATTTGAATTCTCATATTTATCTTCCAGTTTTGTTCTTCTTTTTTAAAAAGCTATGTGTACATGTGGTGCACGAAAAAAAATGAAAATACGTTTGTGTATATAATAATTATAATACTAAAATATATGTACCGAGATTGTCCGCATAAGAAGCTTTTCATATAACTAGTGCCCATTACTCTGTATAATTGCAAGATTTGACCTTTCTCTCTCTCTCTCTTGATTTTACTCTCTCCCTCTCTCTCTCTTTCTCTGCAACAATTTCATTTCCACAAGATTCCAAACAAAGAGAATTGATAGAAAGAGAGATTTGCAAAAATTATTCTATCTCTCCTCTTGTCCTCTCCTATCATTAAGACACATACTCTCTCTCTCTCTCTCTCTCTCTCTCTCTCTCTAGCTTCATGGCTTCTCCTGTCTTCGACCATTTCTCGAGTTCTCGATCACTGGTTCCCATCTAAGAACCCTAATTATTCTTCCATCCTTCGTCTCCCCTCATGTTGAGATCATCAATAACGTTTTGTGTCGCTCCTCTCCGGCTTTCTTTGGCTTTTCCGGTCACCGGATTCTGCCATGGTTCCTGCTGTTGAATCCTCCTCCTCCGCAACGCTTCTTCTTCCATGTGGGCTTTCCAACAGTTTTGCTTATATGAGGTTATTACAAAAAGCTCATAATTTCTCTACCGTCTCTGAGGACGACGACGACAACAACAAAGACATTCGCTTAGGATCTGATCACCAAGTAAAAGTTAATAATCACCAAGTTTGTAGGAGAGATTGTAGTTCCATGGCCGATCAAGAAGAGCCGAGGAGTACTACTTCTAGGTTAAGCTCCAAGGACGACGAAAACGACAACAACAATAGCAATAACAACATTAGTAAGAACAATGAAGCCGAAGATCATGAGATGAGACACGAAGGGTGGCTCCGGTTAAGCCTAGGCCACGAGGAGGATGTTAAACCGGATCACGACCATCGGCAACAACATCAAACCGATCCAACGGCTAGGAGAGACTCTTTTCTAGAGCTTAACCTTTTCTCTGGCGGTTCAAGTAGAGAAGAAGAAGCTGGTCTTCCATTGTCATCACTCTTTCATCATCAGCATCAACCCGGAGGGATGATGATTAATCCATTGATGTTCACAACAAGGCCTGATCAGGAGATGATTGGTTCTTGGGCGGCTGCTGCGGCTGCGTTTAGAACGCCTTTTGTCCAACAAAACCTAGTGCAATCATCATCGTCATCTGCTTCTTTGATGATGCCATTTATGGGACCGTACTTAGGTCGCTCCAATTTTCAGCAGCAGTTAATAGGGAATAATAATAATCCGGATGTGGTGGCAGGTCCAAGCTCGAGTTTTCGAGTCATTGATCCTCCTAGACGACCCCATTCCGGCATTTGGTTCCTCCTTCAAGCTTCTCAAAACCAGTAAGTGCTCAAGTTTAATTTCCTAGAGACTATGTTCTGTACGATCCATAATTTCTCGATTACAAAAAAAACTGCATATTAATAATCCGATTTTCAAGATTCTTATTTTTGATTTTGATCATAATTAAGGTGTTCTCAAGATCATATTTTTTAATAGTTTTAAGTTCTTGGTTTTGTCATTGATGAACGTTTTAGGACAAGAGAACCATTCTTGCCTCAGATACCCAAGAGCTACTTGAGGATCAAGTAAGTACTCGTCGTTTTTTAAGATTATACCATTCTCATTAATTCTTCAACCAGCTAGCTAATTAATAAGAACTAACATATTTCCCTTTTTTGTTAAAGAATAAGAACTGACAGATAAAACAACGACGTTAATTGATTTTATCAAAAGTTTATGGCTAATTAATTTTGGTGTTCTTGGATTTGGTAGGGACGGGAAGATGACTGTTCGACTATTGATGAAGTATTTGGTGAATAAGTTGCGATTGGAGCACGAATCCCAGGTTTTTTTTTTAATCTCATCCCATCTCTTTAATTTCCTTTTCTTTCACTTTATTGTTCTAGATTCCATGTACACGTTGCTTGCCGTAACTACAATCTCCTTAGTGTTTTTCAAAAAAAAAAAAAAAACGTTACATTAGTACTTTTTAAAGCATTAAAGATGATGAGAATAGTACCGATAAAAACAGAAACATATTAGCAAAAGAAAGAAGAAAACGTGGAGAGGGTACATTCATGGGGGTTGGTGTACTGAGGAACATGACAACAACATCGGAACTAAATTGCCACAAAAGTGTCTCCATGTTAATTAGGTCACAAGTAGATGTCGTTGCTAGGTATAAGCCGTTTTGTTCTTTCTTTGTTTTATATGCTTATTATCCATAAATTGATTTTCAACCTTTTTCGAGTTTGTCTTACTTGCTCCTTTCTATAGCTTAGGGGTAATTGATTAACGGTCGAGCTATTAATTATATAGTGTCTAGTGTGATCAACTTCTCATTAGAGATGAGTGCACCCTTTGATTTATTTATTTTATACATTATATATATATATATATATATCCACCTACAGTGGCGGAGCTAGTGTAGAGGGAGGGGGGTCACTTGACCCATATGAATTTTTTGTTTTAGTTTTACAAGATTATGATTAATAGATATTTTGGTTGAATGTTTCCTTGATGACCCTAGTGACATGTGATCGACTCCAACATTTGCCCCATATATGTTCGGTTTTTCCCCTTTAGTTTCCTTTTTCCCTTCCATTTTAGCTAAATTTTCTTTAAATCTATTTAAATAACAATATTAAACTCTAAATATTTTATAAAATTTAATATTAATGTATGATGAAATATATTTGCACCCCCTCAAAAATATTCTTAGTTCCGCCACTGGTTCAGACACATATCAGTTTTTCACATACTCTCAAATGAGTAAGTATAACTATCAAGCAATAGAAATTTCATTCATCTTTTATATTTAGAATTCATTTAGTAAATAATATATGTATATGTTCTTAAAGAGATATATTTCTGAATTGAAGAACTTACGTACCAGTCATTGTTCATGCAATATATAGAGTAATGTCACCATTTGATAAATAGTACCGACCAAAATAACATTTTCATGTTTTTCAATCTCTCTTTCTCTTTATTCTATAAGAAGAAAAAACTTATCATATGTCAGTACTTCTAATTATTATTTCTTATTCTAATTAGATCGGGATTTCTTCAACTATAGTCGTATTTAGAGTGCATCATTAAATTTATGTAGATATGATATATATATATATATAGTTGTTTTTTAAATACATAGTATTCCACATTTTTTATAATTTTAAATTAAATTTTATGTGAAGAAATTCAGCATATGCTATTAACAAATTGCACAATTGCAACATTCAGCATCTTCCTTAAAGTTAACAAAGAGAGTAAAGTGAAGATTTAATCTAAAATATTAATATTGTTGTTAAATAGAAAGCTACAGAAAAGGTCGAATGAAGTTATGTGTGTGTGAGAATTAAATTATCGGTGCCACTTGTCAATATATTATATGCACACAACTACTGTTCTAAATATTGTTATGATGCTGAGGAAAAAGTTTGTATATATATACCATAGAAATATGTTTTATATTAAACTGTCATGACTTTGAAGAATTCGAAAATGCCATTCTTTAGATTTAAAAAAGTTTCCAAAAGTTTAGTGAATGATCATATATTATTTAGTACTCATTCTTGAGCACTAACAAAAAAAATTATAAACCTAAATTTGTGGTGTTTTTTGGAATTTNTATATATATATATATATATATATATATATACATGTCACATACGTACATGAACATGACACACACATATATATATATATATAACTATATATATATATACGTACACTATGTTACTATAGCTATATCGCACGCTTCTACTAGAGCTAGCTCTTATCTCAAATGATGAATACAATAAAGTAACATCCTATCATATGCATGCTGACTTATTTAAATTTTTACGAGTCGAATTCATGAACCAAAAGTGTCCTTTCCATTTATTTTTTGATGAAAGAAATAGAATTCAATCCCTACAATTACGTACGATGCTTCTCGTGCAAATTTTAATCATTGATATCTGTGCATTTATGCGCTCGCTTACCCATAATACGCTATACAGTAACTTTTATGATTCCTGAATTAATAATTACAATTTTTATTGCCAACGAATAATTACAACAACAAAAAATCGAGACTTCTTTTCTATGCTAAGGGATCATTCAATGTTTCCGTAATTATAATGTGCATGGAACGTCATTAATGGTGTGCTTTTGATATAATTCTCAAACGATGAAATATTGCTTTTAAAACGTGCGTCCTTTTTTTTTCTTCCTTTTTTCTTTTCCTTCTAATATTTTCAAACATATTTGAAAACCACACACAGGTAGATTAATTTTTTGAACGTCTTACGAAATTGCATGAGAATTTAAATAAACATTTTAACAATCTTTTATATATACGTGTGTTTATTTTTTGTAACTTGGTTTGATCCATGCACATATATATAATATATTATAATGCATAGAAAAATACTTAGAAATGCATACCAGTTTTTATATACTCATTTACATAAAATAAAAAACAAAGCCCTTCAAAAGGAGAAGAAGACAAATTCAATTGAGATGATCTTAATTTGATTGTTTGGAATATAAAAATACGTCTGGTTGTTGTAAGCATGTTTTCCTGAAACATTCTTTAGAAGCTTAGAACACCCACACATTGGTAGGTTGTCTCACCAAACAAAATATTTGTTTTTAATTAAATAATTAATTAAAAAAAATTGGATTTAAATTGGACCAATCACAAATCGACACGTGTAAGATATATTTTTATTTTTGAGTTGTCTCAAACGAGACACCTTTTTCTCTCTCTCCTGTTTTTTTCAATTTTTTTCATTTTTTTATTGTGAGACACTCTCTATTTTTTGGTGAGACACCACCGATGTCGATGCTCAGGTTTATTAAACTTAATTAATCTGGAACACAGATAAATCAAACTATAATATTTAGGTCAACTCAATGTTTAAAATTTACTTAAATCACTAAGTTTTTCCTCTGTTGTTACATTAAGCCATGCCATGAAGTATGACAAATGAGACGATGCAATCAATATAAAACTATATGTGGGTATGCATATCTCTGTACTCTAACACAAATTAGATATGTGATAATGTGATATGTCCATATCTTGATCAAATAATTAAGTTTTCATTGACAAGCTGTTTATTTCTTGTCCATTTCTTCTAATCTATACAAAAGGATATAACATAAAAGTCAGTATAAGGTACATATTTGATCAAAAATTATATATTCATTAATTAGCTTATACGGCATATTAGTGCGGATATAAAGAAATGCAAAAGGATAGCATACGACCATTAATCAGCTTATTTATCAGTTTGGATATAGATCTAAAGACTTCTGAAATTTCTTAAGAGTTGATTTTAAATATTTATTTAACCCCAACAATAGGGTTACGTCCACAGGGTCATAATGGGTTGTTCTTTTATTAGATGATCATTAATTAAAGTTGCAATTATGTTTATTCATAAATATATATATATATATATATCCGTGTATATATTTGTGTGTGTGTGAAAATATATTGACATAAATTAAATACTTTAATGATGTGAATGTGTGTGTATAATAGATTTGGGTAGGGCGCACAGGCATCAATAGTGAATAATAAATATGAATGTAATGATTAGGCAGCCATAATATGACTTCGTGGAGGCATTGTTCTTCCATTTTTGTCTTTCTCCCCCTTTGCAAGTTTCCTTTGACTTTTTAGACGTAAGTAAACAAAAGGCTTTAAAAGCTAAAAGTTTTTTTTTCTTACATCAAGCTGAAAGTATTCCATAAATTTCAAATTTCCTTTTGCGCCCCATGATTTTTTTTTTCAACTCGCTCTTCATTACATAAAATAAATAAAGAAATTCTCAAATGAATTTACTTTTTATTTCATTTGTTTAATCGTAATTAAGTATTCTAAACAATTATTTTAGCCCTTTATTGGTAAAGAGCCTGAAACACTTTTTCACATTTTTAAAAAATATTCAAATAACCAGGATATATATTCACACTTGTTATTTTATAAGAAACTTTATCGTAGTTCACCATAGATTAAAAAAAAAATTAGATCGGGTTTTTTTCATGACGAGTCTTAACACATTTTTTGGGTTAAAATTCTGGATACCTTTTAATTTATATTTTCTGCATTAATTTTTGTATGTAGAATTGTAGACTATAGTTCTACTCTTCTACCTTTGATATAGAAAAAACATCCCAAAAAGGAAAAGCTTTTGATGGTCATTTAATATTCTAAAAGTGTTATATATAAGATGAGATGCCTAGAAATACTCTTCTGCTTTCACAAACTAAAAGATTTTTTTTTGTGTTCTTTCCACATACAATTAAAATGAGAAGCATATAATAAACTGATGAGGCTTAGGGAAACCGTCATGCTTATGTTAGAAGTGGCTCATCAACACCAACAGTATCTGTCTCACGCCTTGGTTTAGCTAATTCTTTGTTAGTGTCTCTTGTAGGACCCTTTCTTCACAAAACCCCTAGTAAATTGGTGCTTGAAAAGCCTTTTCCCCATCAATCATACTCATATCCTCTTTAAGTGCTGCACTTTCTTAAATATTTCCTTATCATCCATCCACTTCTATCAATCTAGTTTTTAGATGTTTTCCTTTTGTTTCGAATCACACATCGATATCGTGTCTTTATCAGCAAGACTTTGTTTAATTAACTCATCCATTATATTTTCTATAACAATGCATGGGTATTGAAAATACTAAGATCTGGATGTAGTGAATTAGTGATCAAACCAATTTTCGTAGGTGGATTTCCGTATAATCTGGCAGATGTTTGGTCCATGGATGTTATCTCACTCTCATCTGACGGACAATTCATTTTTCCAAAAAAAAATATTTACAAAATTACAGTACTTTTTGTTCCTTTAAATTTTCTTTAGGACCAATCACACTTACCCATAAATTGTTACAAAAAAGCTTTGTAACGCTTTGACGGTTCTCATCTGTAGTCTAAGATCTCTCGGTCTAGTATTGGATCAGGAAGTTCTTCATTTTTCTCACGACTACATTACTTTGAAAATTTATAAGATTTGTCCACTGAATTTCCACATCACAAAAAGTCAGTGCTTTATTCACATCACTTGCATGTGTATTAAGAATCACATCTAATAAGTCATATTTTAAAAGTTTCTCCTTATTTATCCTAGTTATATTTTAGAAAGATTTCTTTAAAAAAATATGTATTTAGAAGCACACTTTAATTTTCGTTAAAAACCTTTATATGCATCATAATTTAGAATACAAGGTCTTACAAAATTTGAACATCTGCATTTTAATTAATTATTTTCATCTTTCAAGATACAACATTTTCCTAAATATATTTTATTAATAAAAGCGGTTAAAACGATGGTCAAAGTCATATTGGTTTTCAAAATAGGTTACACCAAGTATAAAATTTAGATCACTAGAAAATAAACGGAACCTTCCGCTTCGATTTAGTAAAAAGATTAGTTTGGAGAATCAATCTAGCCACATCCACTTATATTCCTGCGACCACGGTTTTCACGTCTAACCGCTACCAGTGCCGGCCCTGGGGCCAAGCCAATGAAGCATGAACTTGTGACTCATAAATTTATCAATTGTTTTTGTTCACAAATTCTGGAGTGTAATCTTAGTCTAGTGGTCTATTTTTTCCACTTATCAAGTAGCTTGTGGCCAGCCCCGAGTTCGAATTGTGGAGATTTCTTTTATAAGTTTTTTTTTTTAACAAAGCAATTAAATTAAACACAAAATTATTATACATTAATAAACTAAATAACAAAAAAAGGAAATCATAATTCAACCTAAATCACATCGATTTTTTCTTTCTCTTGCTGGAATCGTTATCTAAGCGGCCAATTTTTTTTCTTTGCTTGTGGTATTGGAAAACTTAGGGCCGGCTCTGACCGCTATACATTAGCTATGCATCTCTTTAGCTTTTGTTGAGGATTTCACCGGTTTTTCTCTAAAAATTATTTTCCCGTTGGTATTATGAAATCCATCGGGTCAGAATTCTCAACTGAAATCTAAGTTTCATTTTATCTGAAGAGTTCAAAGAAGCAAAATGGTTTATACCTAAATCTTTGTTGGACGAGATTTTCCCTATACTATGCTCGACTTGTTTAGTTTCCCAAAAATTGACTGTTACGGTCGAAACTATCGGTTGTTATCCTATGTTTTTGATATTTAGTCCTTACTAGCTAGGCAAGCAGAGTCATAGCTCATGGTTCGGAAAATTAGAAATGGTCTTCGCCCCACTAATATGAACAATATTTGGGACCTCCATTTCTCTCTTAATATATATATATGAAGGTATTAAGTTAGAAATCTTTTTATTAGCATTCGCTCTTTAACATTTGTTTTTATTTTTTTAAGACATATTCCGAAGCAAAATAAATAAACTGAATTATGACCAATTTCTTTCTATTTTTTTATATTTCTAAAATACAATTTAAAAATTTCCTTTTCTTTATTTTTACTAGTCCACTTTTTAAATGTATTTTAATAGTTATATATTATCACATATATACACCCTATTTACAATCCTAATTTACTTGATAAATCATTATAAATAGTATATCTAGCTAGCACAATCTAGTCCACAACGAGATGTTATGAGTTTTAAGTTAACTATTAGATCACACTTCAACTAGTGTTTATTTTTTAAACCAGAAAAAAACTAGTGTTTATTTTTTATTACATTCGTGATATTATAAATTTGACCATGTAATAATATATACAAAAAACTAAAAGGCACGTCTCTTAAAATCACTGAGAACTCCCAAAATCTAGGTACCATATGTTGTAAAATATATAGAGGCCAATTTTTTTTTCCTAGGCTAGTAAATGTTATTAACATAATAAGCTGGTATGCAACTTATATATATATATATATTGATAAATAAATAATGTCTTTTACGTCGGGGAAAAGCAATGCATGAAGTCTCCCTCAACAACAGAATCATTGCAATTTGCTGAAAGAAAAATTGCATTTTTTAAAAGGAACAAAATGGCACTAAAGGGCAGATAAGGAGCCATGAACATGGTATCCTTTTAAGTTAGTGATGCGATGCATGCAAAATATATATGCATATCCGACTACGACTTTTGTGGTCCAATTTTATACTCAATTTTACAATAATTTATTATTTACTTATGTGGGTCCTTTAATAATAAAATAGAAATATCAAGATGTTGATAGGTGAGATAGAACACCACTTTCATATGCTAACTATTGTATAATGATATCCCTAATGCTAACCAAAAATATGGATAATTTATAGCAACCGTAGACAGTATACCATTTTGGTATGTTTTAGATATTTAATAGAATGTATTTAACAGCATCAACTACATTATAATGAAAATGGTTTATATATATATATATATATATAATGCCACCAAAAAAACATAAATTTTGTGACTTAAAATGCTTTTTGGGTCGCAAACCTTAGTCAGCAAAACGTAAAGAGAAGACGTGCATGAGATGATGGTGAAGTTTTCATGGGGTAGTGTCTCCATTGAGTTTCCTCCGTTAATATCCTTATATATATATATATTTTTTTTTTCAGTTTAGCTGCAACTACTTATGCTTGTAGACGTAGAATTTTCATTTTACATCTACCAAAT
Organism: Eutrema heterophyllum; assembly: GCA_002933915.1. Taxonomy (NCBI): domain Eukaryota; kingdom Viridiplantae; phylum Streptophyta; class Magnoliopsida; order Brassicales; family Brassicaceae; genus Eutrema; species Eutrema heterophyllum. The sequence continues at coordinate 205,836 of PKMM01028610.1, read as the reverse complement.
ATTGTAAGAATAAAGATATAGATATATACGAGTAGGAGAAAAATGATAAATATATAATAGTTGGAGAATCAGTACTTAGGACGGTTCGAGTCCTAGAGCTAGACCAAATATTTGTCAGATTCGATTCGATCAATTATTCGTTTTGATCATAGATACCACCAAATATAGGATATCCACTTAGTGTCACGTTAGAAAACATAATTTGGATTGGATCTAAGAATATAAACTTAGGTTTTCTCGCTTTGTGTGCACTTGATTATTCAACTGAAACACTCAGTTCTAAATTTTGAAATAAAATGGACTTGTGAAATATTCTTTACCATGAGTTGAATCTACTGAGACATAACGGCATAACATAAAAGTCTATTGTGAAAGAGTCATTGGAAAATACATTACGGGTAGGAAAAAAGGGTGGACCACGAAATGATTAAGATTTTGGACATCGTGGGTACCATTCAAATTTCAAAACTATGATCAAGTTAATTATATGTGAATATGTGTTGCGCATAGTTTTCTTTTAAGTTATTATATGTGAAATAAAGTGGTGGAGTCATTGTTGGCGTTGCTCGTTCTTTAAAAAGCATTGTGTTTAGAAAATCAGGACTCTCTTACAAGGAAAGTAGAGATCACATAATTACGGCATTGCGTAGCCTCCGTGACACGTGGCATTTCCATCTCCCTCTCTCCGTCACCCCTACGAAGCAATGATCTCATTAAACCCAATGTATTCCGTTTTTATCACATTCACATCCCAATTTATTATTATAAAATCATTTTATTTTCGGATTCAATTCCACGGTGAGCAAACACTTCAGGTAGACAAAATAATCATTCGAGATTAGGTCTAAATCCTTTATTTCTCGTAGACTTACAAAAAAAACTCTTTGTTAAGATAATTGTACGTTTCAGCGAAATCTAGATCATTTGTGCTAACTTTTTCTCAAGTAAAATTCTTAGCTTAATTTGGTCTATGTTTTTATGTGTATCAATAATCACTTGGTTAATTTTTCACTGTGATTAACATGTTAATGAGCACTACTATTATTTAAAGGACTAATAAAATTGGAAAAGCAGGTAGAGATAAGATGCAGAGGGCAAGAACTGGAGCCAGTGTTGACACTACAACACGTGAGAGATGCAATCTGGAGAGGAAGCAGAGACAATTCTTCTCTTTCACAAAACCTTACTTTGCTTCCAAACTCATCTACCTCTGATCATCTCATGGTCCTCCATTATGGTAGGACTCTTTCTTAATCATATATATANATATATATATTTTTTTTTTTTTTCTTTTTCTTCTTCTCTATTTTATTTATTTATTTTTATATAACACCATATTATTCTCAATAAAAATAACTGCCCACCCTTTCTTATTTTAACTCAACAGCCCACCTTCCTTCAATTGTTTTTTCCCCCTCTTCCTTTTTTTTTTTTTTTGGGCTGGTGGTTTCGATTATTTATTTTCCCTTAAGCCTTTTTTTGGGTGCGATTTGTCGAATGATCGATCAAGAACGAAAGAGTATCTAATTCGGTAGGAGTATATATGCATGCCCCGATCGATGTTTTTATTGTTGTATCTTCTGGGGGTTGCAAGTAACATTAACGCATGAAAAATGTATTCAGTATTTATATACATTATTTTTCATGCTATTACTGTTACTATTGCTAGGTGACTTCTTTTTGACATAGTTATTAATATGTTGCTGCTTTGTGTTCTTAGTTCTTCTTAGTGTTTAATGTTTTATCTGAGAAAATGGGCCTAATTTCGGCCTATCACCGTTCCAACTTAATGCCAAACTGGCCATTTCTAAATTTCAGACCTTCTGGGAAAGGTTCAATACTTTAAGCATCCACTGATTGTGAAATATACAGAAAAGATACTCGAAAATTGGATATATAAAATATTATTTTTTTCTGCTCGAAAATTGGATATTGGTCAATTTGTATTTTTTTTAGTTTTGGTTAGTGGATGCTAAAAGTATCGAGCCTTTCCAAGAAGGCCTGAAATTTAGAAATGGCCGTGGACCTCACAATTCACGAAGTTTGATGTACATTTGAGTCCACGCAATGCGCTGATACCAACCCTTGACTAGTTTTATGTGTCAAGATTATGAACAATCTGCAACACACCAATCAAACTCTCAAACTTTTTGGGTTGTAGAAAAACATGCATTTCATATAACATATTACAAAAGAAAAAAAAAACATTAAAATTGTAGGAGGAATATATTATGTTCATTGTGAGAGCCGAAACTCACACAATCAATTTTTTGTCGAAATTTTTAGAGGAAACATAAGTTTATTGGGAAAACACAATAAGAGATCCAAAGATGGTATTTTATTGCTTTAAGGAAGTGTTATGAGTACAAGAGCAAAGTTGCTAAAAGCCTATGTTAGAGTTTTTCTGATCGGTTACAAAAATGATTATGAATACTATTTATATAGGTATGCATTGACGAGAATCTCATAGGTGAAAAAAGAATATTTTCTTTTTGCTCTGAGCGGCCGCCGACTTAGTTTAGGGCAACCGATAATCTGGGCCTCTAGCTCGGCCCAAAAGCGTTATCACAGAGATCTATCTCGGCCCATTAGCGGTCGTAAAGATGATGTTGCTTCACTCTCGGCTCGGCCTTATCCTTCAGAAGATAGGATCGCCGAGGCGAGGTAGTGGGTAGAGCATGCGAGGTTGTTGCTGCTCGTGTTATTCTCCTTCTTACTCGAGATCTTCGGATTTTGGACTCGTTAATCTCGAGGGGTGAAAATCGACCCCAACAGTTTGCCCCCAGCTCGTCAGATTCCAGGATGATTATGACGAGGTGAAGCTTCATTGATGTCGAGATTAACTATCGTATCGAGGCTTGATTTACGACGTTTAACACCGAGGCTTGACAGGGGGTCTCTTTATTAGTGCCGAAGCGATCAGACAAGGCGAAACGGATAATGTTTTGCACCGAGCCATTTCTCGACTGTTAGAGTAGATCATAATTCTGAGTCGTTGCTTCGTCTTGATATATCTCGGGATGTATATTCTCTCTCGGATATCTTGTATACGTGTCGTATTTTGCCACAAATACCTCGGAAGTGCAAGCGTTTCTATTCATTCCCGAGGTCACGTGCAGCCACGCGCCGAGTTGTCTATAAAGAACGCGATGTCCTCCTCATTCTTTTATTCTTCGCATTTGTCGCAATCCCGAAAAACATGTAGCTCTCTCTACTCTCCTCTTTAATAATTTTTTTTCGGTTAGGATTTCCTGATTTGCCGCCGCGCCGTTTAGATTATCCGATCCGAAGTGTGGCGAGTCTTCAAATTTACCGATTCATCACCATATTCTTTGATTCATCTTCAACCATACCCGAGGCGCGATGTCTGCTTCTATTGGTTCGGCTAGTCCAAAGAATTCTTCCGCGAAAGATGATGGGTCTCCCGAGGCGACTCTATCTCCGACCGCACCTTACAAGCCCGATAAGAGTAGATTACCCCAGGTGTTGCACTTTCCTGAGGTGGGTTTGTCAACATACCTTCATGAATTTGCCGAGAGCGTGGAAAGGTCAATGTCGGGCCATGAGGCTGGTCCTTCAAGTGAAATGGAAAACAAACGTCCAAGGAGGAGAAAAGCTCTTCCCGGCGCTTCTCTTTCCGACGAAGTGTCCCTTTCGAAGTTAAGGAGACGCTTCGAAGTACCCGATGAAGTCGAATTCGTTACTCCGGATCCATCTGATCGGCCTGATAAACCTCATTCGGATTTTTCCACAAATCAGCGTCGGAGATTCCTTGGTCGGAGAAATGTCTAATGAGCGGGCAGATAATCGCCGAAAATTATGGATTGAGTTCCGATCGAGGCTCAAGAACCAGTCGAGGGCGGCTCCCTTGAGATGTTTCCCGAACCAGAAGCTATACCCATCTTTGGTCTTGATTCCTTCTGGATCGTAATGACATAATGTTGTGCAGAAGGTCGTTACGTAAGCTACAAGGTTCGTCGTTCCATCGTAAAATGGGATCCGACCTAGGTGGCGCATGGTTGCCTCAGAAGAGGTCGTATCGTACTGATCGTTGAACCGGCCTCTGGGTGGGGCATCTCTCGTTTTCTCTTCCTCATAAATAAAATCTGAAGCTAGGCGCATGTCGTCCTGGAATGTTGGTGGCGCCTTTAGTGTTAGTTCCCTTCTGAAATCCGATCTGATCCATAGTCCCCTTTTCAGCGCGTTGATTGCGACTTGATCGTTCACCTTCTCTCCTTTGAAGGCTGTGGCGGAGAATCGCCCTATGAAGCTCTATAATGGCTCTGTTGATCTTTGTGTCAGGTTCCACAGGTCGGCATCAGAAGGTCCTTGCTCGATGAGTGCGGCAAATCTGTTTAGGAATTGAACAGACAGTTGGCGAAAGTTATCGATTGAGTTTCGCTCTAGGTTCGAGAACCAATCCAGTGCGGTGTCTTCTAAGTGTTCTGCGAATCGACGACATAATCTCGCGTCTTCTTTATTTTCCTCTAACCTAGCTCGGCGCATCGCCATATGGAAAATCCTAATGTGAGCGCTCGGATCGGCCGACCCGTCGTAGAATGGGATTCTCACTTTTTCATGTGCGGGGATGATCGCCACGGTGATTCTCGTCGTAAAGGGGGCTTTTTGGGTTTCCCTTAACGTTCGATCAACCTCATGAACTGTTGGGCTGGAGGTTCGTCTTTCGGTGTCGTTTTGGGTTAGGACTGCCTCGGTCTTGCTAGCCTCGCCTATCCAGGGTCGGCTCGTCTTTGGTGGTTTATTGCTTTGGTACATCCTTAGTTCGTCCGCACGCTGCATCTGCTCTACCCAGAGAACATTCTCTTCCTCTTCCGTTATATTGTTATTGAGGCGTCCCGAGCCGTGTGTTGGTTTCAGTCTATTATCATCAGCTCGTCGATTAGTCGCATTTGCTCTGTCCAGAGAAGATTTCCTCCCATGAAATCGTTGTTGAATCGGCTCAGGTCGGGGGTGCTCTCCGCGCCTTGTGGTCCCTCTTGCGCCGAGGCGAATTTGTCATTTATGATACGATCCGAGGTGTCAGTTCCTTTGGTTCGAGTTGTCTCGTCATCGATATTCCTCTGGGGTTGAGTTCTCATGGGCTCGGCGGCTTGCTGCTTTGTTCTGCGAATCGTTCGAGATGGATTGGGTGAGAGCGATTCTGCCACTGCTGGTATCGCCCCTTCGGATGAGTTCGGCGATTGAAGTCTTCTCGCAGAGGTCATCGCAAGGGTCGAGAAATCGAGGGCGGTTGGAATGAGGTCGAAACGTCGTGAGCGAGGAATATCTTCCGCGGATCTTGCTTCTCATGGTACCATGGTGAGTTTGATGTTGTTGAAGCGTTCTGAGTCATTGATCCTTTCGCTTCGGTTTACTTTGTCGTCGGCGTTTTCGATTGTTCCGAGGTGAGATCTTGCTAGCTCGGGGGGTTTGTTGCTTCATTCTGAGGCTTAACCGAGGTAGATTGAGTAAGGGTGGCCTTGCTGCCGCATATGTCACCTCTCCAGACGAACGCAGTGGTGGTGATGGGTCTTGAACCGAGCCGATCCCAAGTGTGGAAAAGTCTAGGTCAATTGGTTTGGAGTTGAACCTTGTGAAATCTGTTGGAGGCACGCCCGAGCCGATGTGTTATATTTGTCAGTCATTGGTTCGTTCTCCCGAGATCAACGTCTTGACTTTTTTCGATAAGATTTTGTTGAGCTTGTCATGTTCCTCAGTCTTCTTTAGTAACGAGGTGATCATGTCCTTCAGTTCGGCTAAGGGCGCCGACGTTGTTTCCATAGCTGTCACTGGACTACCGTCGAGACCGATCATTCCACCGGTTGTTCCTTCTGCGTTATTGTTCGCTTGATTACCGATTCTCTGCTGGTCCCCGATCATCTCTTCCGATCTCGTTCCTGGTATTTTCGCGAGTAAAAACTTCTTAAATTCCCCACAGACGGCGCCAAATTGTGAGAGACGAAACTCACACAATCAATTTTTTGTCGAGATTTTAGAGGGAACAGAAGTTTCTTGGGAAAACATAGTAAGAGATCCAAAGATGGTATTTTATTGTTGTAAGGAAGTGTTATGAGTACAAGAGCAAAGTTGCTAAGAGCTTATGCTAGGGTTTTTCCGATCGGTTACAAAGATGATTATGACTACTATTTATATTGGTCTGCATTGACGAGAATCTCAGAGGTGAAAAAGGAATATCTTCTTTTTGCTCTGAGCGGCGGCCGACTTAGTTTAGGGAAACCGATAATATGGGCCTCTAGCTCGGCCCAAAAGCGTTGTCACATAGATCTATCTCGGCCCATTAGCGGTCGTAAAGATGATGTTGCTTCACTCTCGGCTCGGCCTTATCCTTCAGAAGATAGGATCGTCGAGGCGAGGTAGTGGGTAGAGCATGCGAGGTTGTTGCTGCTCGGGTTATTCTCCATCTTACTCGAGATCTTCGGATTTTGGACTCGTTAATTTTGAGGGGTGAAAATCAACCCCAACACTCATCTCTGCTAAAGTTGTATATTCATTACAATCATCCATGGGTTATCGTTCGTTTCATTGCTATATCATTTAGTTCATTTTTAGCATCTTTACTAAAGAAATGTTTAGGAGAAACTCTAAACCATTTCCAAATCAATTTGAGTCACTAATAATGTTGCATTATGATTATTACTATAATTATTATTTTTAACCAGGAGAACTCGAGGCCGAAACCCATACTAATTTTGCTAGATCCATAGAAATTTTGATTTTTTTTCCACTAAAGGTTCGTGTGGCTAAGAATGATTGAAATCGCAGTGAAAAAAAAATTCAGCCAAAGAGGACATTCAATGTGAATCCTTCAACCATTGGACCACCACCACCCAATTCTTTAGACTATTCGAACTCACTTTCCTTTAGTGATTAAGAAATTAGAGAAACAACATGAACTTATACAATGAAATTTATCTCTGGTCAAAACGGAGAGTTTTGATTTTCGTAATCAATATGCAATTATAGACTCCAATAACGACATAGGTTATACTACGAGGTTTAATGTTGAATTAGATGAAGCTAGATTTGTAAAAATGAAGACATTTTGGTCAGACACTTAGGCTATTAACTTTAGTTTTACCCTAGCTACTTCTTCGAGATATCTTCATATTGCAGTTTGTTTAGTTTGTGTGCATGATTGTGAACTACTCCCTCGGTTCCAACTCGTGGAAAAAAGAGGACTTTGTGAAGAGCTACCAAACCAATGTTTTAGAAAAAAAATTTGTTTAAAAAGGATATATTTTTTAAGTTTTTTATATATTTTTTATTAGTTAATGATTATAAATTACAAACTTTTAGAAAATTAATTGAATTTATTAAAATACTATTGATTTAAAGTTATAGAAAATTGTTGATGACAAAAAATGATGTATTTAATAATCAAATTTAATATATTTTATAATATATGTGTTTTTTCTAAAATATTAAGGTATTTTCATTGCTTAGAAAACACAACATGAATTTATACAATGCGATTTATCTCCGGTCAAAACGGAGAGTTTTGATTTTCAGATATGTGGTTAGCACTTAGGCTGCTAACTTTAGTTTTACCCTTGGTAAGTACCAAGTAGACTTAATCAACTCTCTTTGTTTGTTCAAACTTTGTTAGAAAACAAAAAAAAAAGTTATCTTTCGTCTGACTTCATGATCACCATCACCAAGAAGATCTAGGTCTGCATCTCTCTGTCTTCTCGCGACCCAGGCTCTCGCTTACGTCACATCTCGTACTTCCGAATGGAGCGGGCACGCACGGAAGGCCCCAGCTACTTCCGTCAATGGAGCGGCGAGTCAGGCACCACCAATGCCACCGTCGCTCCTTCTTCTCCGGCGCGTCATCACCACGCTCGATCCTCTTCCGTCACTGGAATGTCAAACGTCAAGCGAGCCCAAAACGTCGCCGCCAAAGCCGCAGCTCAGAGGCTTGCCAAGGTCATGGCTTCACAGACCACCGACGACGATGACGAAGACGATGACGATGTCGGTGGCGATGACCTAGGTTTCCGCTATGGCGCTCCTCCTCCTTCTCTCTCCTTCACCAGAAACAATGCTTCTTCCACAGCTAGTCCGCTTGCTGCTAAACCTAAACTTGCTGCTTCTGCTGTTCTTCCTCCTCCCAAGATCGCCAGATCTTCCTCCCCTGCGGTAAAATCCGAGCGCTTCCTTTTTTGCTTGTGTAGAAAAAAAAATCCATATTTTCTCAAAGCAATCTGTTGACCCAATTTACCAAATTTGCTCATTTTTCAACCGCAGAGATTTAAGGAAAATGGTTGCTTGTTTCCAATTTTGGAATGTGGGATATTAATTGAGACCTGATCATTGTAAATTTAGGAATGTAGTAGTAAGGGAAACTATTATGGATGTTTCAATTTGTCTTCTAATCGGATACTTGCTGGCGATTTTGTGAAAAAAACCAGTCCTCTCGGAACTCTCCAGCCGTATCTGTTCGAGCGTCACAACCACCTGTTCCGCCAAGCAAACTGTCTCAAACTACCAATCCATTACCAGTTGGAACTCTTAAGACTGAAAATAGGTGAAGAGAATTCCTCAAGATATCTTCATATTGCAGCTCGTTTAGTTTGTGTGCATGACTGGGAACTATTTTTCATTGCAGGGTTTTAGCTGATGTTGGGCATCTTAATGCTAAAGACTCGAAAGATCAGCATGAAGCATCCGCACTTCGTGATGAAGTATGCTAATTCAATTTTTTTTTCTTTCTATATTTGATGGAGAATTTTTAGAAGGAAACTGACCGTTTCAGTACATCACAGCTCGATATGCTGCAAGAGGAGAATGAGAGTATTCTTGAAAAGGTAAAAAGTCTTTTCCTGTTTGGTTTCTGTCTATCCCCACAGTGACATTATTATACGTTTGAGCTTATTAACAGCTTAGGCTTGAGGATGAGAGATGCAAGGAAGCAGAAGCCAGGGTGAGAGAACTTGAGAAACAGGTAATTGGTAGCAATGATAAACTTGCTTGTATGCATAATTTATTTTGTTGTTTTATAAAAAAAAACCTGTTCTCACCCTTGAGAAAAACTTTAGGTAACTTCTCTGGGAGAAGGTGTATCCTTGGAAGCTAAACTTTTGAGCCGGTAGTCATATCAATACAGTTTATAGCCACTTTTCGTTTTTTTCTGTTGAATTGAAATGCTTACATGAATGTACTTTGTCTCAATGCTGCAGAAAAGAAGCTGCTTTGCGTCAAAGAGAGGTATTCAAAAGTCTGAATTCTATTACGTGATGGTTTTGTTTCCAAGTATAAAAATGTTGTTCTATGACAGGCGGCCCTTAAAGATGCAAGGCAGAATAGAGAAGGGACTAATAAGGAGACCGCTGCTCTTCGGTCTCAAGTAGAGGTAGGCTGTTTTTTCTGTCCGTGTTCACATTGATCGTGAGGTCCTAATGAATGAAAATATAGGAAGCTTATATGTTCTATGTTTCACTTTGATTCAGAATGCGAAACAAGAGACTGCTGCTGTAGTAGGCCAACTTCAAGGAGCAGAATCTGAAGTCAGCGCTCTACGAACAATGACACAGAGAATGATATTGACCCAAAAAGAGATGGTTCGTTTTCATGTTTTGCGCAGTCTACACATAAGCATTTTCCGGTTTAAGTAACACACCCTTGTATGCTTTTCAGGAGGAAGTTGTTCTTAAGCGGTGCTGGCTAGCTCGGTATTGGGGCCTAGCTGCCAGATATGGTAAGGGGTAGATGGGTATATACATATCTGCTTAGTAACGTACCTAGAAGTTTTGTTCTATCATTTATCTCTGCTTTCTGACATCTGTGCATATTTGCATTTCAGGCATATGTTCGGATATCGCTACATCCAAGTACGAATACTGGTCATCTCTAGCACCGCTTCCTTTTGAAATTGTGCTGTCAGCTGGGCAGAAGGCTAAGGAAGAAAATTGGGAAAAAGGCAAGCAATCACTCAGTCATGTTACTGTCTCTTCTAAAATATCTGTTGTGATAACATTCTATGATGTTGACTGTCACTTCTCAATACGGTATATATATTTACTGGCTATGAAACCATCTGACCAGATTCTGAGGAGTACGAGAAGAGGAGCCAGCTCGTTCAAGATATAAATGATCTAACAGGAGATGGAAATATTGAAAGTATGCTCTCTGTTGAAATGGGTCTAAAGGAGCTAACATCTTTAAAGGTTTATTCTCATCCTCTCTCGTTTTGGTTCATGCCACCCCCTTTCATTTTTCTCATGGACTATGCTTGTTCTTTTGAAGGTTGAAGTTGCCATTACTATTACATTAGCCCAGCTAAGGTTGGCCAATACTCTTCGACTATCTGATTCCGGTAAGCTTCTGTAGAAGCTCTTCTTGACTATATTTTTGACAATAATTTATGTTGCTCATTGCATTAGCTAAAAAAGGCGAGTTTTTTTTTCAGCCAGGCTTTTGAATTCGCCATTAAGATTGTTAAAATAGTAGTATACATGTTTTTTATGTCGCATTTTACATTTCTATGCTTCTTTGATATGCAGTTAGTTAATGTATTTTCCTGGTCGTTTTCTTTCAGAGTTAAAATCACCAGGTGGTCCTAAGTTTATGGAGGCACTTGGTAAGTTTATTAAGCTTATATGACTGAATTTGTAGGTCAACATCTTGGTGTTATGATATTCAAGATTTGGAGTAATAATCAACAATGTTACAATGACAAATGATAAAATTAGGACTATGAAATACATAAACTGAATGTCAGTATTCTATGTTGACACTTCATAAACTAACAAAGAGCGCAGGCAGTTCTTGTTAATTCTGACCTTGGCCTGTGGTCCTTTGCAGAACTGAGTCCAGAAGAGTCTGAAGATGTTCTCTTCAAGGAGGTACAGAACCACAACCTCTTTCTCTCAACCTTCTATGTATCCTTTGGAACTATTGGAGATATTCTCTTCAGCTCAATCTGGCCTTTCTCCAATTTCAATACTATAAATCCTGTGGAACTTTTGGCAGGCTTGGCTCACATACTTCTGGAGAAGAGCCCTGTTCCTTGGCATAGAAGTGGAGATTGCGCGAGAACGTCTTCGATTCTGGATCAGCAGGAGTGCACACTCTCCATCTTCACATGACGCCATGGAAGGTACAATCTAACATACCAAGTTCCTTTTAGCCAAAAGAGGAGTACCCTTGAGACAATAACTAAATTGGTTAGTTCTAATTTTCAGTTGAGCAAGGGCTAACAGAGCTTAGAAAGCTGCGGATAGAACGTAGATTGTGGGAAGCCTCCAGGTCCAACCAGTAGTCATGACCTTGCACCTCAGGATTCCGGAAGTCATGTTACCACAGCTTTAACAGTATTGTATATCGTACGGCTTTCTTCCTGTGTGGTTTGAGTACTTTGCAGTCAGGAAAATGATAATCCAGTTTTGTAAACTGAAGAGTTGCATTATACGCACTACTTTTGACATATAACGTACCCACGTTTGCACACTCTTACTGTCGATTTTGCAGACTCAATTCTTGTTGGATTAGTATCCACTTTAAAGTATCTACAGTCTTATAAGTGATACTGATACAGACACTAAAGATTCACCAGTAATCGTTGCAAGAGCACTTCCCCTCCTTGAAATGATGAAACCTTCTAGAATCTCGGATGACGATTTCATGTCCTGTCACCAAAGACGCATGCTTTGCAAACTCATGGCAATCTGGGCATGCCCGGAGATTCTTGAATACCTTTATAGGTGCACGGGCATTGCCATTCACCGATATCAGCCCAAATGCAATGGCAAGCCTCTCGCTATGATCAAGAAGCTGTTCTCTTCTCTCTGTCATACTACACTGAAACACATCACCTTCCATAAAATCATCAAACTCCTTAAGCTTCTCATAGATCTCCTGAGTTTGCGGATGGTGTTTATCCCCCACTATAAACCGATGAATCTTACCCTTTACTCTGATCCAGCTGCAGCTCAGTTCCTTCTTTAACATCCTCTTATTCATTAATTTCATCATTTCAGCAGCTTCTTCCCATTTTCCAGCCCGGGTATACAGATTAAACGGTAGAACATATCCAGCTGTATCTTCTGGATCGAGTTGGCGAAGTTCCTCACCAGCAATCTCACCCAGTTCAAGATTCTTATGGGTCCAACACCCACTTAGAAAGCACTTCCAGCTCATTGCATCAGGTTCAAAAGGCATATTCTTCATCAATTTGAGAGCTTCGTCTAATAGCCCTGCACGGGAATAAATGTCGATCATACAATCGTAATGGTCAATAGTCGGAGCCACGTTATATTTTTGAAGCATCGTGTCCAAGTAATGCTTGCCCTGTGCAACAAGGCCTGCGTGGCTGCAGGCGGTTAAAACCGCAATAAATGTAACTGAGTTTGGCTTCATGCCACAACTCACCATTTTCTCAAACAATCTCAGAGCTTCAGAGGCATTTCCATAGTAGGCATGGCCTGATATAAAAGCTGTCCAAGCAACAATGTCGGGGTTGTCCATTGACTCAAAGACTTCGTGGGCGTCATCTAAGCACCCACATTTTGAATACATCGTAATGAGAGCACTTTCTCCATACTGAGATCCAATCAGACTTCTTTTTATAGCATCTGCATGGACTTGGCCACCAATGTTGCAATCTGCAAGTACGGAACATGCCTGTAATATGCTAGTATATGTGAAAGAATTTAGAATCGCTGCATTTTTGTTTCTCAAAGACTTGAAGGTTTTAATAGCCTCCTCAAATTGACTCATTTGACAGTATCCAGAAATGATTGCGCTCCAGGAAACATCGTTTGGTTCACAGATTTTTTCGAATGCACGATAAGCAGACTCGAAGCTGGAACATTTGATGTAAAAATCAACGAGTGGAGTTCCAACCGAGACTTCAGATTCCAGTCCAAGCTTAGCGACGCAGGCATGAATTTGCTTGCCAAGATTAATCTCTTCAAGAGAAGCACATGCTTTAAGAACAACTGAAAAGACAAAATTGTCCCATTCGGCACCTTCCGTAACGAAATCCGCATATAGTTTCAAAGCATCTCTTGATCTTCCAGCTTGAGTATAACCTAACATCAATCCCGTCCAGGCCACCGATTTCTTCACTGCCATCTGATCGAACACTAGCTTAGCACCCACTAACCAACCACATTTCACATACATGTTCAAGATCCCAGTCTCTATAGATGCGTTGCTACATAACCCAGCACGTATAATATGAGCATGAACCTGTCTACCAATGTCTAAAGCACTAGGATTTACCAAAGATTTCAAGAGTGTAGTATACACAGAAAAAGTAGGCTTGTCTCCTGACTCGAGCAATCTAGTGAAGAAACAAACAGCTTTATCCAAAAGCCCTTGTTCGGCGTAAGCAGATATCATCGTTACGCGAGAGACAGTGTTTAACTCAGGCGTTTCATCGAACAGTTTATCTGCATCTTCCAAGCTCCCGCATCCACAGTACATCTGCAGCACACAGTTCTGAAGAAGCACAGAAGGATTCTCGAAAGCCGTGCGCATGCGATGGTGCAGGAGTCTCCCATGGGATAAAGACCTCGATTCTCTGCAAGCTTCGAAGAGACATTGGTAAGAATACGGGCTGATGGAGACGCCAGCCTTATCCATTTCTTGGAAAAACTCAAATGCTTCGTTGAGCTTCCCATGCTTGGACAACGAGACCAAATGAAGATTCTCGACTTGCCCTTGCTTATGCTCTATTTTAACAGAGGAGGTGCTCGATTTCAGAGAAACCCACGACGGAATTCGATCGAAATTCGCGTGTTTTATAACCGGAATTTGGGAAGGGCTATGCGAGGACTGTAAAGTGAGGATCGTCATGGTTGGTTGATGAAAGTGTAGAATTTTATAGCTTTTCGGGGAACAAAAAAAAACGAAAGAGAAACGCTCGGTTTTATTACAGGCTCATAAGCAACAAACAATCAACAACCAGACGGGTCAAATCAAATCAATCGTTGGTAATAAAAAGGGTTTTCTGCAAAAAAACGACAGCGTTTTATGGTACAGAAACTGTTGGAGAGGGCTCAAAGTTTCCTTCTTTGGCGTCGCATCAATGAGCCGTACGATTTCTCTCCGCTTCTTGTTTTAAACCTAGCAATAACTTTCTCGGCCTTCTTCTTCTTCTTCTTCTCCGATGGCGGCTACTAGGGTTCGGTGTCATGCACCTTTCACCAGATTGCCGCACACCTGCCGCCGAAACTCGTCGAGGCTACCGATTTCTCCGAATCGTGTCGATTTCTTTGCACTGAAGGGTCCGAGGAAATTACTGTTACCCATTGGAGATGGCTACTCCACAAGGAGGGTTTCAGGTTCATGTCTCAGAAGCACCGTACGAGCTGTTTTGGAAGAGAAGAAGACAGACGCGATAACGGAGACGGAGGTAGAAGAGAAGAGATTCACGTGCGTGATGAAGTTTGGCGGATCTTCGGTGGCGACGGCGGAGAGAATGAGGGAGGTGGCGGATTTGATTTTGACATTCCCGGAAGAATGTCCGGTCATTGTTCTTTCCGCAATGGGGAAAACTACCAACAATCTCCTCCTTGTAATGCCGAAAACTCTTTCCTTTCTTCTTTGTTATTATTCAAAGTTATGAAGTTATGATTTTAAACTTCTGATTCGTTGCTAGTGAAGGCGGGAGAGAAGGCGGTGAGTTGTGGTGTTTCAAATGCATCTGAGATTGAGGAGTTGAGCATTATTAAGGAATTGCATCTCAGGTTTTTTGGTTTCCTTCAAATTTGACTGACTGATTTGAAATTGGTACATTGAGTATCCTTTTCCTTGCTTTCTGTTGGTTTTGATAAAAAAGGGTGTGTTTTTTTTTTGTTATTTCAGGGCAGTGAAAGAGCTCAATATCGATCCCTCTGTTATTTTGTGTAAGCGTAGTTCCAACACTTGGAGCTTCGTTCTTGGTAATATTCAATAGTCTACATGCATAGTGGTTTTCAATGTTGGATACATTTTGCAGCCTTTTTGGAAGAACTGGAGCAACTCCTGAAAGGCATAGCCATGATGAAGGAGTTGACACTTCGAACCAGAGACTACTTAGTCTCTTTTGGAGAGTGCTTGTCTACAAGGATTTTCGCGGCTTATCTTAATAAAATCGGTGTCAAGGCACGCCAAGTATGTCCATCATCATATTTCAGTATTAGTTTAATTTTCTTTAATAATTCTATAATTCTATTTGGTTGACTAATTAATAAAGTTGATGTCTACGTAGACTAGGCTAGAAATGTTCAATCCAGATTCCGTTGGGGTTCAGTTTCGGTTTAGAAAATAGGACGACCAAGTTGAAAGTGTATATGCTCTGAATTTGTCAATAAACTTTTGTATTAGTTTGGTTTCGGCTGTCAAGGAACACATATAGCCGTTCTTTCTCTTCTGCATGCTAAACTTGCCTTGGTTTGAACTTTCTTGCTCATAATTGTGCATTGCGACTCTAGTTGTCATCCTGTCGAGATGTTCACTTATGCTCGCAAACAAAGCTAAGTTGATTTATCAACAATTACTTTGCAGTACGATGCATTTGAAATTGGTTTTATTACAACGGATGATTTCACAAATGGGGATATCTTGGAAGCAACTTATCCAGCTCTTGCCAAGAGATTATATGATGATTGGATGCATGATCCTGCTGTTCCTATTGTAACTGGTTTCCTTGGGAAGGTATTGCTAAAAAGTTTGCAATCTACAGATAACCAAGATTTTCATTCAAATTTTTGTGGTTTGTCTAATTATTTCATTCAATAATAGGGCTGGAAAACTGGTGCGGTTACTACCTTGGGTAGGGGTGGCAGTGATTTGACGGCAACCACAATTGGTAAAGCATTGGGTTTGAAAGAGATTCAGGTTCTTATACAGCCTCAAAGTTTAACAGTTTTCTTTTAAAACGTTGCATACATCTCTGGTCAGTTTGGATGTTTGTTTTTTCATTGGTAGGTGTGGAAAGATGTTGATGGTGTTCTAACTTGTGACCCTACCATTTATAAAAGAGCTACACCAGTACCATATCTGACTTTCGATGAAGCAGCCGAGCTAGCTTATTTTGGTGCACAGGTCCCACTCTACTTGTATGCAATAATACTTATGTGCAGTTATTAGCATTATTACACGAAAATTTTCTACAATGGGCAATACTCGAGTGGTTGAGTAAAGAAATAATATTGTTGCTGCAGGTATTGCACCCACAGTCAATGAGACCAGCAAGAGAGGGTGGGATTCCTGTTAGGGTTAAAAATTCTTATAACCCTAAAGCTCCTGGAACTATCATCACTAAAACAAGAGACATGACCAAGGTATAGATTCTCCAAATTTGTCTTTCTTTTCATGCTTCTCATGCGAGAACCTTCATAGAAATACAAAATTTAAGCTTTTCATATTACAGACAGTTTTAACGAGCATTGTTCTGAAACGCAATGTGACCATGCTGGATATAGCAAGCACCCGAATGCTTGGTCAGGTTGGCTTTCTTGCGAAGGTGAGAATGTACATTTTCACTATTTATGTGGCTAAATTTTTAGAAGTTCCTTGTTGGTGCAAGGTCCGAACTGTAGACTGCTCCAGCCTATAATCATATGGGTCCTGTTAATAATCAACATTACCTGCGAACCTTAATCTTTTGGCCAGGTATTTTCGATATTTGAGGAGCTTGAAATATCCGTAGATGTTGTTGCCACTAGTGAAGTGAGTATATCTCTGACACTGGACCCTTCAAAACTTTGGAGCAGGGAACTGATTCAACAGGCAAGTTCTTTAGAAGCCCCAACATTTTATTGTTCCAATCCATATATGTGTGCTTTTCAAAGGCCTTTTCTTGTTTTTTTCCTTGTACAGGAGCTGGATCATGTAGTTGAAGAACTGGAGAAAATTGCAGTTGTGAATCTTTCCAAAGGAAGAGCGATAATCTCTCTAATTGGGAATGTTCAACATTCCTCCCTAATTTTAGAGAGGGTTAGATCTTACCTCCTTGAAGGTTCTCACAAAGAAGAGATATTTCTTTTCCGATTTTTACCTAATTGTTTTTTTTTTTAATTTCGGGTAGGCGTTTCATGTTCTTTGGACCAAAGGTATCAATGTCCAGATGATATCACAAGGAGCATCCAAGGTAACACACTGCTTATGGTAAAATCTTGCAGGTAACACAAAAGTCTCTTTCCGTACGCACCTAACAAATTTCTTTCTTGTGTTAAAATCTTGCAGGTAAACATCTCCCTTATAGTAAACGATGCTGAAGCTGAAGGATGCGTTGAGGCTCTTCACAAATCCTTCTTTGAGAGCGGTGACCTCTCAGAGTTATTGATACAACCCAGATTTGGCAACGGGTCACCTGTTAGGACAATTCAAGTAGAAAACTGACATGACGAGATCATTGCTTGATCTGCATTTTTCATTGTATTGCTTCTGAGTTATACGCACGTTCATCAAGAACTGCTTGTTGTTTTACGTTTAGGCAACTGCTTGCCACTTTTTCAGCTGGTGTAAGACCAATTTCTTGGACCATTTGAGTGATCGAAGTTTTAACCAGTAAGAGAAACAGAAATATATTGATGTAACTACAGATGTTTGGATTTATGGATTGGGTTCACAGATAGTTTTGACTTTGATACAAGAACATTAGGCTAAAAGCTGTGCAATTGTGTAAGCATGTGAACAAGCTCATCACTGGAAGGCCGGTCTGCTGGAAAATCGGAAAGGCAGATAATGGTGATTCTCAAAGCCATTAACATCTCGTCCTCCTCCACTTCCTCTCCAAGAATACTCTTATCTAATGCTTCTCGTGCCTCCCCGGATTGCTGCAAATGCTTCAGCCACTGTCCTAAGCTGCCTCCACTTGCAGCCTCTCCACAGAAAGGATGGGTGGGGTCTTTTCCGGTTAAAAGAACACCCAATATTATCCCAAAGCTGAATATGTCGCTTTTGTCGGTGTATCTGTCACAAGGATTTGCATACCGTGTTAGTAAAAGAGAAGAATTAGGAGTTAACTCAAAGGTGATGGCATTGATTTTTGAAGCACCTGTTACTTTGAGAAGACTCGGGAGCAGAGTAGCAAGATACCGCTGGGTGTGAACTAGGCATGATCTTGGCCAATCCGCAATCAGCAAGCCGAGGCTCAAACTCAGAATCCAACATCACATTTGTAGGTTTCAAGTTATAATGAAGAATCTGTTGCTCACAGCTAAAATGGAGATACTGAAGCCCTTTCACAATTCCAACTGCAACTCTAAGCCTAATCTCCCATCCGAGCTCCACCTCTTTCGCTCTAACCTTATTCATCACATCCTCAAGACTACCATTCGGCATGTAATCATAGACGAGAGAGAACTCATCGGATTCGCGAACATAAGCTCTTAAACTCATAAGGTTCCTATGCCTTAACCCAGCAAGAAGCTCAAGTTCCTTCTGCAACCTTCTCTTAACCGACTTGCTACTAGTAGTTGCTTCTGGTGAGCCATTTCCTTCAAGTGAACCTAGTCTCTTGACTGCAACCACTAGACCGTTGTCGAGTACCATCTTGTAGTATTTACCATTAGGGTCTGAGCCAAGCGACTGGATACCATTACCGAGAGCTGCGTGAAGAGATTTAGGTGTAATCTTTGGGGAAAAGACCACAGGACCTTTGAGAATTGGCGTCTGTTTCATGAATTTGACAATGCAACGGACCAATAAAGCTAACACTAAGGCCGAGACCAACCCGGTCAAAATCCCTGAGACGATGCTAATAACGATAACCTTGGAAGTGATTCTGGATTCGAGTGGTATATGTGGAGTTGTGGATAAGTGTTTCACAGTTCTTCGCCGACAACTTGCGCTTGTGCTTGTTCTTGGAGCGAAGACTAAGAAGAAGAATAACAGGAGACAGATAGTGTTGCTACATCCGTTTCTCCTTCTCCGTCTTCTTCTTTGCTCCGTTGCTGCGTTTACGAGCAACATGAAATCGAAACCATCGAAGAGAAAAAGCATTTGGGTTTTTCAAGATTCGACACAAATCTGAGAAACCCAGAAAGCTGTTCAAAGCTAACAGAACCAGGAAAAAGTTAAGTCTTTTTTTTTTAATGCTACAGTGAAGCGCTCCTATCCTCTTCTCCCAAACCACATATATTCTCGAGAAAACCAATGAGAAAAGAGAAAAATGGAATTCAACTCAAAATCTTCACAAAGAAGATGAATGGAATCATTGGCCCATAGATTCTTATCTGAAATTCTCCCTCTTTTCCTCCAAAATTAAAAATCGAAATTCACAACAAAAAAAAAACCCCCACAATTTCCTTGATAAGATGGGACAAAAAAGTACCAAGCTTTGAATGTCTCAAAATACCCCAAAAATCATAGAACGAACATCAATGAGGTTTTTTTTTCTTTCTTCGTTACCACAATTTTACTATATCTGTGGTTGAGAAGACGAAAAAAACAAACAAAACTATCCAAACTGTTTCAGCTCAATAATCCAGCAACCAAACAAGACACACACTCTCTCTAGACTCTCTTTCCAAGACACAGTATCTGCAAGACTGTGACTCTCTCTCTCTCTTCTCTCAAAAAGCATGACCGAATCCGTTACAGCCAAAAAAAAAAGAAAAAAAAAGGAGGAAAATTGGGTTCCCGCCTTAGAGTGGGACCCATATGTCAGATGGTCATGGCAAAGGTAGGTCCCACCGCCACGTATGCCGATGAAAGGCAGCTCTCGTTGCTTGTCATGAGTGGCCGAAAGCAAGACATCGAGTACCGTGAGGAGAAGATGCGAAAAGGAGATCTCAACCGCTGATTCAGATAAGCTAAGTGAGATATGTACCGTTGGATGGGGGAGGCTCGGGAATTTGTGCACTTTGTCTTAGCGTGTGAGATTACTACACAAAAGTGGTTCCCTTTGTTTGTCTCAGAATAATTTGCTTTCTCCCTTCAATGTCCTTTTTTTTTCCCTTGTAAAAAAATACTGTATTTTTTTCATTAAAGGAAAAAGCTTTATGCCGAGAGTGCTTTTATTCAAAGTGAGGTCTTGTTTTCAGATTTGAACACAATATATATTGTGGCCGACGTCTCGGTATCATAATTGAGAAAAATAATTTGGGTTTGATTAGTGGAATGGAAATCAAAAGACTCAAAACTATTTTAAAATAACGAGGATATAACTAGACCAAAAAGTCTTTTAGATATAGTAAAGTTGACCATCCCAAAGGATAGTCTCACCGAAGATCTGAGTTTGAATACGAGCGACGGTTCTTTTTCTCAGCCCGAGGAGAGAAGATCGTAATAACGATGTGTAGTTTATGATCTATTAGCTCTATTCTTTCTTTTTTTTCGTATAATCTTAGCTTTATATCGATATTTGTAGGGGCAGATTCAAAACCAAAACCAACCCACAAATTATATAGCTAATGAATCATTTATGGTTAACACTCCTGAAGAAACGAACAAACCGAAAGTTGCTTACACATGAGATGAACATGACAAGCTCAGGATGCTATAGTCCCCACATCAAATACACACAACACGACACAACACAATACACTATAATTTCCTAATAAGCATCCTATATCCATCACAAAGCATCAATACATAACTTAATTAGGGGCTAAGCTTGCTCGAGGCCAGTGTAGACGAGGACCATTAGGCCCTGCTTTAGTGTTGATTGGCTCTTAAAACCCTCAACATAATGATGGAAACATAGTTCCGAGAGTTCTATGCGCCTGAGCTTCTGTATCTTCATCAGCACTGTCTGTGATTGTACCCGTTTGTGTCTGAAAGGAGAGCGAGGACTTCTGTATCGGTAAATTTCGACTCTGCAGCCATATCGAGAGCGGTTTTGCCTTCTCCATTCATAGCTTCCGGGTCTGCTCCCCTGCAAAAGTCACCCAATTTGTGTTCAGACAAATCTTTCCAAAAGAATTTAGCCAGAGAAGATGTTACGGAGATTTTGGAGAAGCAGATCACAAAAGAACCAATCACCTTGTGAGTAGTAGTCTTGCTACTACCGCTTTGCCTCTGAGAATACAATAGTGCAGTGGCGTTTGACCACTTGAATCTGTGGGGTTTATATTTGCACCATATTGCAGCAAAAGCTCCACCATCCCAATGTCTGCCTTCTCACAAGCACAGTGAAGCAGAGAGCAACCTCCGGTTTCCTCAGGAGGAATATTTGAAGAACTACCTAAGGAGGTTCTATCAAGTAATTCATTTCTTAATCTCAGTAGGACGTCCTCACGCTTTGTCCTCTCTGGTATTAACATTACTCTGGAAAGTGTTAACGAAGAGCTGGAAGATGATTGGTCATACACAGAATTCACATCCGCTTCACCATTGACAATCAGCCGGTAAACAGCCTTCTTATCATTGCCACACACTGCATCCCACATTTGTTGTGCAACTGATTGTGGGAAATCGCAGTCTCTCGATCTCCGAACAAATAGCTTCTCAGCATACTGTGAAATGACCCCCAAAAAAAGTTAGAATGAACAATCCTGTACATTGCCTATGACAGAGCAAAGAGAAAATGCCGTGAGGGAAAATATCATCCAGATGTTCAATGCATTTTTAAGGGAACAACATAATGTGAAATATGCACCCTGGACAAGAAAAATAGCGTTACTTATCTCCAACATAAGGAATCAAATAAAGGGAAGAAGCTTAAAAACCTTAGCTTGTATATACTTCTCCTTGATAGATATCATATCAGTATAGCTGGGTTTTCCTGTGACCAGCACCCTGGATTTATCAGACCTGCGCATACTTGGCAAAATATTGTAACAATTACTATGTTTAGCTGATTAAGGTTCTTATAGCTTTGGATGGGAAGGTAAACATCTAAATTATAAATGAAGTTTTTACCCTGTTAAGCCTGGGTCAACATGGAAGGCGGTCCTTGAATGAAGCAATTCCTCCCAGACTGTGTTTGCAAAGGTATTTCCAAGAGCTTGGAACAAAGTTATAACAGATGGCTCCCATACTTTAACGTCGAGAGTGAGTGACCTAACCTGTAGCAACGGCCAAGTTCAGATCGCTCTAGACTGATTTCAAATTGAAGGTCGAGCCATCCAAGGTCAGATTCTATCACATCCTTATCCTAGCAACAATTTGTCGGCAGATCATGCTCTAAAGACCAAGCCAAGTGTCACTTCAAGATTCTAATGGACTTCTTTACTCCTATTCATGGATTAGTTACCTACGTATTATGCAAACAATTAAAAAGTTCTCGAGATTTACCTTAGATATGTGCACACCAAGATTACGGTGAACACCAGAACACTCGATACAGACAAGAACCCCTAGATTTAAAGAAGCCCAGTCTGGTTCTGGAGCTCCACAATCCGCACATTTGTCATTCCCACAGACTTTTCGCAGAGCATCAATGGGCTTCTCACCCTTTCTAATGGACCGTTGCGGCTGAAAACTTCGTGATGGCCTTTCAAGGTACCCCAAAAAGCTCCTCTCACATACAAATTCGTCAGTAGTAGGATGATCATATTCAGAACTTTCATATGAGCTACTTTCACTAGCAGACCGATGGTGACCACTTCCCATGGGACTACCAGGAAGACACTGGAATGAAGCCAAAGGATAATCACTAAAATTGCATTGATAACTAAGATGAGCTTGGTCATGCAAATGAATGATAATAATACTTACCCGTTCAGGGACCTGAGAACTAAGTAGTGATGCAATAACCCCAGTGATCTTTTCTATCCAATCCATTTGATCGAGTGCACTCTCAGCCTGCACTGACGAACATAAGTAAACACTGAGTGAAAACTATTAAAAGTTGGGCATACTTGCAAACATTGAAGGTCTTAGGCAGCTACAAACACTCTGAATCGAACCTGCAATGTGTAGTTTTTTGTAGGTGAAATGATCCTAAAGCAAAACCTCAGATCTGATTGATCAGCGTCGACTTTAATTGTTGAGGTAAGCAAGTTCACTGTATGACGAGCTACAGACTTCTCATCATGTACTCCACCATGACTATTCGAAGAAAGCCACCTACTAAGAAGTCCAGACCCAAGCTCGGAGCTATTTCTCTGTCCAGAAAGCTGGCTGCCAGACCCCTAAACATCAAACCAACCAAGTCACAGTATGCAGAGAATAGTTCAGGAAGATATTAATTTATGAATACCAATACCGTTTGTATTATTCTGCATTTTTTACATATAAAAGATAATATATAAATACAAAACTCACAGATGGTTTGCTACATTGTTTTCGGTAATAATACAGCATTCCCCGGCTGTCAAGAACAAAAAACCGTCTTTTCCAGTCTCCTCTCAGGTTTGAAGACCGTTTAGAGAGATAACCTTGCCTTATTGTTTGCACCTGAAGCACCAAGAAATGTTAATAGCGCTCAAATATGTCGTCTATAAATATGTCTCGTTCATATGTAAAAGGACATTTATCAACCTTTCCCCTAGCGGCCGATTGCATTACGGTGTCTATCATTTTGTGAGAGCTTCTACCAATCGCTTGTATGCCATCTCCATTTGGGGAACCATTAGACCCATTTGAACCATACCTGCTCTCTCGATCAACCTGTCTTTTGTACTCCTGCATCTTTTCATTAAGTGCTGCTTGTTCATAATTTGATCTTTCTCTGGATTGTTGTGCATAGGTCAAGACCTGCAAACAAAGAGTTGAGGTATAAATAGTTTCCTCAGTGCAACTATCTAAGCGTTCTCAACAGTCAACACATTGAACGACATGTGAAGACTCATATAAAATTAAACCGACCTGATTGATATATGGTTCCATCTGATGCAGTAATTCGTAACCCTGAAAGCAGCCACATTCAGATTTGACACACCTTTTCAAACTATTTTAAATTCTGAAGAACTAACAAACTTACCTGTTTGAAGTACCGAAGATGTGCATCCATCGTTCCGCTGACTGCCTCCAAAAATTCAAACCTTTTCTTAGCTTCAACATTTGAAAGCGCAGTCACCTGAGCATAAATTAGGGAAAATAAAGAAAACAAAAGATTACTCCAACAGTAGAATGAATGTGAGAGAAGGTATATAGATTTGAAACTAATAATCAAAGATCAAACAAAAGAAAATTACAAGGTTGAACCGAGCTTGCTCAAACATAGATCTCGAAGTGTGAAGTTCCTGACAGTGTCAAATATATTAGTTATGACAGAAAAAAAGAAGAAAAACACATGGTATTCAAAAACTAGAAACAACTAGCTTAACTAAAATCATGAACTATACCTGTTCTAAAGCAGCAGCAACGTCACTTTTTGTACCTTTCCTCAAAGATAGAAATTTCTCACGGGCCTAAAGCACAATGGGAAGTTAATTAGTTAATCTGTCCAGGTAAGCGTGGACCCAGTGTTAAACAAAACAGATAGTAAGAGTTGGTGCTTAGATAGTTAATCTATCAGTTTTCTTCCAAGCTACAAATTTGATTCCCCTAGTAGTAGTAAGAGTTGGTGCTTAGAAAAGTATCATGAGCAATTACTAGCTAGGTTTCTGAAAATTTATACATAGCCTGCCCATAAAATTGCAACACTTATCCAACTTAAAAAAAAGACACCTCAAGCCTTGCTCCATTAACGATGAAATGAATCAGAAATATTTATTAAACTCGACCCATTTTGTTTTGTTGAAAATTTTCATAGAGATATTACATCAAGTAAAGAAAAAAGTTGGGATGAGAATTTTCAGTCTTTCTTGAACTATTTTTTTAGTGCAAACCATATCAACAGAGTGGAGAATATGGAAAACAACCCTGAACAAATGGATACCTGATCATAGGTAAGGCTAGCCTTGTCAAAGCGCTTCCGAGCTTCCTGTGGCAAAAAAATAATCTCTCAGGATTCCATATCCAAATACAACCTTGTCATGCTAGCCTTCTTGAGAAAATGGAAGAAATAAATATCTGGACTAGCCACAATGTATAGGCAGGCCCAAGAAACTTAACCAGAGCTTTCTCATTCATCGGACCTTCTCTACACTAATGACCTCAGAAAATATTTATTATTATTTTTCATTTGGGGAAGGTTGACCACCGGAGTAATATTTATTCAGCTTTTTTTTTATTTGTCTCTAGTGCTGCAATCGCAAAATCAAACCAGACGAATTAATCCTAATCCATATTAAATAAAATGCCTCTTGGCAAACCAGGTCTTCGTATTTTTTCCACTCATACATGGTGTGCGTCCTCTACTCTATCATAGATATTCTAGTCGGTACTTCTTACATTGGATATATGGCCAGCATAGTTTTACTTAAAAAATGAATATTTAGCCAAGAAGAAAGCAATCAGCTTGTACCTTAACCTCATGCAAGTCCATATTGGCAAATTGAAGTAATCTGTCATTCAGTATGTGTTCCACCTGACAATGAGAACTCATCAAAAGGAATACCTGAATTGATAAGACTTGATCTAATCTGGAAATCAACCTATATAGAGGCCACTTCTGCTGAAGGAAAATAAATTATCCTACGTTGATACCACATTGGAGTTATCAGATAGAACGCTGTGGGTGTAGAAAAACCGAGAGAATGTCAACAGTAACAACCTAGCATACCTGTGACCGAAGAACTTCTTTATAAGTCCCAATTTCCCTCAACGCAATTGTAAATTTCGTCATTACAGGTCCTGGCACATCAAGTTAGAGATTATCAGCACCTTTGATCAAACTAGTTTTATTTTTCCAACTTTCAACTGACATATTTCCACAACCTCAGTGAATAGCAACCCTAGCAAAGAGAGAGTGGAGAGCAAGAGCAGGAAAAGCAACTCCACTTTGTACAATTTAAGGCCATAAATCAGTGCTTAAAAAGCAACAATATTCAAAAAAATTATGAATTCTACAGTGGAAACAGCTTAAAATCTCAGATGAGAAGTGAGTGCAAGAGTATGGGGGATAAACAAACTATATGCTACTGAGAGTTTCAATAGGCTATGTGAAGTCATTCATACCTCCAAAAGCCACACTTATTGGATCATTGTGGCCTCCGCCAAATGTTTCAAGTGCACTTGCGAAAGCAATGTCCCCATCATATGCCTCGCCTAACCCTTCACTGAAAAAATGAAGGGCAGTCTATCTCTGTTAGAAGATATGTTCTCATGTCTCGTTGAGCAAGAAGTAAATTCTGAATCTATAGCTACAGTCCTAAGAACTAGTGAAAATTTAGAGCATACGTGTATTTCCGGCATCCTTTGTAAAACTTGAGACTTCTTTCCCGCAATATTTCTGCACTCTCCTCCATGCTTTGCAACTGTTTCAGAAAAAGATATCAATATAAGTACCCGGCTGTGGAGACCCTGTGTAAGACAATAACACGAGTAGAAGGCAAAGTACATAACACAAAGAAAACAGCAAGACACAATCATATGCTCGAAGACACTGTAATTATGTGACAACCCGAAAAATTAAGTGTTTTAGGCACTCCGTATAAGATAAAGGAATCATCAACTACAAAAAAACAGAGCAGGTTTTGGACAGATATTGAGCTACTCTAGGAACTTACTTTACATTTTAATAGCAATTTTTTCTGCTCTTCTCGTGGCCAGTAGAGTATATATATAATAAACTCCGACTAAAGCAGTGAGCGTGAGAATAGTAGCTAAGTGGACACAAGTGTATCCCAAAACACAGAGCAGCTTTGTCAGAGTCAAGAGAGTCAAAAAAATGAACTGAAGCATAAGTTATTTCACATTTCATCGAGCAACACCAGATATTGACAAGTTAAAGCGCGAATAGGCGGTCCAGGTAAACAAAAAAAATAAACCAATTTCTCAGTGACACATTAATTCGACCCTTCCAGCGAAGTTCAGCTCTAGTTATGGGGTATACATGTCGGTGAACACCCAAAATTCCAGACACTAGCACATCCTAATGGCTCAAAAATTTGTATCTGTTCACAACTAGGAGAATAAATCTTGCCTAATATGACACAAAATTTAAACCTGAGACGCTAAAAGACTCGACACATCAGGACAAACGTAGACGGAACCAAGATATGTAGAAACAAACCTGTTTGCGGAACATGGGAGAGTCATCAAGCTTGGTGAAATGCATTTTGAGCAAATGGTAACTTCCTCCTCTTCTTCGAGACAAACAGCAATTAACATCACACGCAAAAAAAAAAAAAAAACCTAGAAGCTAAGGACCACTATTTCTCAAACCGACTCCATAAACGAAGCACAGATAGACAAAAATAAAGAAGGTGAGATCCTCTTCCTCTCCACCTAAGCTTCCCGAAATAAACAAAAAAAAAAAGCACAACCCGATGTTCTTCCAAAGTCTCGACTCTAGCGTAATTCGAGCTGGTTTTTCTCGCGAAACCCTCAGTGAAATCGAGAGAGAGAATCAAGAAAAACAGTGGGTTTTTTTTTTAGATGAAGTGTCTCGGGAGAAGAGAAGAGAGAGACAAAAGAAAGAAAAAAAATACTTCACCGTGAAAATTTTACCGAAAAGGCGGCGAAACTATGCCGTTTAATTACCGCCGGCGATGGAGAAGGTTGGTAAGATACGGTGTCGTTTCAAGGTGGCTTCTAAGTGTAGATTAAAAGAAGAGAGGAGTGACTGTGCTTTTTATGTAACAGTGGTCATCTGAGAAAACAAGGACTGGGGCTAAATCCACGTATCTCCACGCGCTTTTAAGGCGCGTGTAATACTGGTTAGTGCGAAATAACGAGGCGCGTGTAGTGAACGCGATGCTTATCAGGAGGACTGTGAGAGAAGGGGTGTGGGACCCGTCCTCTGGTTGCTTCTCCATTACCTTTTGTTCCGGAGAGACAGAGAGGTCAGTGGGGTATAAATGATTTTTTTAAGAATTATATGTTTATTTATTTCCATAAATAAAAACTCTTAGGGTGGAAAAAATTTGTAAAGCAAAAAGAAAAGGGGGATAATTTGGAAAAATGGACACCAAGATCTTTACTTTTTTTGCAGACTTTACAGTCGCATATGAGATTCAAATCCCATTGTTTAATCAATATGTATGATCTCTTGTCTACCTGCTAGAAAATTGTTTAATCATTACCGATCATATGTTTTAGCCAAAAAATTGCGTCAAAATGTAGTAGCAACCTCGTTCAACTTTGGTAAATAGTGAAACTTAAGAAACGTGAAACTAGTGTTTTGAAAACCAATCAAAAGGTTTGCTCGAACTGATTCATAAGCGATCCAAATGTCTATCATGTCAAATTTCCGTTACAAACAGATAAATACACTGATTTAGTAAAACTGTTTAGTTCAGATAAAACAACTGACGAAACAAACAAAAATGGAAATCATACGATTTTACTTTGTGAAAACATAGAAAACTATAAGTAACAATTATCAAGATCCTTATTTACGAAAGTTCTTTCATTATCCTTATGCATTCAGTCTTCATAATTTTTTTTAAAATTAAGTCTCGTGTTAAACTAAAGGAAGTCATTGGTTCATGAATTTTAATGGATTTAAAAATTTAAACAAAATCTAATGTTATTGATTCTATGATTTATGTTCAAATCAAGTGTTATTGGTTCAATGATTTCAAAATTCATGTTCAAATCCAGTGTTATTGATTATATGATTTATAAATACTAATTCAAATCACGTGTTATTATATGATTTACAATAGATTTTAGTAGATTTGGATGAATTTCCAAGTTAAAAATATAAACACTCAAATCTGGAAAAAAACTTACGGATTTACAAATATTAATTAAAATCCACATGTTAAATTTTAAAATACGTAAATTTTACAAAGATTTATAAATCTTACAAAAATTTCTAAATCCATTAAAATTCATAAACCAATACTAACGATCTATTTATATATCGTTTTCAAATCCTAATTTATTCTATATGAATCTGGTCTTTCTAATCAGATTCGCCCATCATATATGGTAAGTTTCTCTCACATATGATTTCCGATCTACTAATCTATGACTTAGATATCTCTTTTCCTTTTTAGTTGTCCCCTCTTTCATTTCTTTAGACTTGAAACAGGCCAACCGGCCACAGGTCGTTTTTTTTTTTGTTTTCAGTTTTAAAATGTTACAAACCAAAAAAATTCCTCCCGAGTTCCGAGGACATCCCGTAAAAAAGAAAAACAAAAATCACTGACCGATTTGAAATATGAAGTAGGCCGATATGGGCCCAAAAGTAGGAAATTTCATTATGTCAGGCCCAATTTTTAAAATACCTATCTAAGAGCTTGATTTAATCCTAGAGGGTCAATTCTCTCCGGCTGTTTGCCACGTCAGCACTATAAAGAGTGACAGGCACTTCAAAAAAAAAAAAACCTCTCTTCATTTTCTCCGACCATTTGTTACTCATCAAGCGCTCACTCCATTTATGTAAGAAAATTGCAATCAATTTATCAAAACGTTTTCGATTGAGATGCTTAAATGTTTTCTCCCAACCATGAGAAGCAACAATTGACCCGAAGCATGGGGATTTGGCGATTTCGCAGAGGTTTTTCACAAAATCTTCATGAATCGGATGGATACGACTCTGAAGATTCCGATTGGGGAGAGTTTGATTGGGAAGCTTCGAGAAATGGATGTGAACAAGGACCGGATTCGATTAGACGGACTTTCACCTCCGATGAAGACGGAGGCGTTTGGGCTTACTGTGTAAGACGCAAAAAAGTTGCTAAGAGCTGCGCATATCGAAGTCGTTAAAACGAAGCTGATGGAGACCGGGAAAAGCTGGATTCCTTACTCCGATTTCGTTCGTCTCTGCAATGATTCTTCTTCGGATCCTGCTCAGGGAACTTGGATCACGGAGATGCTCGACGATTCATGAAACGTCATCGTTTTGGGATTATGTTTGCTTACTGATCAGGTAACTTCTTTCTTCTTCTTTGATTTTTCCGTTTGAACAAATCTATCTCTTTGTCTATGCAATTCTCTAAATTTGCATTGTCTTGATACATTAGTTTCTGTTCCAAATGCATGTGACCTTTGTGTGTGTGTGTGAGAGAGAAACTGGGTTCCCAAAGTTTTCGTTTCTTTGTTGGTTTGATTTGATTTTAGAATCTACCGAAAACTAATACATTTTTTTGCGGTTTTTTTTTTATTTTCTTTGTGATTCCAATTTCAACAGGAGATTCGAAAACCTTTGTGTTACTTACCAAAGGCATGTAGGAAGGTGTTCCCAGTTTGAGATGGTGATAAAGAGGAACAGTTTCTATGGAGATCATAACTTTTTTTCGATCATGTTTTCCTCTACAAAACCTTGGGTTGAATGGGTTAATGGGTCCTCTTAAACCCTTGCCTTTTTCATCCCATGATGATTTGATACCAAAACTCAAAAAGAAAATTTACAAAAGAGAGAGAGTGTGTGTTTGAGAGATAATTGGTCATCTAAACGTACAATTTTTTCGGATATTTGGGTGGCTCAAATGGGAATAAAATGGTGGGAAAGATCATTGATTTTGGTTTAGGAGTGGTGGTTCTCTGTTTTGATGGTTTCTTTGATCATATGTGCTTCCTATTACCTTTTCATATGAGGGTGGCTTAATCGAAAAATTAGTCATTAAGTCCCATTGATCATAAGTTGTCTTGTGTGTTTTGAATGCTAATCATGTCAAATTAAAGTTTAAAAAGAGGTGGTGAATTTCTTGTTTTACCCAATTTTTTATGTTTTTGTCTCTATCTTTTGTGTGATCAGGTAACCAAATCCATCGAGGGCCTGCTTCATTTACCACATATCCGTAACCCAAATGATTCAAGGAGAAAGGAGCTAAAAGAGCTAGAAGCCATAAAGACGGTAATCGACGAGAAAGCACATTCCTTGGTGAGAAGAGATCTTTGGGCTGGTCTGGGTTACTTGGTCATCCAAACCGCAAGGTTCATGAGGCTAACCTTCTAGGAATTCACATGGGATGTTATGGAGCCAATCTGTTTCTATGTCACATCGGTTTACTTCATGGCTGGTTTCGCATTTTTCCTCAGGACATCGAAGAGAGGACATTGTTGCAATCCTCTATTTGTGGTAATCAATATAATCTTAAACACTTGCTATGACAATAGATTAATGTCCTCTCTTCTAAATTATGAAGGAATGCCAATGAAATTGTTTCCTGAAATGTTGAGGAGAATAGGCGGTGGTGGTAGAGAAAGGGGAAACAGTGTTGCTTTAGCCGAAGGAGCTGTACGTCCAAGACCAATTGGTGTTGCGGGTAGGGGCTTAGGCATCATGTTAATAGTTTTAGAGTAAAAACTTTGTGAGGTTCGTACAGCAGTAGATAACCCCAAGCAATACATGCCAATGAATGTATATGAATACCCGCGCCGGAGAGATATTGCACGTACTTTTCAAGTATTTTTGCTTTTAAAACATCTAGCATTGCAAATAAAAGTGTACGTTTATGTCTACCTTAATTGCTTATCATTAAAATCCCGGAGGAACCAGAAATCCAGGCAGCGGTTAAAGCAATCATTGGGTCGAATGTAGTGGAGGAAGGCTCCAGGCCCCGACGGCTCCTCGGCTGGCTTCTTTCACTCTTACTGGTCCATCATTGGGTCGGATGTAGTGGAGGAAGTTTGACAATTTTTCATTTTGGGCTCTTTCCCTTCGCAGCAGAACGAGACGCACATGGGCCATATTCCTTTGAGCACCTTAATACTGTTCTTACTTTGGACTTCCTATCGAGAGCGTCATCGTTGATTAGTCTTCCCCCGGTGGGACTCTCCTCTTCATCTCTTCAGTCCTGGATTTGCTAGAATCTTTGGACTGCTCGCAATCACCTCATCTTCTCGAATAGGATTTATACGAACCATGAAGTTATCTAGAAATCCATAGTCGAAGCGCTAGCTTGGCAACAAGCCCAAGAGCGATTGCTCAAACCCCTGCCTCTGCCTCAACCAGATGCTCAAAGAACTGTGACTTATTCAGCTAGGCTTAATTGCTGGGTTGACGCGGCGTGGCATCGTGAATCTATGACATGTGGCTTAGGTCTTGTGTTCCACTCTAATGTGGATGAATCGGAGGTTCTCCTCTCAACATCGCGACTTCATGTCCTCTCTGCGCTCACATCGGAAGCTTGGGTAATTCGTGAAGCTTTGATTCAAGCACGAGAGAGACAAATTTCAGTGCTCTGTGTCTTCTCCGACTCGCTATCTCTCATCAATCTGCTTAAATCCGATGATCTCCATAGGAAGGTCCATGCGATTATTCTTGATGTTCGCCTGTTTGCGACTCCCTTTAACTCTATTTCCTTTGATTTTGTACCTCGTCTTGCCAATTCTCAGGCAGACCTTCTTGCGAAAGACGCTCTCCGAGCTGTCCTGAACTCGTAATCCTTTAATAAAATGCAGTTTTTGACCCCCAAAAAAAAAGAAAAGTTATTTGCCATTTACCTTACAATAGCAAGTAGGAACTGTCACCACCTTAAAAATTCAGAAATAGATGCCTACGCAATATTTAAAGAAAAGTCACAACTAATGGCAAAAAAACTTTTAGACGATTTTCACAAAAGAAAACAGACCATGCAAATTAAAACACATCCGAATTTAATCTGTCAAAAACCCGATATATATAAAAACCCGCGCGTATGCACAGATACTCACCTAGTTGAATTTAATTTCTTAAATAAATAATTGAAAGGGATCACGCGCAAGGCGTGTGAGTAGTTTCAAAACAAATATAGATCTTGCTCTATAAAGTTCTAACAAGTAGAAAACTAAAACTGAAAATAGAAATAACTCTAAAGAGCTTTATTAAGAACAAGAAATTAAAGGGAAAAAATGAAACTTTGTCGTACCAAAATCACAAACAATTTTAGATTGATATTTTTGGAGATGAAAGAGGGGCTACTCACTAACGGCAGCCAAAGTTACAATATCAAAAAACACAAGCCATATTTATACTAATCTAAACTTAGAATAAAACCCTAAACACATGGGCCTTCTTTTGACATTTTGGAATAACATTGGGCTTGGATCTCTAATAAGGCGGTTCACTTTCTTCTTTGCTCGCCGATCGATTTGCGTGTTTCCTCAGTTCCTGATTGCTCCCGATGGCGTCGTCTGGATCGGCTGACGAAGATTTCCAGTCTCGTGTTGAGAGGATCTTCGGATCTCTCGCTTTCTCTCGCCCCTCGTCTTCTAATTCTTCTACGTCTTCTGCTCCGGCGTCACGGCAAAAGCAATCGGGCTCGGTGTGGTCTCTCTCCGACACAGACGTGGAGAAGCGGGAGTGGAAGCGGGAGCAACTCGCTTCGTACGATAGGGACGAGATGCCTTGTGCGTCGTCGTTTGACGAACTGTTGAGACAGCAGAGGATCTCGAGCACTGCTCGGAAGCCGTTCGAGGGAGAGGATGATGGAGGGGAAGGTGCTAACGAAGATTTTGATGATGTTTGTAGCATCAGAGCTTCCATGGGTCTTGACCGCACTCTCGATGACGAGGTAAATTCAAATTTTTCTTCAAAGTATTTTGGTCTGTGATCGATTGGGGAAGTAAGGAAACGCCCTACTCATATTAGCAAACTAAATTTAGGGAACAATTTTGGTCCTATGTATTCATATCATAAGTCTGAGTCTGACAAATGGAAGAGCATTCAATTTTACTGTACAAACATTTTGGTGTGGGATGAGCCCGTGATTGGAGAGTTTTGTATGTGAATCTTCAACCTATATAACCAACTTCAAGATTCATGAACAATCTTAGGCTTATTTGGAGAACATGTAGCTTTCTTTCATACTGAGGGTTGTTACTTTGCCTTTTCTTTTTGGTAAATGAAACTCTGGTGGTAGGCATTTTCTTTCATCAAGGATCCATTGAAACATTTTTGCTTCTTAACGCAGGAAGAAGAAGATGAGTTTGATAAAGTCGCACTAGGGGAAGAGAATGGCGGTGAAGGCTTGTCTATGAAAGATGTCCTTTGCAAATCGTCTGGTGTGCGGGCTCGGGATCCTCGTGCTAACCATGTTGCTGCAAAAATTAGGCTGAAGGAAGACGAAATTGAGGCCAAAAAAGTTAGCGCTTCTGGCGATCACCCCTCAAAAAGAAAAGAGCCACACCCAGAAGAATCATCCAAAGCTGTGCCGCCAAAACCTATACTAAAAAGGAAGGAGAATAGTTCAGATTCAGAAGCAAGGACAAGTAAGCGAGTCAGGTTTGATTTTGTTCCTGAAGAAACATCCAAGAAGCTTGAAGATACATGTTCAGCTTCTTCCTCCTCAAAAATGGTATTGCACCAGGGTAAAAGTGGTGCTCCGGTACCGGATTACTTGATAAATCCTTCGAAGTACACCTGTTACAGCTTTGATCCATCTTGCGAATTGAATGAGAAGTCCCAAACACGAGAGTACATGGACGTTCCTAAGGCTGTTGAAGGATTAGAAACTTCAGAGTCAGAATCATTCGAGAAAGTCTCCTTTATTCCGCAGAAGAAGACCAAGGACGTAAGAGAAGAAAGTAGTAACTGTAGTGAGACGAAGCCTATTGTAGCTGGTCAGGTGGCAGAAGAGAGACCAAATGCAACAGAAGATGGGGATACTGAAATAGGAGAATCAGAGAGCTGCACCAGTTTCCAAAGGAACGGTCGTCAATACCGTGCCAAGCAAAGTTTAGATGAAACAGATGTCTGATCTGTCGGTTTGGTTAGATCTCATCCGAAAATGTATCGCCCTTGGAAAATTGCATGTGATAAATGAGATGGAGCTACGTACAAGTTGGTTGAAAATGCTACACGGAGATGAAGTTGGAGTCCGTGAGATGCAAACATGTAGCATCTTTTAGCAGCATATGTAAGATAGTTTTAATTCCTTGACTATTTTTTTGCCTTTTTACCCAATTTAGAGACCTACATACTGCTAAAGTATGGTAACATAGTAAGAAAAGACTTGAAATAGTTTGCCTTTGACTGGTTGATAGAATATGCTTTGCCTTTGAGACTGGTTGATAGAATACGCAGAAGAGCTATCGTGATAAATGGGGGTTTTATTAAGAAACTTTGAACGCATCCTCGCATAAATCGCTAAGCTACTATGAAAAGAGACATAGGATGCTAACATATTCTTAAATGTTGGGTGAGGCTGAGAGCATTTGATAGAAAAGACAATTGAAAAAACGATAATAAGTGGAAAAGATTAGAATCGAGGAGCATGCAAAGAAAGATGGTGATACCAATCTTTTCTAATATTTTGTAAGAGCAGAATCTCCAAGATTTGAAGTCTTACGAGTCAAAGTGGACATTTATCATTTTGTGAAACTTGCTTAAAGACCATTTCATGGAAAACCCTCGCAAGTCCGATTTCTTAGTCCTTTTAACTCAATTTTTGTTTAGTTTAGTCTGGTGACTTGTGTCAGGCTGTTCATATTAAAATAAATTAGAGTAGAAGATGGAGACGACCTTACCTGACCCAAGTCACACAGACTAAACTGAAAGTCATTAAGAAATTATCAAAATTCTTGTTGCTAATTAAGAAATGACTTTCAACGCTGAAATTTACTTGGAACTTCGTTTTCTTTTTCCATAGTGTTTCTGGGCAATAACCCTCCAGGTCCCCACTTCATAAAGTCCCCTAATTTAAGGTTTTAGTTGGAAGGTCAAAATCGTTTTTCTTGTATTGATCGTTCGGGAGTTTAAATGTAATCAGAATCCGGAAATAATTTTTACGGGAGACGTAAATTTAAAGTTACAAAATTCAAGTTATAAAATATTTTGACAAATTAATCAAATATTGAGAATTTTTTTTATCAAAGATCTATTTTAAATAATTTAGTTTTAACTTTAAATTATTTAATAAAAAAAACTAAAGAAGGGAATAACAATGTATATATCATTTCATAACGAATGTAGTTTTTAAAAATGATTAAATCGATAAAGTATTAATATATAAATATCACAATTAATATTTTATAATTCTCTTATATATTTTCATTGAGAGATGTATTTACAAATAACTATTTTTCAACATGTAAAAGTATAAATTTAGTTAATAATAAAAATAAAGAAACGGTCGTAATATTAAACGGTGGCAACAACGATGAAAACTCTAGTTCTTCTGAACTGCGGCATAAACGGGATGGTCCACGCTTTGGCGTGTGATTGCTGCTCTATCATCTGGTTTCGTTTCGGTTTTTAGTTTTCGTAACTTTCTAACCGTCTCTTGTCGTTGCTTTGTTTTGTTGTTTGTAGCTTTTGGTCGATCTGATTTTCTTTGTTGTATCTCTGTAACGCTGACAAAGATATAAAAATTGTATAAAATTAAACATTTTACCAAAAAAAAAAAAAAAGTGGAGTGGAGTTACTATAGAAAATAGAGAAGATAAAGAAAGGAAGAGAAGAAAAGATAAGAAAGGAGATGTTTTAAAAATAAATAAATAAAAGACAAGAAAGGAGTTTGTTTGTTTTCCTTTTTGGGGCTTAATACGCATTTGTATTAATTTAAGATAAATTAACAATGTTTGAGTTGCGTAGTTAAAACTTAAAAGAAAAAACATAGTACCGTAGGGTTGGATAAGACTACGATTGGAGCTAACGGGAGAACCATATATAATAATATCACCGAATAGTATTGTTTGGGTTTAAATTTAATGCATTTTCACAAATTTCCTTCTTTTTTTTTGAACAGCTTATTTTCGCAAATTTCCATAAGGAAAGAATCCATTGTAATTGAGTGAATCAAATTTGGAGAAGAGAGGAGAGAATCTGCTGCAGGTGAGTTTAAAGTCTTGCGTTCAGTTTCGTTTTCTTTTCTGATTATCGTTACTTATTCCAACAAAGAAAAAAAAACCATACTTATCACAAAAGTTATATGGTTTCCGATTAAATAAAATTATATTGAAACTTCGTTTGTAATTTCTAGTCTACATCAGTTCACGACTTGCAAGAGTCGCAACTAAATAATTTTATATTGGTTGACCAGTACTTTAAAAAAAATATATATATATATATTGAATTCTCAATGTAGAGTCTTTGTGGTATCTGTGTATAGATATATATTTTCTTGCGCAAAAGTTTCAACTTAATTTGGAAGAACAATTCGTGGAGAAATTTCTTGTTGAATTTCCCTTTAATTTCTCCACATTTTCCTAACTCTATTGATACTCATGAATTTTATACCAACTAAAAATCGATAGTTGCATTGACTGTTGAATAATTGGCGACATGATAAATGCCTAGTACTAAAATAACTTGTCTAAATTTTTTTAAAATAATAAAAAAACACTTTCGAACAAAACATAGTCCTTTTGTTTCACAAAAAATATCATTTATCACTTTTCACACAAATTAAGAAAAATATATAAATTTCTATTATACCTTTAATTAATACACTAAATATAACTCTCTCTCTAATTAATAAACTGAAATAATATGGATAAAAATGAGATTTAAGTAAAAAAATGCATTGGAAATATAAAAGGATACTCTTTTGTAAAACGGAGGTAGTATAACTCAAAGTTTTATAGATTTTTTTTTTGGGTAAATCATTAACTAAAAATATGCGAAATACCTTTTAACGATGATCTTAAGAATTGTTGTTGACCAATGGGAATCCAAGTTAGACGAAGAGCGTTTTCTTTAAAACATGAATGATTAAAAAAAATACAATAATAATGAAATCATATTTCAATAAGTGAAAACATGAAAAAACTGATGTATTATATATGATCTATATTTTCTAGAAATCTAGTAGCATTAGTATTCCTCTCACAAAATAACAATATTAAGCCTACCAAAGTACCAATGTCTTTGGGAATCCTTGAAATAGTTTTTTTTTGTTTTTTTGGGATAAATTCCCCTGAACTATATAACATTTTCCATGAATTCGTTAGTTAAACAACGTTTTATATGAACTCTTAGATGCCTAAACTATATTAAGCCTATACTATTATTAACTTTCT
The DNA here is from genome assembly GCA_002933915.1 of Eutrema heterophyllum. Classification (NCBI taxonomy): domain Eukaryota; kingdom Viridiplantae; phylum Streptophyta; class Magnoliopsida; order Brassicales; family Brassicaceae; genus Eutrema; species Eutrema heterophyllum. Next base: position 168,051 of record PKMM01028610.1, on the reverse strand, counting down.
CACACAAATTACACATATATTAAGCCTATACTATATTTTCTTTTCTTTTTTCTGCCAAAAACTATTTCTTCTCAGATTCCTAATTTATCTATATCATTAGTCCTCTCATATATTACACGTATATTCATCTACTTGCAGTTGTTGAAATACAAACATGAAACATCTTATGGCACCGTTCACACGGTAAGGTCTGGGTCGTATAATCAATTAAACATAACGTCAAAAAAAAAAAAAAAATCAATTAAACATATCAAATTGTATTCCTCGCTCGAGACTTTTGTATGTACAGTTAAAAATATGATCTAAACATTGACCGGTACTCACGAACTTGCTATATATATAACGGAGTGTTCACTCAAGTTTTCATATCAAATCAGAGAGAACCAAATATGAAGCCAATCTCCAATAACAACGAAAGATGGGAGGAGAAGCTGAAGGATTTAACTTTCAACGTGAAGCAGATACAAGACAATTTGTTGGAGGAGATACTCACACCTAACCTAAAAACAGAGTACCTCCAACGTTTCCACATCGAGAGGTTTGATAAAGAGCTCTTCAAGAAGAACGTACCGGTGGTGACCTATGAAGATATTAAGCCTTATATCGATCGTGTCGTTAATGGAGAGTCATCGGATGTCATATCGGCCCGCCCTATTACCGGTTTCTTGCTAAGGTACATAAGAAGCTCTCTCTATTGATTAGTTTATTTCTCGTACAAAATAACTAAATTCTTGAATTGTATGTCTAGTTCGGGAACTTCGGGAGGAGCACAAAAGATGATGCCATGGAACAATAAGTACTTGGACAATTTAACATTCGCATACGATCTTCGTATGCACGTTATAACCAAGTAAGTCCAATACTTTCTCCTTCTATGTTTTAACCATTACCTAATATTATAATATTTGGATCAGACCCATGATGTTGAAAAAAAATCTCCTCTTTCGTTCTGTTTAGGCATGTGAAAGGTGTGGAGGAAGGAAAAGGGATGATGTTTCTCTTCACTAAACAAGAATCTATTACTCCTTCTGGCTTGCCTGCTCGAGTCGCAACCAGCAGCTATTTCAAGAGCGACTATTTCAAGAACCGGCCATCTAACTGGTATTACTCGTATACGAGCCCTGATGAAGTCATATTATGTCCTAACAACACACAGAGTCTATACTGCCATTTGCTCTGTGGCTTGGTCGAAAGGGACGAGGTTGTGAGAATGGGTTCCATCTTCGCTTCAGTCATGGTCCGAGCAATCAAGTTTCTTGAAACTTATTGGGAAGAGTTGTGTTCAAACATCCGATCAGGCCATCTCAGCGAGTGGATCACAGACCTCGGTTGTCGAAACTCCGTGTCTTTGGTCCTTGGAGGGCCACGTCCTGAGTTAGCAGACACAATCGAAACAATATGCAACCAAAATTCTTGGAAAGGTATAGTCAAAAGAGTCTGGCCAAACACCAAATATATTGAAACCGTTGTTACGGGTTCAATGGGACAGTATGTTCCCACGTTGAACTACTATTGCAGCGACTTGCCTCTCGTTTCAACAACTTACGGTTCTTCGGAGACTACGTTCGGGATCAATCTTGATCCTCTGTGCAAACCTGAAGATGTTTCTTATGCTTTCATGCCCAACATGTCTTACTTTGAGTTCATACCAATGGATGGAGACAAGCGCGATGTGGTCGACCTTGAAGACGTGAAACTTGGATGCACTTATGAACCTGTGGTCACAAACTTCGCCGGTGAGCTTAAAAACATCATGGTGACCTCAATAAACAAACCTTTGCTTACATGGTTTAGCTAATGCTTGTGAATATCTTTTTTTCTTTTCAGGATTGTATAGAATGAGAGTGGGAGATCTTCTATTGGTGACTGGTTTCTACAACAACGCGCCTCAGTTTAAGTTTGTAAGAAGGGAGAACGTGGTCTTGAGCATCGATTCCGATAAAACCAACGAAGAAGATCTGTTTAAGGCGGTGAGTCAAGCGAAGCTCGTTCTCGACTCATCGGATCTCATTCTGGTAGACTTCACAAGCTATGCTGACACCTCAACATTTCCGGGTCATTACGTTGTTTATTTGGAAGTAAAGGCCAAAGAGGGAGAGAAGAAGAAGTATTTGGAGCTCAATGAAGAGGCATTCTCCAAAAGTTGTGTAGTGATGGAGGATTCTCTTGACAATGTTTACAAGAGATGCAGGTTCAAAGACGGATCGGTCGGGCCTCTGGAGATAAGAGTGGTGCGTGAAGGGACGTTTGATTCTCTCATGGACTTTTTCATCTCGCAAGGTGCTTCCATCGGTCAATACAAGACTCCTAGATGCATTAAATCAGGAAAGGCCTTGGAGTTTATGGAGGCATGTGTGGTTGCCAGATTCTTCAGTACTTGAAATTGTTCTTCCTTGGATGTATAGGTCCAAGTGACTTGGTGCGGAATCGTAGATATACATGTTCCTATGCTGTGTACTAGTTTTTCTGAATGTGGATTTCTAATATATTTTGAGCAAGACCTTATTTCATTTTCCTCTGTAATATGCAACACAATATATATTGACAATTTCATTTGCGAAAACAGAGCATTTTATGAAACAGAATAGAAGTTAGAAATGGGTTTATAGAGTAATGGGCTTAGAAAATGCCCAAAGAGCTTTGAAATGAAACCAAATCGTCACAAGCCTTGAGCCAGAGCCACGGCTACCAAAATACCCAGGGGTCAATCCGGTTCACAGTTTCGTTTCGTTTCTGTGTTTTTGGATTCCGGCTTTATCCGTTTTAGTAATAATTTTTTTTTGTGGTAATTTTGGTTGGTTTTGGTTCGGTCTGATAAATTTTGGTTTAGTTTTAGTGTATATAAAAATAGTTTATTAATTTATAAAATAAGTTTCAGTTTGAATTTGGTTGAAACATTTTTGTTTGATTAGATATAATTTGGGTAACGAATTTTGTGTCCACCCTAATAGCGGATTTTGAGATTTCGACTGGAATGGGTCCCATAAATATATTGTTTATTTTGCTTCTTTGGCCTTTTTTGGATTCACGAATCACGCCGCTTTTGTTCTTTTTCAAAATGTTATTCCCTTGTGTTTATCTTTTACAGTTTATAATTTGTTCATAATCTCCTAAGCATGCGTCAACATTTTTTTTTTTTTTTTTTAAATGTGCTCTTTAACTCCACCAGCAGGGAAACCAAAGAAAGACATAGATATATATATATATATATATAGAAATTCACAAAATATTATATTTTAAGTGATGTTTCTCTTTTTTCTTCTTCTAACATTAAGGGTCTAACATGATATTAATCCTTTATTCGATTCAAAAGAACCTCGATAACAATAAATTTACGGAGAAAAATAAATACTAAAAACTAGTACTCGTTAAAAAGGAGCAAATCGTATATATTTACATTTAAAAATGTTAATATCTGTTTCGCTCCAAGTATTTGTATATATATACGTATTTATGATCTTTGTATTTAAATATTCGTATTACCGTCCATATTTATTATATATCTATTGACGTTTTAAGTATTCATTTATCAAATTATTTAAAATACTAACAAAATTTAACAAATTAAGAATTTAAAAGTTTCCTATGAATACTCTTAACTAATTTTTAGTTATATCAAAATTTTGAATGTATGTTGACTTACATACACAGTCGAATTTCAAAATTACAACATATATCCAATATCTAACTCATCGTGGACCAGCGTGTCAAGGATAAAATGTTCAATTACGAACAATCGAGCAGGATGCATGTAAAACCGTTGATCGTTGATTCTTGTAGACCGGTACAATTGTTTGTTGTAAAATCATTCAAGTTATTGTTTTCATAATTTGTAATAGACAATATTTCAAACGATAAAAAGAAAAATAGAAATAAAAAGAAAAATATACCAATTAAAGAAACAAATCCTGTTGACGTAACAAAAAATAATCACAATATTATTGCACTCATTCCTAATTTGTGCATCACACTGCTGCCCAAACATGCGAAGCTAATCTCCCAAAATAAAGATTGCGAAAAAGAAAAAGAGAACTAAGAACTCAATTAACGGTCCCCACCCCGCACCATTCCAGAGATTTTAATTATTATATATTATTGAAATAATATCATCTTTTCTTGTAGATCCTTCTCTCCCCTTTATAAACCCTTTTTCACCTCTTCTTTCCTCATAGTATCAATATAGCCTAGAGTTAAGAAAACCCTTATTTGCTCTCAACCTGTTTGTTCATCAGCAAGTCAAGCTCCTTAGATTCCCTACTCAATCAAACTTAGTTCTTTTCAAAGTCTTGTACATATACACACACTTGTTGCTCTCTCTCTCTCTCTCTCTCTGTGTTACATACTTGTGAATACATAGTTTTTTGTAAAAGTGGATCGGAGGTATGGAAAGGGAGCGGTTCCACCGGAAGCGTCGGCGGCTGAGAATCCGTCTTGGAACGAGTCTGATGTCACCGCCATGATATCCTCTCTCAGCCGTGTCATCGAGTATCCGGCAGCCGACGGACACGAAAGCTCAGACCCGCCGGTCAAACAAGAGCTTGATAATTCGGATCAACTTCAACAAGACCAAGGTAATTAGTTACTTATTGAAATCCATAAATACCTTGATCATATGTCTCTAATATAACAGCTTAATCGTGTTTAGCTAGCTGATGCAACTTGTTATAATATAAGTTAACTAACTAAAGACTTGCTATTTCGATTTTTTCTTACTTAACAATTAATAATAATATAGGGGAAAAAAGGAATTTGTATAGGTTAGGTTCAAATTCAGATTCAATGCATCTGTCATTTAATTTACTTTCCGTAAAGAACTTTCCTTCTTGTCTTTGAATTGAACAACCGATCAGGTTACTACGTGTCTATCCATTTTTTAATATATCTAGTTTTTTTTTCTTTTTCTTTTGAAAGTACAAAATTAAATAATATTTAATAACCCAGGTTTTAACTAGTCAAACATACATAACATATATATATAGCCTACATATGGCTTCTTACCTAACTAATTACGAGTCATTTGAGTAATTTTGATCACGCACGTTCCTTTTGTTCGTTTCAAATTAGTTGTCTTCGATCATTCTTTATCATCTTTATGTGTGCCTTTTTATCAAATATTTTGAAGTATTTCAACATGATTACCTTGTTTTTAGGTGCATTAAAAGCCAAATATGTCATACGACTCATACCCAAAAGTAATCAAAAATCAAGTCTTAGTTTATACTTTTATTGAGTGATAGTCACAACATCACATTTTATTCTCTAAATGCCAAATTATATATTATATGTGTCATCCTGTATGCACAAAAATACAACCGAAAATAATCATACATAGAAACAAAAATCCAGGTATACTTGGTTTCTAAAGCAAATAATTTTCTATTGATGACAATTTCTTTTGTGAAGAAATAAATATATAATGGATTACCAATAAGCCTTTTCTCAATTTCACTAGTTTATTTCCTTTATTTTTTGTTTTGTAGAAAATACGCAAAGAAATAACCCTATATATATATATATATATATACATAATTGATGCATCCAAAGTAGTATTTTATGAATCATCTTTCATTAAATCATATCATCCATTATTTTTTTTGTTTTCTTTCAAGTAATAAACATTTAAACTAATTTTCTCTTAAATTATTCCCTTGCTGTAACTAATAATTGAAATCACACGTAGTATCTTCTCATGCATGTAGAATTGCACATGCAATCATTATTTTTTTTTTTTGTCACATGAAATAATTATTTTTTGTTACTTGTTCTTCAAGATCAACCAAGAAGAAGACACTATAGAGGCGTAAGGCAGCGACCATGGGGCAAATGGGCAGCCGAGATCCGTGATCCGAAGAAAGCAGCCCGTGTCTGGCTAGGGACTTTCGAGACAGCAGAGGAAGCCGCTTTAGCCTACGACCGAGCCGCCCTCAAATTCAAAGGCACCAAGGCTAAGCTCAACTTCCCTGAACGCGTCCAAGGCCCCTCAACCACAAGCTACGTCGCATCCCAATCCGGATTTGATCATGCCCCAAGAGGAGGTAGTGAATTAATGAATTCACCTCCTCCTCGGTCTGGTCCATCCACTACTACTGCTGCTACTTCGTGGCCAACGAATTATAACCAGGACATACTTCAATACGCTCAGTTGCTTACGAGTAACAATGACGTTGATTTATCATACTACACGTCAAGTCTCTTCAGTCAGCAGCAACAGCCTTTCTCAACGCCTTCTTCATCTTCATCTTCCTCGTTCACTTTCCAACAGACGCAGCAGCAACAACAGCAGCAGCAGCGTGAAGAAGAGAAGAGCTATGGTTACCATTACTATAGCTACCCAAGAGAATAATCTAATTATCATTGTTGGTCGAATCAGTTTTATTAATCGCTACCATATTTTCGTTTCGTTTTTTTTTTTTTTAATTTACGTAACCTTTGTTGCTAATGGAGGCGATGAGGTTGCACCAAAAATATGAACGAGTTGCACCGAAAATATGAACGAACGAGAGACATGTGTAACATTTTGTTTTCTTTTTCTTGATTGTTAGTAATATTTAACTTTGTGAGACATATGCATATGATATATGAATATATCATTTCGCCGGTCGTATTAATTGGATGAATATATATAATTTGTATTCGGAATGGGTTGTATATCAAACATTTTTATTTCGTCTATCAGTTAGTTAACTGTTTTTTTAGATTTCGAAGAATATATTCATCTTTTGTTCACAATATCATTGTTATTGAACTCAAATGATAAAACGATCATGTTTGAGAAAAGAAAAGGTTTAGATCTTCGTGTAACGATCAAAAAGTAGATTAGTCCGTACTCCGTAAAGTAAATGAAACGACTTTTGTTTTTTCAACATCTTCGTTTCCATGTTTGGAATCGAATCCACTAAAACTGTAAATCAAATTAATACATCATTCTCAAATGCGTAAATCAAATACAAAATCTTTGATTACCACTTTGTTATGTGACATGGATTCTTTAGAACTAACCAGAGTAATACTTTCATCCAAACTTAGGCTTCAAGCGGAACTCACGATACCGGCAAGCCGACACTAAGTATGGGGTTTGGTTTTGAGAGAATGTAAACTATGTAGATTAATATAGGTAAGTTTACCGAAGATTTTCAATGTAGTGCATGTTGTATCGTTTATCGTGGTTCCAAATGGTAAGGATAAAGTTGCTTTCGTGAAGATGATTCAAATACAACCGTATTTCGTAGAATCTTATGATACGAATATAATTGTTAATTGTAGAGTCTTCTTTGTTATATTTTTAGTTAATAGTTATAAGAAATTAGTTTTTTTTTTGTCATCGTGGATGATAAAATCATTGTAATTGAATAATTAAAAATATATTTCGAATAATGTAATAGACCATTAAATTCCTTTATTTAATTTGAATCGGTAAAAATAGTTTCATTTTTATATAGGTATCATCTTATATCTCTAATCATTTTTATAGCGCTAGTAAAAATAAATTCTAGATTCGCTACTGTGTTTGTTTGCAAGAAGTCAAGTGTTTGGTTATATTTATTGGTATATATCTTTTGAGAAAAGACAGATAAGCATTGAGTAAATGTGGCCAAACAAACTTTCTTTTTTGGTTTAAGTGTGCTGAAAGTAACAATCATAGATGATCACTACCAATATCGCAATCACTAATCATATAATTAATAAAAAACGTGATCACCTGTAAATAAAATAAATAAAAAATCTTTCCACATATTCAAGTGTAATAATTTGTGTACATGCATCTATACATGAATCGTTCGATTATATTTTTGTGAGGTTTCTGTTTTGTTTATTTATTGATAAATGTGAGAGTAGGACAAACAAACTTGGTCTTGAGATTTAGATCGGCTTGGCCCACCAAAGATAGTCTACTTTAAACACCGTGTATCTTTCATTATATTCTTCCTCGAGTTTGATTGGCCTTCCTCGTGATCGTCTCAGAATACTTTCTGCATATATTCCACATTACTCAAACGCAGGGCCGTATCTAAGCATGTCCGGGTTGGTCTATTCCAAAATATGGGTGGGTGGGTTGATAATTGATAAATGAGATTAGATGAGATGATGTAGCTAGGAAGATCACTACATTAAAGAGCTTCTTGAGAGTTACGCATGCGCAAAGGCAAAGGGAAAAATGGGTCCCATCGATCCCACTTGGTTACGTCAAGTGTGTTATTTTGAGGGCCATCTTCCAGATCCCATGACCCAGTCTAATCATCTGTCAATCCCAATATATATATAAATCTTTCCAAATATTCTTTTCAAACAACTTAAGTTTCACTATACGACACAATTTAATCCACATAGACATTTCTTAACTCGATTCCTATGATGGTATAGTTCCACACACAATCTTTGCACTACGTTGTCATTTAAGATATGTACTACTACACATCTGCACTTAAATACACTTTTACGCAATTTTGTTGTTGTTAAGGCACTTTTAATGATGCCACGTACGTACGTTATGATAAAAGAAAACAAATCCTATGTATACAATTCTATTTCCATATCACTAGAAGAAAATTTATCAACAGCTAATGAAATTTGTGTAGGTATAAAGGAAAAATTAGTAATAAATTACAATTTGCAACGGAGTTAAATTGTACGTAATTATATGTTCGTCGCGGATGACCGGTTGAAGCTAATCGATAACAAATTTGAAACAGATTTGTGACAATGGTTCTAACAGTAAATTTGCAACGATTTATCATTTTTATGTTTAAATAAGCATAATTGCAAGTGTAATCTATATCATCATTCCCATTTAACAGTAAATAAGCATGAAATTAAGTGTAATCTATATCAAAACAAATTTTACTTTTTTATGTATGAAATCTTTTCATCATTCCCATTTATCATGCTTTTATGAAATACGCGTTTATTTTATTTTTGAATATCGAGTTCCGTAGAATTACTTCAATATGTGTTACATATATCAACATGAACTAATGCTTTTTTTTAAAAAAAAAGAGAGACATGAACTAATACTGATGATCTCATCCTCTATATATTAAACATCAAGAATTTGGAGGTGATATTTGCTGATGTGTCATCACCACAATTATTTTCAGCATTAACTTATTTATTTAATTCCTTTTTTTATCTCCTACTATCTCTATAGCCAAACACAATTTTCAGAATTAATCTTTGCATATGTTGATGTGTCATTTTTTCATTAATTCACAACATTTCCATTTTCTAATTTTTCCGATTGTTACTAATTCTACTACTCATGTATCCAAACAGAGTTTTAAACCATTATTATTTATTTATTCGTTTTACTGTTTTGAACGATACTAATTATAGTGTTGGAAAACAATATTGACACACGATTTATAAAAATTAAAATTGCAATATACCATAATCCAATTTGAATTAATCGATAATCATAGCTGATTATGGAATTTTTTTATATATCTAACATATAAAAATTTTACGCATTAAAATACAACTTTTGTTTCTCGCATAATATAATTGAAGCTCTACAACTTCCATGAAATCCCGTTCATGTGCATTAATTTGCATAGTTAAATATTAAAAACTAATAAGTACAGAAAACTATTTAATGAAATTTAATAGGAAAGTATATACTGGGATTAACTAACCAAATATATTATTTTCTATATATTCAAAGCAAACCATGCATCTACCTTTATCTAATGCAAATTAAGGTCGGAAATATCTAAAACGGAAACCATAAGAATAAAAAAAAAGAATTGTCAATTACGTTGCTATTTATCTCATAAATATTCTTGAATATTGATATTCAAATATATTGTTACTAAATCTTATTCAAATGAAACAATATCTTCCCTAATATTATGAACGATTTATACATAATAAAGATTTTTGGTAACTGAAAATCTATCATTATTATGGACGATATCTAGATTAAGAGAATATCTTTATTTTGCAATTCGTAATATTCTTTGATAAAGGCTTCCCTTAAAAGCTACATGACAAATTAAATCGTTTCTCCATAGTCACAAACAATCACATTTTCTCTCAAACATCCTAATCTTTATTTAGCAATTGGTTTCTTTTATTTTATACGTATATCTAAGCATATCTATTGTTTGCTTTTGCTTTAGATCCAAGACTCTGAAGTCATATTACTACAGATTAAGGATGTATCTAAGTAAACGATTGTGCTTCTTTGCAGGTTTTACATTTCATGAAAATGAATCTTCTAAGGTAAACCTCTTTATATAACTGTATAAATTTCAATGTGCTATAAAATTAAATATTATTGTGAATGAATCTGTATTTATTGCTTGACTTAAAATATTCGTTATAAATTTACTGTCAAAAAGGTGAAGGCATTCATATTGGAGCCGTGTTTGGAGCCGTGTGCACGTATAGATGAACCAGAGAATGAATGAGTCATAGATTCAGATGAATAAGTTTTGGTAAGAGGAAAAAGAAGATATAAATGTTCAGAAAACATTTGATTTCTTACGACAAGCTTCAAATCACAGTTGGTAAAGGTTTAGCAACTCTCCTCTCCAAAATGATCCTAATTGATAAAATGTCACACATGAGATGAGATGAACACGCAAATAGATGATTTGTGGTGATAATTTGATTGATGGACATGTACAACAACTAACAAGCAAAGAGATGATTTGTGTCTTATAGTTAATCCTATAATTCATTCAACGGAGTTTTGTTTTTTATTTTTGTATATTTCAAGTGTAAACCTTTGTGTGTTTTTGTATTGCATTGTATAAACAAATGTTGAAAGTTGTGGTAATAAAATAAGCCCATAAATACGTGCAACCAGATTTATTGCATTTAAAAAAAAAATCATAAGTTATAGACTTTTCATTTTTCGTATAAAATTATATTTTATGATAACATCCAAATCCTTAATATCTACATTCCGATGAAATAATCATTAATCAGAAACAACTTATGATCTCTCTATATAAGTTCTTAGCCTGATTTTCGAAAATGTTTATTTTCAAGGTTTATGAAATTTAAATAAAAATTTATAAAATATTCTAAAAATCGGAGGGAATATTTACTTAGGAAAATTGATTCCCAGCTACACGAAGTATACGATAATGCATGGCTACACATCCGAAGTAAAACAATGTTATAAAAACTACATCAACTATTGATATAATATAGCCAGCTGCACGAAGTATACGATAATGCATAGCTACACATCCAAAATAAAACAATGTTCTAAAAACTACATCAACAATTGATATAGTATGACAATCTACACAGAGATATTTCTTGTTGGTTTTGTAATTTTACGTTAAACATGCAACAAAGCCAAAGATGAATCATATTCGACCCGAGTATTACCACCCGTGCTAAGCACATACACACACATATATATATATATATATACATTTTATAAAATTAAAAAAATATTTAAAAATAATATATCTTTACAATGTTATTTCTAAGATTATTACTGGTAAACAGAAAATAAAAATAAAAGTTGTTAAATTTATTATATAAAAGTTCAATATGGGCTCGAGATATATGTCAATATTGATCTTTATTCTTTTAACCAAATGAGAACCATTAAGTATCAAAAACAATTCGAGGGAAAACAATATCTTATAGAAAAATACAATTAAAACATCAACCTTCATTTTTTAGATAATTTAACCTCAATATCTCTTTGCTAGTCTTACATATAGTTACACTAAATTTATATTAATTGAAATTACTTGATTTATTAAATCAAATTTAGTTAAATTGATTTGACTATTTAGAACCAGCAAAATAGAACTGAAAACACAACATAAAAAAAAAACAAACGATTAGACACATATTCTATACACTGTACATAATGAAGAAAAATTGTTTTTTAATCATCCTTCGCTATGTATACTTCATTTTCTTTCTCGTACTATTGTTAGTTTTCTTCAGGCTATACTTGTTTCTACAAATTTGTTTCTGAGAGAAGTTGCAAATTTGGTAAAACTGTTTAAAAACAACAAAATCAAGATATATATTGATCTGAAACCAAAGAAAAATAATATCGCTGTATTTCTAGAACATAACAAAAAAATGGAAGATCAACCTGAGCCTTGGTCTTGATCTAGACATGGGATCATTCACGCATTTCCCTACCACCCGAGCTTCTTAGACCCATGTTCGTTGTCTTCACCCCATTTTACTTTTTGTTTTTTCTTCTTCTTGTTGTGGTGCTTCTTCGGGTTTTGTACTTGTGCGCAAGGTGAGCCTCTTACCCTTGTTCTCTGCAAAATAACCACCACAATATATAAACATATTTTTAAATACTTTTTTTAATTTTATAAAATGTATATATATACATATATATATTTGTGTTTGTGTGTAGCACGGGTGGTAATACTCGGGTCGGATATGATTCATCTTTGGCTTTGTTGCATGTTTAAGGTAAAAGTTACAAAATCAACAAGAAATATCTTCGTATAGCTGGCCATACTATATCAATTGTTGATGTAGTTTTTAAAACATTGTTTTACTTTGAATGTGTAACCATGCATTATCGTATATTTCGTGTAGCTGGCTATGCTATATCAATTGTTGATGTAATTTTTAGAACATTGTTTTAATTCGGATGTGTAACCATACATTATCGTATACTTCGTGTAGTTGGGAATCAATTTTCCATTTACTTACTAATTCATCGAAATAATTAGTTAGCAAGTAAATATTCCTAAAATTGGAGGATATATAAAATATTGAAAACCGAACAAAGATGTGTTAAAAATATCATTTTATTTTATTCATTAAAATAAAATATTTTTTTTTAAAGTTTCATCTATCATATTATCTACGTAGGCCTTAAGCTTAACCTTAATGTGGTAGACAAGTTTATCTTTGAATACTGATTGGTTTGTTGTTTATCATTAAGAAAATATTCAATTGAAGGAAGTTTTGGTAAGATTTGTACCAAAAAAATAATGACATAAAAGGAAGGAATTCAATTTTCTTTATTTATTTTTATAATAATCCGATTTAATTTGTCTAATTTTTAAAATAATATAGTACCAGAATTTAATTCTGATGTTGACCTTAGCTAATCAATTAATTAAAACATCTTTATAAATTTTAACAAAAAACAGATTTATAAATAAATTGTCATATGATGTAATAGCTAAAATAAATAGGTTATTAATTATGTAATCCGTTCTAACTAAAACCAATCACCAATCTACAATAGTTGCTTTGGTGATTTTTTTTTTTTTTTGTTAAGTTGCTTTGGTGATAATTATCACCAATCACTACTTATTGACGCATTTAATATTATGCAACATTTAATTCGTATATTTTTAATTCCGATCATTTATTCTATATTTAACTCTTACTCTTACTCACACATTTAATATATTCCTAAATTAATTGAGATTCAAAAATGTAATATTTTTAACGATTTAATTAATACGAAATAATAAATGCTATTCTAAATATTATTCATGACTCCGGATGTTGATTGCATTTAGATATCGCCAATTTAATTGGATTTAGATTTCGTATTATTTAAATCTCCAATATTTATACAATTGTTAAGATGCTTTAGAGATATTTAATGCAATTTTTTTTTTTTTAGAAACATAAAGATGTTGAAAACAGCAAGATACTTCAAACAAATCTCCATTAATTTCGCAGATTATACTGAATTCTTTTCATCAATAAATTAAGAAAGTATGGTTACAACCGTTTTTTCAATAATAAAGAGGATATGTGAATACAAAATATTTAAAATGTTGAGAAAAACATTAGGCTGACACATATTCATATGAACTCAAAGTTGTTTATAGCTACATCGGTTTTAATCAAACGGTTTTCTCATTACAAATACATTTGGGAAGAAATAGATCATTTTTTCATAAAGAATATATTATATATTAAAAAAGTAACACTGGTAATTGTTCTTGGTTTCAGAATTTAATAATAGTTTTGAACATAGAACAAACATGAAACTGACATGAATCTACTTTATTTGTTTTTTTTTCTTTCAGTGATTTTTTTTCTTTCGAGAATTCTGTTTTTAATGTTTTAGATGATCCTTATACATTGCCAAAAAGCACATTGATCTATCCAGTCCATGACTACAAAGGTTCTACGGTAATGCAAACATTAAATTTATTCATGTTGGCTTTTAATTAAGATGTGATTCATCAACACGATAACGTTTATATCTTTGTTAATTTTCAGGTAAGTATTCTTGGAGAAAAGATGCAAACGTTTAACTAACGATAAAGAATCTTCAAAACCATTATTCTCTGGAAACTCTAAATCGGTACATTCTCTTCATTATATAAGATAATGTTCCACTGAGCAACCAAAAACATCTTTTTCTTTAAGCTTTTATATGTATATCTTTCATTGTAACCTTTTTGATGGGTCAATTCAATGTTTTAATTTTTAACTAATGATTTTTTTGTGTGTGTACATATTGCTATTGGATTATGGATCATGTGGCAAATGTTGAAACACAATCGATCACTAACTATTGGATTAATTTTTAACTAATGAATTTGTTTTGTGTACAGATTATGCTTTCCTATTTGAAACAAAACCAAAGATGATATACCATTAGTAAATCGGTTGACTCTGGTAAACTACCTCTAATATACAACTTCTTCGATATACACCCTAGATTTTTCATCTTTTTTCTACACACCCCGAATAAATTTATTCTTTACTAAACATCATGAACTTTGTATTCTCTTATAATTACAACATATCAACTAGAAATTGTGGTTGAGTTTAATAAATTGGTAATCGCGTTTAAAAAACCACGATTAAGATAATTCAACCCGTTAACCCCTAACCCGACCCATAAGATGTAAAAAACAAATAAATTATCAAACTTTTTTTAAAAACTTCTTCCTATAGAATCAATCAATCTTCGATGTGGATTTTGAGGTCAATTTATTTTATACTAATATTCTTTGAGTTTGGATCACATGAAATACGCTGATTCAAAAAAAAAAAAAAAGGAAAAACAAAATCTCTCTCTCTCTCTCTCTCAGAGAACATCAAATAAGGTATCACTAGACATTTTAGATTTCATCGAATATTGTTCTTCTTCTTTAATTTTGCTTTAAAATCCTTAATTAGATGTTATCCCCTTTGATGGGTTTCGCCATTTTCGTACAGGAAGGAGGTAATGGTGATGGCAATTGGTACGGAGAAGGTATAAGATGGACCTAACAATCTTTGCAACTTGCTACAATCAAAGCCCCATGAGAGAGAGAAATTGATTTCAAAGATTTTTTTTTTTTGTCTCCAAATTGATTTTGATTTTATAATAAGTTTGGGTTAGAGAGCCGGATTAGGGGTTAACTGGTCGGATTATCTTAATCGTGGTTATTTAAACGCAATTACCGGTTTATTAAACTCAACCACAATTTATAGTCGTTATGTTGTAATTATAAGAGAATACAAAGTTTATGATCTTTAGTAAAGAATAAATTTGTTCGGGTTGTGTAGAAAAGAGGCGAAAAATATAGAGTGTATATCGAAGAAACTGTATACTAGAGGTAGTTTATCAGAGTCAACCTTTAGTAAATGGCAGACGTTGAAATCTGTAATACCTTTTGTCTGCAAGTTTACCAAATATAAATTCCAATTTGCTAATTTTATATTTTAACGGATTTTCAGTTTTTATTTTGTCTATCTATATAATAGCACCAGTTCCAAAAGTCCACCTATAAAATCATATTTGCTCATAGATAACACATGTGTTACAAAGTTTCTTCTTTTTTACAACCTAGCAATGCAAATTATTTATTAACATGCATCTGAACTTACTCCCACATATCATGATGATGTAAAAAATTAATAATGAAGACCTTGCCTTACTCTTATTTAACAAATTTTTTAAATTTGCAGGTTTTCAAATGGCAATTTTGAACTGTCGACTTTGGAATCTACAGAATTTTGTTTGGAGGTTACTTTTAACTGAAAGTGGAAGAACATTTGAGCCATCTAATTAAAGCAAATTCGGCTCCTTACAAGCGTAAAGAGAAATTTGTCATGGAAAGATCCGAATCTGCTGATCAAACGTCTACCAAAGAAAGTTTGGGGTCTAAACATCAAGACAGAAGGAAGCTAAATGATCTACTGAATATTCACGTTAGGTTTTCTAGAGGCTTTGTTTGTTGGTTTTATGTTCTTAATATGTGTTTGATTTTTATTTTTGAATTTACAATGATTAAACCGATAAAAAATATTTATGGAGTCATTTAGGAAAATGAATATCTATGTTATTATTAGTTAATCTTAACTTTCTGAACAAATCTTGCAAGACAAGAAAGAAAAATATGCTAATTTCTCGGTGTCCCATGTTGGTTGTAGAATTGACACAAGAAGAAGTAGAAAGAGAAGCAGAAGAAAGTGAACGAAAATTTAGTTTAGGTTATAGAAAGTAGCCAAATACACCTTTATAGTCAGATGAAGAATGAGAGCAATGGGCATATAAGAAAAAACTAAAAAGGAAAGCATAGTTTTATGGAGCTTCCGGTAAGGAATCTTATATCTGTTTGTTTCAGAAGTTTAATAGTGGGTTAGAGTTTAAAGACTAGCTCTTGCGGTACTCACTCAATACTCAATATGATGTGAAGATGGCTAAATCTGAAGCAAACAAGATTGTTGTTATTTGTTGCGGTGAAGAATTAATGTCATTTCCGAGTGTATTGTTCATATGAGATCCCTACTAATAAGTGGATGCTGAAAGTCAGCCGGTTCTATCACAATCATGGGAAATCAAGTAGAGTGCCAGTGTTGAAGCAATGTTGAAGCAAGGAGTTATTGCAAGATTGTTTAAGAGTTAGTGCATGACCGATAAGATGGAATTTGAGTATAAACTCTACTTAAAAATATTATGGAGAATTTGACTTTAAAATAAACGATATTTAAGAGTGTTAGTAGAATTTCATGGGCTTTAAAAGTGTGAAACCTTGATTGGATAAATTAGAAATTTAAATATTTTAAAACAAAGTAAAAGTCTTCAAAGTCTTACAGTTGACATAAGATAAAACCATTCAAAGTCTCACACGAAAAAAAAATAGTAAAGATAGCCATAAAATAACGATTTAGATATTATATTAAAAATAAAATTATTGATAAGATTGAGTTTGAGTATAAACCCGAGTATAAGCATGAGACGGACGATGATAGTTGATTTGGGATTTTGAACGGTTCTAATGTATAATCACAAGTCTAAGTGATTAGTTTAAGCTTGATTTATGTTTTTATTTTATTGATGTGTCACTCCCACAATTATTCTCAGTTGTAAGTTTTTCGATTTGATAAAGAGGTGATTGGTAGAAACTTTAACTTTAGGTTGTTAATGTACTTCAAAAAAATGTTGTAGAGAATTTGTTTTTGTAAGGTTTTATTTTGTTGGATTTTTAAAAATAAACCATTGTAGGAACAAAAATGCGAAGCTAGACTGTGTGAGTTTTTAGTATAAGAGTTTTAAAAGTGTTAAATTTTGATTGGATAAATTAGAACTTTAAATTTTTTAAAATAATGTAAAGTTTTTAAAATCTCACAGTTAAAATATAATAAAATCTTCAAACGGAAAAAACAGTATATATAGCGAGAAATGAACCACAAGCCAATAACAATCTTTCAAACATATATACATCTAAATTAGATAGAAAACTTAGTAAACAAATTTAACGGTTACAATAAATTCTGTGTACAGTAAAACATAATTAAAGTACTATCATATTTCAAAAATTATTTAATTACATATCTTTAATGTTTATATCAATAGTTCTTCATGTCTAATTATACATCTCATTTGAAAAAACATCAACCCCAACATTAAAAGTTAATATTGGATACGTTTTCAACAAATTTATATCAATAATACTTCATATATATATTTAATTATTTATACATCACCTATTACAAAAAATAAAACTACATCAATCCAAGTAAATTATAATTCATCCAATACACATATTAAATTCATGAAAAAAAGCCATCAACAATCTTCAAAACGTATATATACCTATATGTATATAAAAAAAATATATTTCAGAGATAACAATCAACTCGTGCAACAGCTCCATGAAATTTTGCTTTCCATTTTGATTTTTTTTTTACAACAATACAAGTACAACAATTCAAGTAAATTATAATTCATCCAATACACAAAATAACAAGTACAACAATTCAAGTAAATTATAATTCATCCAATACACAATAATGAAATGAAAACCAAAACCATAAACAATCTTCAAATCGTATATATAAATATGTATAAAATACCAAAAATATATATTAAGAGGTAACAATCAACCCGTGCTTCCATATTCTAGTTTTACATTAAAAATAAGAACTTTATATCCACAAAAAGAAGGAGTACGTAAAATTGTACAATTTGTTTGCTAGCAGAATTCCATTTTTCGTGTAAAATTTCATGTAATTCGGATAAGTTTGTTAGCCTAAGAAGTTCAACATTTTTTTTTTAATATATTCTATCGGCCGATCCGGTCAGCCAATATAGCAATGCACCGAGGTGCTACAAAATGTATTTATTCAACATTTTTTTATCAGTTGTACTTGTTCACCCCTAAATAGTCATAAAATTGCTATCTCCTTAATTTTGCCATTTAAGATGCGACTTTGTTTCTTTTAGTTGCAAATTTAACTGTTTGGAAAATTTGTCCCTAAATTTTATTTGAAAAGTATATTAAGTGATATGCTATTTTTTTTAAAAATATCAGAACACCAAGATAAATGATTCAACGAGAAAAGTTGAAAAGGATATATATGAAGTTCCGAATCTATTTTTTCGCCAAAAAAAAAAAAAAAAAAGTTCCGAATCTATTTTAATTTAATTTAGCTATTTTCAAGAGTTATCTTTTTGATATTGACTTGGACGTACGGTATCTATGACACGATACTTTTAGCAGGCTTTCGGCTTCAGAAATTTCAAAATTTGCGGCTGCGTTGCGTTGATTCCGTCGAGAGTGGAACTTCGCCAGATACAATGATGATCTTCGCATGCACATGAGGATTGCAACTTTTAAGTGGATGGATAGATCTCAATAATATACTCATGTTACGTGCATCTCAATGATTCTTTGGTGGCCTAAAACTAGAAAAATATTGTCGCCTTAATTTATTTTTTTATATGAAAAAAAATTATTTTAATTTTTATTATAGTTACTAGAAAATTCACAAAATCATTTTAATATTTTTGTTGAAAATTTAATTTTATATTCAATATCTTAAAGTATTGTTCTAAACTGAACTATGTCATGATTTCTTATGTTTATCAAGCAAATAAGATGTTAAAATACACTAAATTTTTTAAGTGTTATCACAAAATATATAAGAACTATACAATGACTTAAATATATTTTCAGTGAAATATGTACATATATTTGCAATGTGAAAAAGTATGTGAAGAAAGGTTTTCATTTTGAGAAACAAAAGAAATTTGTAAGAAAGTGTTACGTGAATATATATGATAAAGATAACAAATATGAGAAAAGAAAACATAAATATATAAAAATCTAGCTGAAATTAAAAACGGTAATTGATTTCGAAAAAAAAAGAGTCGTCGAGTTGAAAAAAAAGAAAAGAATAGGCGATGTAAAATAATAAAACAAAATTATTAAAATAAACTGAAAACATTAAATATTAAAATATTATGGCAAAGACAGAGGCTTTATATGTTACTTTCATATGCATTTAAAATGATACCATAACGCCGTTAAATTAAAGAAACAGAACTGTGGCCCTTTAATTTTGAATATTTTAGTGTGGCATAAATCTCATGTTTTATCTGCTTTAAGAAATGACCGGGCCTGTTCATATATTTATTATTTCTTTCTTCAAAGACTAGCCCTTTTCTAGATTATTAAAATTAATTGTTTAAAACAAGTTTCTTTTTTAGTGTAAGTTGGGAATAACTTACTTTGAATATGTACAACAAGCTAATCTAACCAGATATGACAAGTCCAACTGGTGCCATTAAAATGCTATTAGGAGTATCGAACCAAAATTGATCCGATCCAAAATTGATCGATCCAAAATTGATTTTATAGTGAGATATTGTCGAAATTAACCAGTACACAAACCAAAATTGATCCTATCCAAAATTACTTCTATAATTAAATATTATCGAGATTAATGAATTGAAAATTTATTATCTAAAAAACATGTTACAAAATTCACATTTGAATTAATATAAAATGTAAAATAATATATAAAAAACATAGATTAACCCACTTAGTACAAATTAACAAAACTCGTTTTAATGATACAAATAATTCTCAAATTTTTTTAAAAAAAATCTAAAATGAAAGACGATTTTTGATGTCATTTACCTTGTGTGGGGATCTCTTCGTAGCCTTGTAGCAATCAAAACATAAGAGTATGATGAGTAATGAGTTTATACTTTATAGAATGGTCCCGACTCACGATTACCGACTTTTAAAATATTAGTATTTTTGGGACTTTGAATTGCATAATTTAAGGAAAAATATACCTCTATCCATGTTTTTAGATTTTATGGTTACTATTAAAATTCGAATGGTTTTGTATAATTGTATTATACGCCCTTTTTTAATATTATTATCCATGAGAAGCGGTATTTTCTAAATACATATATAAGAAGGGGAATCAGCTCATGCAACCTCTGTCAAAGTCCTATACACAAAAGCCTCGACCATTATACATAAAAGCCTATTTTTATATACCCAAGTCCAAGATGGGTTTATTTAAGATTGGGGGATTCAATAAGCCCAAAAAAGTTTATTCCAAACCAAGTTACTATCTGAAAAACAGAATGACAAGAAGCAGCTTTCATTAAACAATGTGAAAACATGCCATTTTCCTAAGATTTATTGCAGAAACACCACATTTCACCATACCGAACTGAAAGGTGCTACTGTGCTAGACTTAAACCAACTGGATTTTGCTTTTTTCCATAATCCACATAATAAAACAACAACAAACTCTAAGAAGGGTCGGCTAAAAACTGGTATTTAACGGAAGAAGACGAAGTCGATTCAATCCAACGAGGTTTGGAACTCTCAAGCAAGACATGATCTACATGGTTTTACATACTTGCTTGGATGAGTAAACTGTATATTCCTATTCTCTAATACAAAGCAAAAGCTTCTTCAGATTTGGCCTTCATCAATGTTTCTTAATTATAAACCCATGCCGAAATGCAACTTGGATCGCGATCTGTTTCCATTTGATAACTTGCTGGAATTTCTAATCTCTTCTTCTTCTTCTTCCAGTTTTTTTCTTCTTGCAGCCTCCTCCTTCTGTCTCTGTATCAGCTCCAATTCTCTATACCTTTCCTCTTCTTTCCGTTGAAGTTCCATTGCTTCTCTCCTCTGAGATTCTTCAACCCTCCTACTATTTTCTTCTAACATCTTATCCAGCTCTTCTCTTTCTCTCCGAGCTTGTTCCTTAATTAATTTCCCATTTTTTACTTTCAGTAAGCAGCAAGTATTGCAAAACCAGAGACCCAAACGAATAGAGCAGAAAACATTGAACAAACAACTAGACTTACTTCCTTTCTTCTTGCCTCGTTTAGGGCAGACTCCTTTTCTTTCTTCAGCTGTATTTCCACATCAAGAAAAATCTTTTCATAGGCTTCCTTCGTCCGCCTTTCTATTTCTGCTTTAACTTCTTGGGTTTTCATCCTTTCCTCGACATTTTTCCGCACTGCTTCCTCAATCCGCCGTGCTGTCTCTTCTTCTAGTAGTTTGAGCTCAGCCTCATGCTGCAATCTTAATTTAGTAGGAAAAATAGAGTTAGAAGATAGACTGAAAACACTAGCCTGGCCAAGAGTAACTTTTCTAGGTCAGATAATTTGCAAACGCATAAATTGATCAGTAAATCTTCTGTTCACTGTCTCCAACACTAATCAATATTAGATAAGGAGACGAAGATGTTGACAAATTATCACAAAGTTTACTTTTGATAACAATTTTTCACAACTGAGAACCCACAATATGTCAATGAACACAACAAAGGTTTATTATTCCTTCAACTCTGGAAAAATCAAGAAACATATTCAACTTGCTCACCAGCAAATAAACTCTTGGAAATGCATGTGTTGGTTCATTTAAGGTTACAATATTCTACATAGTCCATAGAAGCTATCACTGTGAATAACAACAAACTTAATTCAATACTTTATAAGGCTTGTTTTCTGCAGTGCAAAAGCCTTTATATATTCCCTAATCTGAAAAAACTACTCCCACGGAAACAAAATGCTATATTGCCTCTTAAACACAAAACTGAGAAAGTATACAAGAATATGAAAGACAAAACAACATTTAATCAGTTACCTTGCCTTCTCTTCCTGTTCTCTCTTCACAGTAATCGCAATTTTATGCTCGGTGGAGGAAGGAGACAACGAACTACTTCTATCCCTTTGGTGTTGCCTCGGTGTAGGAGACCTGCTCTTCCTGTGCCTATAAAAATGGAGACTTGCTCTTATAAAGATGTGTTGAGCTAGACCAGCTTCTTCTACATTAGCAACTAGCTAGATATCGAACATTTTATGGCTATAGAATGTCGTTTGCAAACACCAAAGTGAAGTTACAAAGAAGTAGACAATTTTGGGAACATGTTCTGTACAGATTTTCTTGATGCCATAGAACAACGATCTAACAAAGACTTCGTTATAACACGTAAAGCCCTAAATCTAGTTCCCCACATGACCATAAGAATCGAGATTCGCTTCTCCACATATTGAAAAGTTGTTAAGGAATAAAGATCGTTGCAGACCTTGATGAATTGGGTTCGCGGCTGCGGTCTCGCCTGGTACGACGGCTGCTACGATGAGTGAGAGGCGAGCGAGAGTAGCGTCGGCGGTGAGACGGCGACCTAGATCGCGAGTCGTGTCGAGCCATTTCCACCCGGAATTGATTGATTTGGTCAATTGTGGATCAGAGCTTTTGTGCAACTGCTTCGGTTCAATGTTTTTGCTTACTCGGACAGACCAACCGGTACACCAAATTGAACCGACTTTGTTTGCGGTTCACTACAAACAAACATTTTATCCAAATTAGTTTTCAATTAAAGATATCTTTCCTTTAAGAGAGTTTTCAGGACAACGAATTCTACGCTGCCTAATAAATTGGTAAGCTTGGTTAGAATTGAACCTTTTAATTTAATAATGAAAGAAACAGCGCTGCAACAAAGAAAATCTCGCGTCATCATGTCTCCTCGTTTAAGTTATGACTGGATAGTCCGATTGACATCGTAATTTTATTTTTCTTGTTTTTTATTTTTTTTAAACATTGATTTTTTTTTCTTCATAAACATTAATTTAATACAAATCTACAACTACTATTTTTCTCAAAAAAGTATATTTTGATAACGAATACCATATGTTAAATTTTAAAGGATCAAAATTTTATTGGATTGACATTATTTGTGTATGCATAAATATTGGTTTCCTATTTTTCTATATATGTCAATATAATAATTAATCATTATAATCAGAGCTGGACATAAATATAAGTATTTGAATTTATAAATTTTTAGAAGATCTATTTTTATAGATTTATTGGTGTAGAAAAGTGTGACAATTGATCAAATTTTCATGTTCAAAATTTGTTCACAAACAAATTTTTTCCCTTGTTTATAGCTTTTCAAATGTCAGAGTCAACTCTGATTATAATATATAATATAAAATGTATAATACTTTTGATTAAAACATATATAAAATAAATAAAAATTTGTGCCCCATGTAAAATATTTTTCTAGATCCGCTATTGGTCATAAGGGTAGTTGTATTAGCTCGGCTCATTCTCTCGAGATAGGCCTCGAAGGTAAGAGGCGTATTGGTGACTTGTTGATAGCTGACCACGCTTGCTAAGCTCAGTAATTGATCGAGAACAACATTTTCATAAAGAGTTTGAATCTTTTGTGAAAATTTATATCGACCCTAAAACTCTGTCCATATAACGAATAGATGTCCTCAGTCTTGATTTCTTCCTCAATCAAGAAGTAGATGCTTAGTCTTGATTGCACTTTGATTTTCTTTACGTTCAATCATTATGATTTTTCCCTCTTGGTTTAATGAAGAACTATATTGGGATAAGTTAGTCGAGTCCAGGACACGCATTGCGCAGTCACAATATCCAGAGATGTTTTGGTTGTGGCATGTATAATGTTTAGCTGCAAAACATGGCATTTTCGCGTGAAGATCGATTCTTTGGGCGATGAGTCATTGATCTACGACATGGGTATCACTGTTTTCGCCAAAGACATCCCATGGATCAAGAGAAACTCAGTCTATTTCAGTGGGCTAGATCATGGGAGAAAGGATCCAGATCATATATTTGTCTATGATCTCACCACCCAAAAGATGGAACCTTTACCACAACGCGTCTTCTCCTCCATACAATTCTCTGATGCTCGATGGTTCTTCCCGTGCTAGTCTAGCTGCGCAATTGCTCGATGATTACTTGCTTAGTTTGTTCTTGCTTCCAATTTTAAATCTTGATAATATAATGATGATACTTTATCTTTTCATCGTCTTTCTTAATCTGTTGAGAGTTTAGTCTTCACAATCACAAGTCTCAACAAGATCCAATTGGGGGCTAAGTCGTGCGTGATTGAAGAATGTTTATACTAATTTATCTCTAGTTATGTTTGGGATAATCTGTATAGAGATAAATAAATAAATAAATAAAGGCTTCCAAGTCATATAGTTCTCAAAACAGAGGAACTAAGAAACACAACTAAATCAGAGTGTCCTTGTGAATTAACTTAAACATGATCTGAATCATTGCTACATCTATGATTCACTCTCTCATCCATTCTTGCAAAAAGCTATAGAAGAGATTTGATTTATACTTTTTTTAACAAAAATGGTTCAACACTCTTTTAATTATGTATCTGTATCAGTAAACAATCTATACCAAATGACAAGTAGTATAATTATAATCAGCACAAACAGTTGAACACAGAGTCATATTAGTCAGCAAACACATGTAAACAAAACATCACAAAGAGTTGTGAAACAAAACAGAAAGGAATCTGTGATTTGTCGGCGAATTAAGATCCGAATCACATAGAAAACTCCCAAAACTTTTTCAAATCTTGCAATGATACCCTTTTCTAGCAATTCAAGAGAGATCAAGTACACACAAAAAAAAAAACCTAGAACAAGTAATCGAAAATCTTGTGAAAAATCTTTTGCATAAGATATTCTATTCGAACATGAATCTCATAAGTACTCGACCAAACCATTGTTCCAAGAACATTCATACCTTTACAATCTCAAAACACAGTGCCAGAGAATGTTAGAATCTGAAAAGCCATAGTGTAGGTAAGCATAAAAACTGACCTCTGGGCCATTCAGAAATAACAATTTTCTTTAGTGCCACAACAGTTGTAGCATCCGGGAATGCTTTAGGACCGATATCCGAACCATCAGTTAACCGAAACACAGTGTTCGTCAACTCTTTGTAACTTATCTTAATTTAGACATTAATTGTAATGTCCATGAATTTTTTTGGATGATGTCACAACTCACAACCACTTCTATATCACCTGTAATGTAACTACTAACTAGGATGAAAAGCTAAGTTAGGTTAAACATGTTAAAAGTATGGACAAAAAAAGATACACTGGAGGACGAAAGTAAAGAAAAGACAAAAAAAGATACACTGGAGGACGAAAGTAAAGAAAAGCAGTTAGGGGTTGTTCTTTTGTTCATCCAATAACTGCGTCCAGATGCAGATATGAAATACAGTTCGTTTTTGTCAAATTAAGAACTGCATCTGGATGTAAAAATTGGATGCAAAATGAAATGCATCCAAAATAATTGGATATTTTGGATGCACTTGAAACTAGAGTTTGGATACACCAAAATGCATCCAAAATAAAAAAAGTCTAAAATACCCTTATTTACAATAAAAACTTAAAATATTTATCCCACCAAAACCACAAAATAGCGGTTTCTCGCCAAAACCGAAAAATAACAGTTTCCCACAAAATAGCGGTTTCCCGCCAAAACCGCAAAATAGCGGTTTCCTGTCAAAACCGCAAAATAGCGGTTTCCCGCCAACACCGCAAAATAGCGGTTTCTCGCCAAAATCGCATAATAGCAGTTTCCCGCCAAAACCGCGAAATAGCGGTTTCCCTCCAAAACCGCGAAATAGCGGTTTCCCGCAAAAACCGCAAAATAGCGGTTTTCCGTAAAAAACTTGGTTTCTCGTAAAAATGACGAAACAGCGGTTTTCGCCAAAACCACAAAAAACTTGATTTATTTATTGTTATTTAAAGTTTTATAAAAAAAAATTCTTAAATATAATTATTTTATTACAATCGAATTTCATAAGTTATTTAAATATTAATTTGATAATTATTTAGTTGTAAATATATTTTAGATTAAACAAATTGTTATAAACATAGAATATGTCATTTTTAGTCATTTGGTTTTAAAATGTATCCAAATAAAATATGCAAACACACAAACAAACATAAATGCATCCAGATACAATTTCTAGATGCAAAAACTAAACACATAAACGAATTGCGTTTGAATGTTGGCGTCCAGATACAGCGTCTAGATGCAGTTTCTAGACGCGGCACCCCGATACACAAACAAACATGGCTTTAATCGTACTTGGGATTAGGTGAGTAAAAAAAAAATCTGTTACCAATCCGATACTCATCCAGAGTTTCCGGAACACGAACATTTCGCCACACCACACCTTTTGTCTGCTTTCTCCAGTCTCTCCTTTAAAATTTCCAAGCGTATAGAGATAAAGAGAGGCCAGAACAGAGGTCTGCTTTGTAAGCAATTTCGTAATCCACAAGTGACAAGACTATGCTTTTAACTTATAAGCGAGAGAATTAGGGTTTGATTTCTGTTGTTGTTGTTGTTGCAGATAATCAAAAAGCAGCAAGCATGTTGCCAAGGTTCGATCCAACAAACCCAAAAGCTTGTATGTCTCTTCTTGAGGATGTTACCACCAACGTAAAGCAGATTCAAGATTCTGTGTTGGAAGCAATACTTTCACGTAATGCTCAAACCGAGTACCTCAGAGGTTTCCTCAACGGTCAACTCGATAAGCAAAGCTTCAAGAAGAATCTACCCATTGTGACCTACGAAGATTATCGGTCTTATATAGATCGTCTCGCTAATGGAGAGCCCTTTGATCTCATCTGTGATCGACCCATCAGTCTATTCTTGGCCAGGTACCTTCAGAACAATACACCTTGTTTTGAATATATCTGCAGATTCAGAGCAAAAGTTTTTCTGCTACGTGAATCTGTGATAACTAAAACAATTTTAAAGCTTGCTGTCGTAAAGTTAAATTTAAGATTCGTAAGAATTTGGACCAATTGTTGACTAAATTTCCAGAACAGTCTTGAAATTTAGGCTCTTACATAACCCAAAATGAGATCAATACACATGCATTTTCTTTATTCCTCTTTTTTTTACAAAAAAATTATATATATTAGAGGAAATTTGTTACAAAACTTGATGATGCATGAGTTTTTTTTAACTTTCAATAATGTACAATAGATTGAAGTAAAGAATATGTAAAGACTTAAGGAAGCGATTGTTTTTTGCAGCTCGGGTACTTCAGGAGGAGTTCCAAAGTTGATTCCTTTAACAGCAGAGGAATTGGAACAGAGGATACTGTTTGCATCTCTCTATGCACCTCTAGTCTTCAAGTAAAGAGTTCCAAACTCTAAGATGTGTCTTGTTTTGTTAGATACCAGAAAAAGAGTAAGTAAGACCCAAACCTTTAATTGTTACTGTTTGCAGGCACATCGAAGGGCTAACCGAAGGAAAATCTCTCATGTTTTATTTCGTGACCCGAGAAAGCGAGACTGCCTCTGGGTTGATGGTCAGGTTTATGATAACTTGTGTTTTGAAAAGCGTGAACCCAACCAACTCATTTCTTTGGTAAATCAATAAAACCGTTGCACCCACATTACATTCACTCTTCTTATTGGGGTTTCACCGAAACAGACCCCTTGATGCTGCTAGTTTTTCTTTATTGTGTTTGTTTTATGATTTACAGGGATCGAGTACAGATAAGCCCGCATGCGATTTCGACTTGTGCAGACACAGCTCAAGGCATGTACTGCCAGTTGCTTTGTGGGCTTCTACAACGCGAAAATGTAGCTCGCCTCGGTGCACCCTTTGCTTCTTCCTTCCTCAAAGTAATCAACTTCTTGGAAGATCACTGGCATGAGTTATGCTCAAACATAAGGACTGGCCGTGTCAGCGACTGGATCACAGACGCACAATGTGCTTCAGGGATTGGTAAGTTCCTCACCGCTCCAAATCCAGAACTAGCGAGCCTGATCGAGCAAGAATGCAGTAAAACATCATGGGAGGCAATATTGAAGAGACTATGGCCAAAAGCAAAATGCATCGAAGCTGTCGTTACCGGCTCCATGGCGCAGTACATTCCATTGCTGGAATTCTATGGCGGAGGTCTTCCTTTGATTTCATCGTCTTACGGCAGCTCTGAATGTTTCGTCGGTATCAATGTTAATCCTCTGAGCAAGCCTTGTGATGTGTCGTACACCATCATTCCAAGTATGGGGTACTTCGAGTTCTTAGAGGTCGAGAAAGATCATCAAGAAGTTGGTCATAATCCCGCAAAGAACCATGCGGTCGTCGATCTTGTCGATGTAAAAATCGGTCATGATTATGAACTTCTTGTCACAACTTTGTCTGGTAAGTTTTTATTTGTCGTTTTAGAATTTGTTATACCTTTTAAAAAAAAAAACAGTTTTAAAAATACATGTATGTATGATTTTACAGGTTTGTATAGGTACCGTGTGGGGGATGTTTTACGAGTGACTGGTTTCTACAACAATGCGCCACAATTTTATTTCGTAGGAAGACAGAAAGTAGTTCTGAGCATCGACGTGGACAAGACCTACGAAGAAGACCTCCTCAAGGCAGTGACAAACGCGACCCTATTGCTCGAGCCACATGACCTGATGCTCATGGATTTCACTAGCCGTGTGGATTCCTCCTCGTTTCCAGCACACTACGTGCTCTATTGGGAACTGGGGAGCAAATTCAAGGACGCGAAGCTCGAGCCCGACCGCTATGTCTTGGAAGAATGCTGCTTCACCATCGAGGAGTCTCTGGACTCCGTGTACAGAAAATTACGAAAGAATGATAACAACATTGGACCACTTGAGATTAAGGTTGTTAGGCGTGGCGCTTTCGACGAGCTCATGAATTTCTTCCTATCTCGAGGCTCTTCTGTGAGTCAGTACAAGACCCCGAGGTCGGTGACGAGTGAAGAAGCTTTGAAGATATTGGATGCAGCTGTTGTTTCCGAGTTTCTCAGCTCTAAAACTCCGTCGTGGGAGCCACGTGAGCTGCACTCCAGCCGATAAAACCGCAGACGCATAATATGTGACAATGTGAGACTTGAGGTGAGGGGAAATAATAATTAAAGATTAACTAAACCCTGTTATAAATATATATGTATAATTTCGCTATATATATACTATATTTCAAGATTTGTGGATCCTTTTTTTTTAATCATTATCACACAAGAGACACAACACAATTACATAATCGAATAATGTTCTATAAATATTTTTGTGCCTATAAAAATAACGGCCTGGAACTCCGTGTGTTGAACTAGAACAGCTTCTTCTACAATAGCAGCTAGATATCGAACATTAGTGGCTATAGGAAGTCCTTTGCAAACACCAAAGGTCCAACAAAGAAAAAATCTTAGCAGTTCCTGGAACATGTTCTGTATTGCTACATTACTTAAACAATTTATGACATAGGATAACGATCTAACAGATTTTTAAAATTATACTCTTACAAATTGATTTGGTTTAATTTGGATCTTTATTGTAATTCCTGGGCAAATGAGATGGCATCACATCACATATGTATTTACCATGATAACAAAATGGGCACAAATTTTTTTGGGATACTTGCAAAAATGACTCACAATTTGTGGTCAAATGTAAACATAACCCATTTTTTCTCCATTTTCAACAAATACCACTTTTTCTTCTTTATATCCTTCACAACCACACATATTCACGAAAATGCCATTATGTTCTTAATTTTTTTTTTTAAATAGCAAAAAGACACAAAAATCCATGACATATCACTTATTTACGAAAATGTCATATTCTTCAATTTTTCCAACCATCATTAACAACCAATTTCAAGTTTTTAATGCTTACCCAACCGATTTTCAAGCTCTAAATGCTCCAAAAAACTCTCTAATTTACGTTTTAAAAATTGCAAATTCATTGATCATGTGATTTTCGGTGATATTGGCATAAAAAAACGACCGGGCTTCTATGGTATTGGTGAAATTCAAAGTTCTGGGCGCTTGACGAAGCAAAAAACGAGCTCAAACCGAATCTAGGTAATTTCCAACTTGATTTTTGTAAATGTTCAGATATACTTCGCGATAACAGACTTCACCGGAAGTCTGCTCTATATCAGAGACTTCAGGTGAAGTCTTCTAGTCAACGCAGAGGTTAGTTTTGCAATTGACCATTTTTTTGAGTTTTTCAACGGAGACTTCATGAGAAGTCTGCGAAATATCCTTTGAAAACAAAAAAAAATGATGCAGACTTCATGCGAAGTCTGCGTAAAAGCGAGGTTAGTTTTGCATTTGACCAAAACTTTGACTTTTTAGAGTAGACTTCAGTTGAAATCTGGAAAAACCAGACTTCACATGAAGTCTACTCTAGGTCAGTTTTGCATTTGACCAAAACTTTGACTTTTTAGAGCAGGCTTCATATGAAGTCTGCTCTGAAAAGAGAGGTTAGTTTTGCGTTTGACTTCGGGTGAAGTCTGAAGTATTTCGAAAAATTCAGCAGATTTCATGCGAAGTCTCCAATTAATTTAATTCAAGATTTTGGTCAAATGCAAAACTAACCTAGCGTAGACTTCGTATGAAGCCTGCACGTTTCAGACTTCACATGAAGTCTACTTTACTAAAGTCAAACTTGGTCAATTGCAAAACTAACATCTAGTAGACTTCAGGTGAAATTCCGCAGACTTCATTTGAAGTCTGTTCGAAAAAGTCAAATTATTGCAAATTCTGGTCAATTGCAAAACTAACCTGTTTATTCTGCAGACTTCACGTGAAGTCTACTTCTGAAAAGTCAAACTTTTGGTCAATTGCAAAAATATACCCCTAATTTACGGCGGAGACTTCAGGTGAAGTCTACTTAAATGCGTAGATTTCATATGAAGTCTGTAATATTTCCTTTGTTAATTTGCAATTGCAAAAGTAACCTAAAAAACAGACTTCGGTGTGAAGTCTACTTCCATATAGGGAACATACTTCACACCGAAGTCTGCTTCCATATAGGGAACAGACTTCTGTGTGAAATATGTGTGGTTAATTTTGTTAAAAATGCATTTATAGCATATTTGTAACGATTTTTTTAGATTTTCTTGTTCCCACATGTATGTTTGTTGTTGTTGTTGCATCAGTATGAGTTTGACTTATTTATGTGTTGTAATTATGGAAAAATCAAATTTCTTGTTTGTGCAGACTTCACATGAAGTATGCTTCATAATACGGGGCAGACTTCAGGTGAAGTCTGTGTGGTTAGTTTTGTTAAAAATGCATTTATAGCATATTTTTAATGAAGTTTTTAGATTTTTTTGTTCTCACATGTGTGTTACTTATTGTTTTTGCTTCTGTATGAGTTTGACGTGTTTATGTGTTATAATCATGGGAGAATCAATTTTCTTGTTTGATTAAGCCTTTAGCTCATTGTGCAGACTTCAGATGAAGTCTACTTTTATTTACGATCGCTAATGTGGTTTATATATGTTTTTTTACAGAGAATGGTTTAGTTACCTGTTGTTTATGGAGAATGGGTGATGAAAGACTGGTCATGGCATTTTCTGGTGGATAATCGCAAAGGGGGGAGAATTTTCTTTTTGAGTGATGGTTGTACACATGGTGAACTCGTTGAAATGCTATATGTAATGAAGTGTCTGGTTTGACCTTGATCAATTTTCAACACTATGGCAGACTTCACGTGAAAGATGTCTTATTAGTAGTAATTTCTGAAGACATCAAAAAATTGGTTTATCTGTGTTATATTTGGTAGCTAACCAAAAAAAGTAATAATATCATACAACAGAAGCATGACCAAAAGGAACGTTTGGTTTAAGGTTTATATATTGCATCAAAAATAACTTTACAAAGGAATGTTTTGTGATGAGAACTAGTTACAAAATAAATGAAATCTTAAAATCATGAGGATGAAGCAAATGGAGATTGAATGAGTGGAGGCTGAAATCTAAGAGGATAGAGCAAATGGCTGAATCAGATTCATCAAATTCTAGCATTCTCTAGCTCTTGTCTGACTGAATCAAATTCATCAAATTCCATTTCTTTCTTTTGGTCTTGGAGATTCAAAAAGGAGAAATCTCATTCTTTAATCCGTGGAGCCCTCTTGTCAAGCTTATGATATCCAAAGTGTTCTGGACAATTTTGCAATTTCCCATGACAGGTTGTGCATATAGGCTTTTTGTTTGGAGGACCCTGTACAATCAAAACGAAAAAAAAAACATTTAGAAATAATCTTCTTAAAAGGACAAAATATCTCGGACTAGAAAATGTTTTAGAATTACATATACTGATGCAGCGCTACTAAAACTTAAAATCAAAAAAATAAAGAAACAAAACAAAACAAAACAAAGAGTAGTTAAAGACGATCTCTTCCAGCATACCCCTGTTTGTTCATACTGGATATTTGTGGTCTTATACCAAAAGATCAAAAGTAAAATTTATTAATTTTCCATACAAAAACAAAGACATTTTAAACTTTTCAGCGGTTAGAAAATCCATAACTCTCTTCCTCTCCTACAACTTCCAACAAATCCAAAATCCAATCACACAAACGAAGATAACACATTCAGAAAACAAAAGTATATCCATTAATGACACTTCAAATGACAACATACATGGGTTAAGTAGTCAACAAACGTAAAAAAGGTAAATATAACCAAGAGCTTACAATATCCATAAAATTTCTAGTAGACACAACATCACAAACCAATTGTGTGAAAGTCATGTAAACGACGAACAGATAACCTTAAAAACTCGTATTAGGTATTAAAAACCCAAGAAAAAAAAACTGATTTTTTAATTCTATTTCGGAAAAGTTGATTTATGTCACTGCTGTTGATGTTTAAATCACAAAATCAAACGAAAAGCAATCATAAGAAGAAGAGAAAAGACGAGAGAGAGAGAGGGAGAGAGAAGGAGCAAACGAGTTCATTGCCGGGTTCGATGGCAGCATCACTGGAAATTTCTCTGTGACCAAAGTGGCTTCCGCAAAAAATACAAATTTTTCTGAATCTGCTTCGTTGGCTGTTCTCCATTAATGGATAAAATCTACAAAAATCAAGGTATTTCCAGAAGTCGTTAAAATCCAAGGGAAAAAAAAACAAAATCATGTGCATCTATCACTAATAATGACGAGCTTGAAGCTAGGGTAATCGAAACCAGTATAAACCCTAGATTGAACAAGAAGAAGAATCATACCATATTTTCGGATGCAAATGAGAGAAATCCGTTGAGCTTCTTAGTCTGGTACAAACAAACAAAAAAGCAGAATTTGAAAAGAACACAAATCAAACAAATAGGAGAAATGCAAATTCAAATTACACAACAAACAAAGATTCACACAAATCTCACTGGATTCGAGAACAATGGCTCACCTTTCTTCGACATCTTTCTGTTAGACTCCTGAACGAGCTCACTCCATGAGTTTTTTTTTTGCAGAAGCGTGAGTCGCCGCTTCTGGTTTGGTCTGAGTCGGAGCAGAGACAGTGAAACAGAGGAGTCCGAGTCGCGATTTTCTCCGAGTGGCAATTTTCACCGAGACGGACAGCGGAGGGAACATCTCCTGGGAGGAGAGGTTCGCTACAGAAAAGTTTCCCACCGAAGCAGAGGCGAGATTAGGTCGTGCAACCGCCGGAGAAGCTCTCGAATCGACCGGCGGCGCAGATCTGAGAGATATAAATCTTATATTCTAAATTTAAATATAAGATTTAATTATATAGCAGACTTTCTTTTGAAGTCTATATAATATATTTTTCTACTTCTTTAATAGACTTCACAAGGTTACAATCGTAATTGAGACTCCTGTTTTTTGTTTGGTCATAATTGTAATTTTCCTATCCTTTTGAGTTACTTTTGCTTTAAATTGAATAAATAGTCTATTTTTACATTTGGAATCAAATTGTGGGTCATTTTTGACAATTCACCAAATTTTTTTCTTTCTTTACCGGTGAAAAGTGAAAACAAATTGAAATCTAGAATATAACTCAATATGCGGTGAAAAAAATTACTCTAACTTGTTCTTCTAGTCAAAGAATCATATTCTAAAAAATGGGATAAATTTGTACCGTCCAAAATCTAAAACAGCTGTACCACTAGACAAGACTTTTGACCGGTCATATCGAAAATGGTTTTTATTTGTGTTTGGTTCAAAAGTTTAGGTAATATATCGCTTAAAAAATCAGGGAGTGGGACAAAAAAAAGTTATACTCGAGGACAAATGTACTTTCAATGTGTCACTGATTTTCGACATCTCCTTGTAATGCTCAACATAGGTTAACCAAGCTAGATTTTTTTTTTTTTTGGTTTGGTTCTCAGCCTATGTTAAAATCTTTCCGAAAAAAAGAAAAAAGCAAAAAAAGGAAAAAAATCTGTTATCAATCGGAAACTCATCCAGTTTTTTTTCGCCACACCTCACTTTTTTGTCTGCTTTCTTCAATCTCCCCTCAAAAGTTTTCAAGCGTGTAGAGAGAGAGAGAGAGGCCAGATCTCATTCACTTCGCCAGAACAGAGGTTTTGCTCTTCCCTCTCTTGTAAGCAATTTCGTGATTCACAAGTGATAAGACTTTGATTTTATCATATAAGCGAGAATTAGGGTCTCGCTTTCTGTTATTGTTGTTGCAGACAATAACAAAAAAAACAGCAAGCATGTTGCCAAAGTTCGATCCAACAAACCCAAAAGCTTGCCTGTCTCTTCTTGAGGATGTGACCAGTAACGCTAAGCAGATTCAAGATTCCGTATTGGAAGCAATACTTTCACGGAATGCTCAAACCGAGTATCTTAGAGGTTTCCTCAACGGTCAACTCGATAAGCAAAGCTTCAAGAAGAACCTACCTGTTGTGACCTACGAAGATTATCGGTCTTATATTGATCGTATCGCTAATGGAGAGTCCTCTGATCTCATCTGTGATCGACCCATCAGTGTTCTCTTGTCCAGGTACCTTATTGAATCTAGAAATCTCTGCAGATTCAGTGCAATTTTTTTTCTGCAGTGTGAATCTGTGATAACTAAAACAAGTTTAAAGCTTTTGTTGTTGTAAAGTTAAATGCAAGATTCGGAAGAATTTGGACCTTTTTTTTACTAGAATTTCATAAGAGACTTAAATCTAGGCTCTTACTAGAATATCCTGTTGCATGTGGGTCGATCATATCTTTTTTTACAAAAAACAAAATCTAGAGGAAATTTGCTTAAAAACTTGTTGATACATGAGTTTGTTAATCTTTAATAATGTACATACGAATGAAGTATAGAATATGTAAAAAGAGTTGAAGAAGCGATTGTTTTTGCAGCTCAGGTACTTCAGGAGGAGTTCCAAAGTTGATTCCTTTGACAACAGAGGAATTGGAGCAGAGGATGTTGTTTGCATCTCTCTATAAACCTTTACTCTTCAAGTAAAGAGTTCCAACCTCCAAGTTGTGTCTGTTTTGTTGATACCCAAAAAAAAAAAAGAGTTAAGGAAACCCAAACCCTTTGTTGTTACTGTTTGCAGGCACATCGAAGGGCTTAGCGAAGGAAAATCTCTCTCGTTTTATTTTGTGACCCGAGAAAGCGAGACTGCCTCTGGGTTGATGGTGAGGACTATGATTACTTGTGTTTTGAAAAGTGTGAACCCAACCAACTCATTTCTCTGGTAAATCTGTGCCCCCACATTACACTACATTCACTCTAGTGATTTTATTCGGGTTTCACCGAAGCGCGCCGATAATCGCGGGGCTGAACATACCCTTGGTGCTGCCAGTGTTTCTTTATTGTATTTGTTATCTGATTTACAGGGATCTAGTACAGATAAGCTCGCATCAGATTTCGACTTGTGCCGACACTACTCAAAGCATGTACTGCCAATTGCTTTGTGGGCTTCTACAAAGTGAAAATGTAGCTCGCATTGGTGCACACTTTGGTTCTACCTTACTCAAAGTAATCAAGTTCTTGGAAGATCACTGGAATGAGTTATGCTCCAACATAAGGACTGGACGTGTCAGCGACTGGATCACAGACGCCCAATGTGTCTCAGGGATCGGTAAGTTCCTCACAGCTCCAAATCCAGAACTAGCGAGCCTAATCGAGCAAGAATGCAGTAAAACATCATGGGAGGCAATAGTGAGGAGACTATGGCCAAATGCAAAATGCATAGAAGCTGTCGTTACCGGCTCCATGGCACAGTACATACCAATGCTGGAATTCTATGGCGGCGGTCTACCTTTGATTTCATCATTTTATGGCAGCTCTGAATGTTTCATTGGTATCAATATGAATCCTCTGTGCAAGCCTTGCGATGTGTCGTACACCATCGTTCCTTGTATGGCATACTTCGAGTTCTTAAAGGTAGAGAAAGACCATCAAGAAGCTGGTCATGATCCCGCAGAGAACCCTGTGGTCGTCGATCTTGTCGATGTTAAAATTGGCCATGAATATGAACCTGTTATCACAACGTTTTCTGGTAAGTCTCCCTTCCAAAATAATTGTATTTTTCAAACTTTATTGCAAAGTCTTTGTTTGAGAAAACAATAAAAGAGAAAATAGATATTTTAAGTGTGTTTCTAGAGTGTGTCAAACATCTCTGTGTTGTTTCTCACAAGCTGTACATTATTTTACAGGTTTGTATAGGTACCGTGTGGGGGATGTTTTACGAGTGACTGGTTTCTACAACAATGCGCCACAGTTTCATTTCGTAGGAAGACAGAAAGTAGTTCTGAGCATCGACATGGACAAGACCTACGAAGAAGACCTCCTCAAGGCAGTGACAAACGCGACCCTATTGCTCGAGCCACATGACCTGATGCTCATGGATTTCACTAGCCGTGTGGATTCCTCCTCGTTTCCAGCACACTACGTGCTCTATTGGGAACTGGGGAGCAAATTCAAGGACGCGAAGCTCGAGCCCGACCGCTATGTCTTGGAAGAATGCTGCTTCACCATCGAGGAGTCTCTGGACTCCGTGTACAGAAAATTACGAAAGAATGATAACAACATTGGACCACTTGAGATTAAGGTTGTTAGGCGTGGCGCTTTCGACGAGCTCATGAATTTCTTCCTATCTCGAGGCTCTTCTGTGAGTCAGTACAAGACCCCGAGGTCGGTGACGAGTGAAGAACCTTTGAAGATATTGGATGCAGCGGTTGTTTCCGAGTTTCTCAGCCCTAAACCTCCGTCGTGGGAGCCACGTGAGCTGCACTCCGGCCGATAAAACCGCAGACGCATAATGTGCGAGACTTGAGGGAAGGGGAATTAATAACTATCCTTAACAATTGTTACACATAAATGATAAGAATTGCATGACGAAAAAACAAAACCCCTTAACAAATATGTAATCGAATATAAAAAGCTCATCACAATCGTCGAGTCATGTTCTATAAATCGTCCTTTTTTTTCTGGTTGTTGACAATCTTCTTCTGAAAATCGTTTAGAAGCTTAACTCGAGATTCATAAAATATGATTCGACACGAAAATAAGCGAGTCGGACGGAGTCGCCGTGCGTTGACTTGTGTCATCTCACATGACGAAACGACAGC
This sequence comes from Eutrema heterophyllum, assembly GCA_002933915.1. Lineage (NCBI taxonomy): Eukaryota > Viridiplantae > Streptophyta > Magnoliopsida > Brassicales > Brassicaceae > Eutrema > Eutrema heterophyllum. The sequence continues at coordinate 130,215 of PKMM01028610.1, read as the reverse complement.
GTTTTTGCTTAGCTTGAGCCACTATTCTATGGATGCGGACCTACGAAAGCTAGAGGATTGGAGGGCCCCACTTGTAAGATCCAAGGGCTGCTGCTCTTCCGGACACGTCACCGTTTCCGCGAAATCAACCCACAGATCCTTTCCTCATCAGTAAACGGAGATATTCGACATCAATCTGTATTCGAAGGAAGTTCCGGCGACGATGATGCCACCGGAGCTACAGCCGCGGCTGTTCCGGCCGCATATATCCTCTTCCTCCAGTGAACCAACTTTGTCTTCTCCCTCGTACTCCCCTCACATGAGCCCTGGCTCAACCAGAAACTTCATCGATCGAACTAGTGCTACTTCGAGATCCAACAACTCTCGATTCTCTCCCTCTTCCTTCGCCTACAACGGACGGATCGCCATTGCTCTTGTCCCCTGTGCCGCCTTCCTCCTGGACCTCGGCGGCGCTCCGGTTGTCGCTACTCTCACCATCGGCCTCCTCATTTCCTACATCGTCGATTCTCTCAACGTCAAATTCGGAGCCTTCCTGGGAATATGGATGTCGCTGATCGCAGCTCAGATCTCCTTCTTCTTCTCCTCTTCTCTCCTTTCATCCTTCAATTCAGTTCCTCTCGGCTTGCTCGCTGCTTTTCTCTGCGCCGAGACCACTTTCCTCATCGGATGCTGGACTTCGCTCCAGTTCAAGTGGCTTCAGCTGGAAAATCCTTCAATTGTTGTCGCTCTCGAGCGCCTCTTGTTCGCCTGTGTCCCCTTCACTGCCTCTCCGTTGTTCGCATGGGCTACCATTTCCGCCGTCGGGATGAACAACTCTTCTTACTATTTCCTCGTGTTCGCCTGCGTCTTCTACTGGGTTTTTGGTATTCCTAGGATTTCTTCATTCAAGACCAAGCAGGAAGCTAAATACCATGGAGGAGAGGTCCCTGATGATAACTTTATCCTTGGACCGCTCGAGAGCTGTTTCCTTTCACTGAATTTGATGTTCATGCCGCTTCTCTTTCATGTGGCTTCACATTACTCTGTGATATTCTCATCAGCTGCTTCAATTTCCGATTTGCTGCTTCTGTTCTTTATCCCTTTCCTATTTCAGCTCTACGCCTCGACAAGAGGTGGTCTATGGTGGGTTACCAAGGATTCCCATCAGCTGCAGAGCATTCGGATTGTAAATGGGGCCATTGCCATAGTCATTATTGTGATCTGTTTGGAGATTAGAGTTGTTTTCCGTTCTTTTGGAAAGTACATTCAAGTGCCCCCTCCATTGAACTACCTCCTGGTTACAACAACAATGCTTGGCGGTGCTGCTGGCGCTGGTGCTTCTGTTCTTGGAATGATCTCGGGTGCTCTTAGCTCAGCCTTTTTCACAGCTTTGGCTGTGATTGTGAGTTCTGCAGGAGCTATCGTTGTAGGATTTCCACTTCTGGTAAGTATTTTACTTCCTATTGCACAGCTCCTACTTCTATTGTAATTAATTCCGTGAGCTTTTATCAAATTTTGATTGCACTTAGACGAGTAGGTATCCCATGGATCTCATTTCTTTTGGCTAGCATATTGCTAGCTACCAGAGGCGTATGTTATTTAATAGCTGGTCGTAGGAATGGAGAAGTTGTTGTTTTTTCTTGTATTTGTGACTGTATCGGCCGTATAAGCTTTTAAAGGCTGTAGTTCCAACTTTGAATAGCAAAAATGTTTACAAATCTTAAGACCTTAGCATATATTTGTTTAAAGTTTGAAATGTTACATGGTCCTATAAGTTGTGATCTAACTATATGTATGAAATATAGACTAAGGCATATGTTGACAGATTATTTTGTGTCTCCTCCGCGGGCTTCTTATCAATCCGCATATTATTTCTTAGATAAAGAAAGTTGTGGCAGCTGACATCTTAACAGTAGTCTTGTAGAACTTGCTGCAGCCAGTTGATATAGTTGCTTTACTGTTTACTGCTTTCAAGTAAAGCATTTGTTCATCTATGAAGGTTTCCTTTCTGAAAGTTGACACATTGGATTCTATTAGTTGCCTCATATGTTATGTCTTGTCTTTGATTTATTACCAAAAACAAAATTTCACATTCTCTGTTTATCTTGCAGTTTACTCCGCTTCCTGCAGTCGCTGGGCTTTATTTTGCTCGGTTTTTTACCAAGAAAAGTGTGCCCTCTTACTTTGCATTTGTTGCTCTTGGAAGCTTAATGGTTATATGGTTCGTAATGCATAATTACTGGGATTTAAACATATGGTTAGCCGGCATGTTCCTCAAATCATTCTGTAAGCTTATAGTGGCTAACATCATCATAGCCATGGTCATCCCTGGTCTTGTTCTTCTCCCATCAAAATATCACTTCCTGACTGAAGCTGGTATGGTGGCCCACGCATTATTGCTGTGTTACATTGAGGACCGCTTTTTCAATTACTCAAGCATATACTATTATGGAATGGAAGACGATGTGATGTACCCTAGCTACATGGTTATCTTGACGACACTAGTAGGATTGGCTGTAGTGAGAAGACTATTTGCTGATCACCGAATTGGACAAAAGGCAGTTTGGATCTTGACCTGTCTGTATTCAGCAAAGTTGGCTATGCTCTTCCTGTCATCAAAATCAATTGTATGGGTGTCTGCAGCTCTATTGCTGGCTGTTTCCCCTCCCTTGCTGCTATACAAGTATGTACTAGGCATTAACTTTTACTAGCATCGTCTCATCTTGAAATTTCACATTGATTCTATTTTACTCCGTTGGTGGAATGTGCAGGGAGAAGTCGAAATCTGCCTCTAAAATGAAACCATGGCAAGGTTATGCTCATGCCGTAGTGGTAGCTGTATCTGTTTGGTTTTGCCGGGAAACAATATTTGATGCTCTACAATGGTGGAATGGAAGACCTCCATCTGATGGCTTGCTTCTTGGTTTCTGCATCGTATTAATTGGTCTGGCCTGTATACCAATTGTTGCCCTCCACTTTTCCCATGTCATGGTATGTTTGTTATACTTTTTGCTTATGTTTCGTTTGATGTATTTCTTTCTGATTATCTAGAAAAGGAACCGATCTTCCATTTGTGAGTTAAGCCATTTATTGTTGCTACCTAGGAAAGAGTTCTCCGACAATGTTCTTAGGTGGACCTAAAGTCGGCAACATTTCTTTAGGTCGCCTCTAGTTCTTGGTTCCTATGAGGTCATTTCACATGTTATGAGTGACTTTGTCGATTACTATCAGAGGCTACATCATGGAGCTAAATTAGAGCATGACAAAAAGAATATTAATTGATTTTTATATTTAGCTTTATTCTTGAAAGCATTCGTCGTATAATCCTCCACTTAAACTCCATGGTGTAGTAAGACTGTATCTAGTTGTATTCGTGCTTGAACTAAGGTCTTGATTTTAAGAGTGTACATACTAAAAAAGAGATGTTTCAGTTGTTGCTTTTTACTGATCAGGAAAATTTTCTTATTTTTGCAGTCAGCTAAGAGAAGCTTGGTATTGGTAGTGGCAACTGGATGCATGTTTATTCTGATGCAGCCACCGATGCCTATGACATGGAGTTACCATTCAGACATGATCAAGGCCGCTCGTCAGTCAGCTGATGACATCTCCATCTACGGATTCATGGCATCCAAACCGACTTGGCCGTCTTGGTTGCTAATCGTGGCACTCCTGTTGATTCTTGCTGCTGCCACATCTCTTATCCCAATCAAATACGTGGTAGAACTGAGAGCATTTTACTCCATTGCGATGGGTTTAGCTCTCGGTGTTTACATATCTGCAGAGTTCTTTCTACAAGCTGCTGTTCTACACGCCCTGATCGTTATAACAATGGTGTGTGCCTCGGTTTTTGTCATCTTCACCCATTTTCCATCTGCCTCAAGCACAAAGCTGCTTCCCTGGGTGTTTGCACTTATCGTGGCTCTGTTTCCAGTGACATATCTGTTAGAAGGGCAGGTCAGGATTAAAAACGATCTCAGCGATAATGTTGCCTGGGGTTGGGACGCAAGGGAGGAGGATAAGAAAGTCACAACCATGTTGGCCATTGAAGGTGCAAGAACATCTCTTCTAGGTCTCTATGCAGCGATATTTATGCTTATAGCTCTGCTGATTAAGTTTGAGCTCACTTCGCTTTTGCGTGAGAAAGTCTCTGAGAGGAGTGGTCTGTCAAAAACCCAAGGCGGCGCAAGGGGGATGTTCCCGACACGAATGAGGTTGATGCAGCAACGTCGAGCCACCTCAATCCAAAGCTTTGCAATAGAGAAAATGTCAGAAGATGGAGCAGCCTGGATGCCAGCGGTTGGTAATGTTGCTACCATCATGTGCTTTGCCATATGCCTAATACTTAACATCCACATCTCCGGCGGCTCAAGCCAAGCGATCTTCTTCCTGGCTCCTATCTTACTTCTCCTGAACCAAGACTCTGATCTCTTGTCCGGGTTTGGTGACAAACAGAGATACTTCCCGGTTACACTAGCCGTATCAACGTATTTGGCGTTATCCTCTCTCTACACTGTATGGGAAGAAGTTTGGTTCGGTGGAAACACAGGTTGGGGAGTAGAGATTGGAGGGCGGGAATGGTTCTTTGCAGTGAAGAACCTCGCTCTCCTTATACTCACAGCACCAGGTCACATTATATTCAACAAGTACGTGTGGAGTTACACCACTAAACACTCAGGCGCATCCCCGATGCTGACCGTGCCACTTAGCTTTGCAGCCGTGGTAATAACCGACGTGTTTCAGGTCCGGCTTCTGGGGGTTTTAGGGATTGTTTACTCTGCGGCCCAATATGTGATATCTAGGCAGCAATATATGAAAGGGCTAAGGTATATTTAGACAGTGATAGGATTAGTATGTTTCGGGCCTTTTTGTTGTGTAAGAGAATTTGTGAAACAATGTTTTCATTTTTCCAGACGTTTTTTTTTGCCTTTTGTTTCTCAGTTGATGCATTGGAAATTGCAAAGATACTTTTACAGGACTTGATTAATGGTCTTCTTACAAACAAACAAATCTTATTAGCCCGTTAATTTTAAAAGTTGTGTAACAATCGTGAATCATACCTGACCAAACCTGAAAACCAGATTGTCCAATATTGAAGCATTAGCTATAGGAAAACAAAAATAGGAAGATACAATTACTGTTGTTTTCCAAAAATAGTAATATAGGCAGAACAGAACACATAACTGGCGTCTTTAATTAAAGAGATGCTCTACTCTTGTCTTCCTCAGATTCAACAGCCCTGTACTTGTACCTATGAGCTGACCAAAGGAAAACACAGAAATTCAAAAGGCTAAGAAGCGTGAGCAACCAGTACAAACAGTCGAATCTTCCCGTGTTTATGTTCTGCGACAACCACGAGTTCCCATCTGAGTTCCTAGTCGCAGCCTTGACGATGTTGTTCAAAATGGTGGCAGCAAAACACCCTAACCCGCCGGCTAGAGCAGCGTAAGCCGAGCCAATACTCTTCATGGCGTCAGGTGCTTCCTCGTAAAGGAACTCCAATAGCCCTACGATGCAGAAAACCTCTGCGATTCCGATGAGACAGTACTGGATTAATAACCAGTACGCTGTTAGATCAGGCATTTGGCTCAAGAAGTTGAACTGGAAACCATGTTGTATCGCGTAATGTCTCCTGTAGTTCTCGAATAGTCCAGCCCAAGCTACTGATATGATTGAAACTGCTAGCCCTATGCCCACCTGTATAAAAACCAATTTGCAAGTGATGAATGATGATTAGAGAGAGATAGACGGACATAAGAAAACTCAAACTCTTGAGTAATACCCTTTGAAGCTGGGAAGCACCATGGGGATTGCCAGTGATTCTTCTGGTGATAGGGACGAAGACAGAGTAGTAAAGGGAGAGAATGAGGAAAATGCTGAGTCCTGGGAAGACAGGCATGCATGTCACTGGTAGCTTGAGGTGTTGAATGTGTGTATTCAGTGTGTAAGCTTGTTGCACTGAGAGTGTTAGATACTCTGTGAGGACCAGACTCAGCATTACAGTGCATGCTGGGATTGGAATCAGTCTTATCAGAATCTTCACTTCCTCCACTTGTGTTACGGTGCATAGCTTCCATGGAGATGGCTCCATTCCATCTTCTTTCAACTGAAGCGCCGCCTTGTCTAGCCATCTGCGCCAGACAAAAGGTGTGAGATCTTGTTGGAAGGAGTGTTCAATCCAGATAAACCGAAACCAAATACGAATCGAAAAAGACTTGAAACTTTATTTTTTACTTTATAGTTAAAGACTATACAAATTGAACCATCTTAAGTTAAGTTTTATTTTGGTTGCTATTCATAAACGGAAAATCCTAAAAACCAAATAGGTATTCAAAAGAAGAAGAAGAAGACTTACATGAAATCATTGGAATGAGCGATTTTACGACTGCCATTAATAGCAGACTTCAAGCCCGGAAGCTCGTACAGACCGATAAATTCGCTGCTTGTAAAAGCTGCATTTCGTTTGCGGAAAGCAGCAACTAATACCTGAGCAACCCTTGTCAAGGGACTACCACCAGGCAACCTATGCCGATAAAGCGGTGTGCCAGCAAAAAACAAAGCATTAGAAATGGCCATAGCTATGGCCAATGTACCAAAGGCCATACCCCAACCATGTTCCATTTGAACGTACACCACCAAAGTGAAGGCAATGATTGCGCCTAGAGTGACGGATAGATAGAAGAAGTTGAAGAAACGGTCTAAATGTGTCTTATAGTCTTTGCTCTTCTCATCAAACTGGTCCGCACCAAATGATGAAACACATGGCCTTATACCAGCAGCTCCGAATCCGGTTATGTAGAGAACCGTGTAGAGATAAAGCATTTGCCAAGATTTGGCTGGTTGGCAATTTCCTAAGAGCAACGATAACTGGTCACAGTTGCTCTGCTCTGGTACGAACATCTTCAAACTTGCCCCCAGTGTTATTCCTATCAACCCCTTCTCACAGCAGAAAGTTTAAACCATTATTAGATTCCTTTCAAATAATCATAAATCAAAAACCCAAAACACTACTGAAAAATCCGAACTGAAATCCGGATTGAAGAGCTCTAATACATACCACAAGATACATGGTAGTGAAGATGGCAATGGTCCAGTATCGACCCAAGTATGCATCGGCTAAGAATCCTCCGAGAACAGAGGAGGCCTGAGAGATGCCAAGGAAGTTGTTGACTGCGTTTGACGAACTCTCAAAAGGCCTATGCATCACGTAAAACATGAACGCCACCATGTTCACCGATAGTCCGAAATACGCCATTCTCTCTGCCATTTCATTTCCTAGTATTGCAACCAAACCAAAAGTAAGATGAAAGTAGAAGTATATATATTGATATCTTCTAGCTACATTCCAATTCAGTGTAAGAAACATAACAAAAATAAAAAGTTACCGAAAATGAAGAGAGCTGCGATCCAACCACCGGTTTTGGAAAGATTGGCGATGGGTTTGCCATGGATGTTAACCGGAGTGGTTCCTCCGGTATAGCCACGGCCAAGAGCAAGACGTCTGTTATCTGACTCTATGAAGAACACACTCAACTGCTTCCTATGCACAGACGAGCTCGAACAACCTCCGGGCGTCTCGGGAACACTCCCCGGGGATTTAATCTCTGATACACCCATATTCGATCTTTTCTCATAAAACCATGGAAGAGGAATATAAAGGTAATATAATTGATCCAACCAAACAAAATCCGTAAGAAGAAAATGATGTTTGGGGGATTGGTTAGAGAAATGTATAAATGCAGTAGCTTAAAATTGAAAGATGGAATTAAATAGGCAGAGCTAGCTGGTAAGTGGTAACAGAAGAGTAGATAAAGACTTGCATTAATTGCACGTGGAGTCCCATATATATACATACTGTCCACATGCAGTTTAAACGTTCAAGAGAGGAATCATGTTTCTTGATATATACATATATAGATGTGAATTTAAAATCATTGCTCGGTTTGGAACTTGGAAGACATAAAATTTCGCTAAGGGCTTGTTACAATGTGTCACTGCGTCTTGTTTTTTTTTTTTTTGTTTTAGTCTCCCATTAATGACGACTCTGACATTGAACAGAGACATTGGCTATGTTATAAAGTCAAACAGCAGAAGCTAACACTGGTTTGTGTTCATATTCAATTATTTTGAGAAAATCTATGAATTATATAACTAATCTCACTAAGGGTTATTACACAAATAGGAAATTAGGTAGACTCGTCTCTTTTGGTTTCAATTTTTTTTTTTTTAGTTTAGCAAAATAGTTTCTTTGACGAAAATGCCCATCCATGCATCCACTATACAAATTCTCTAATCAAAGGAAGATACGAATGCCCAGATTAACAAGGCACGTACAGTCAAACCTTTATAAATTTCAATAATGTCAGAACTATTTATTAATTGAGTGAATGAGGTCAATATATATGATTGACCAGTTTATTAGGTTTATAACAATTATAATTTGAAATTTAGGAAACTAGTAAAGAGAAATAAATTTTAAACTATATATATATATCCTTCTCATTTAAGCTAATCACACAAAAATGCCATTGATACTGAGAACACTTTTTCCGACGTTAGTATAACAGCGACTAGTTATCGTGTTAACTAATATGGTATTGCGCTAACATGCTAATATTACTACATGCTAACATGTTAAGTTAACAACTATTTGATTAACATGCTAACTAGTATAGATAAGATAACTCACATTGTATCAAATAATATGTGATATTTGTAACGTGTTAACATAGTATATAATATGTTAACGCATTAACAATAATACATGATACTTATAACGTGTTAACAATAATATATGATATATGATATATGATACATGTTAACGTTTCTTATGATACTTATTAGCGTGCTAACAATAATATATGATATTGTAACGTGTTAACATAGTATGTTAGCGTGGTAACAATAATATGTGATATTTGTTAACGTGCTAACAAAAATATCTGATACTTGTTAACGTGTTAACAATAATATATGGTATTTGTTAACGTGATATATGATATTTGGTAAAGTGCTAACAATAATAACAAGTATCAGATATTATTGTTAGCACGTTACAAATATCATATATTATTGTTGATACGTTAACATACTATATACTATGTTAACATGTTACAAATATCACGTATTATTGTTAGCACGTTAACAAATATCAGATATTTTTGTTAGCGTGCTAAGAATACCAAACAAGGATGAATCAGAGGTAACACAAAGATTTGTTCGATTTCTCATTTGATGAATTGGATGATTTCTTCAGCTTTACCTTCGACTCCAAATCGCATGAAACCTCATCCTTAAAGCTGCTATATGCCGGAAAAATCAGAAAAAATAGAGAACCAAATTAAAAAAAAAAAATGTACTTCACCGGAGAAACTTAGGGCGAGTGAAGAGAGAAAAGATGAAAAATATTAAAAAGGGTAAATGGTCATTTCCTTTATAAAAATACTGTCGAAACTGTTGTTGACTTAATTTTCCAATCTTTCATTACCATGCATTGCAATTTCTCTTATTAATTTATTGAAATATTATTTGGTTGATAAACTAATTTTGGAACCGGAAAAATTTATTAATTTATCGAGTAGTATTAATGTATAGAGAAGTAAAAAAACCGTTCACGTGAGTACAAATCAAGCTTGTAAGGACTTGTGATATAATCATATAAACTGATCTCAATGTACACAATTGTACTGTGGAAGTATACACATCATAAATATACACTATCATTGTTAATATCAATTGGGTACAATTTTGAGGAGTTCAACATCAAAGAGAAGTGTCTTGTCTATGAGCCCTTGGTTCTTCAGCACAAAATCTAATGCACGTTGTCCCTGCGCGCAACATAAAACAGAAAAATTGAAGATTACGTATTTTCCATACAATATAATACATAAAACTAACAGAAGGCTCACAGAGAAAGTAGTCGGCCTCGGCGCACTCTTGTTGTAGTCATTTTCCGGGTATCCTAGTTCTGGCGGTACAACCAACCTGCAATACCATATGGTTATGAAAGAGAACCAAGATCCAAGGATGTAAGTACTAAATGAATTTCCCAATGAAGAAAAAACATATGGAGGATGTGTAGGGTGCGAGATATTAGAAAAGATGTCGAACCTTCTGATACCACCAAGAGCCATCCCAGAGACAGCCTCCTCGAAAGCAGGTATCACCTGGAACACCAAAGCCATTCAGCATTCATACCCTCAGCAATAGAGTCCATGCTTTAAACCGGTGAAACCAACATAGCAACTAGAAGAAGTTAGAATTGCACCCACCTCATGGGATCCCAAGGTAAATTTGAAAAATTCCTTATCGTCCCCCTACAGAATTCACAACACAGATTAAGATTGTTGCTAATGAAACCAACAAGAACCGAAACGTGTTCATACCTCAAAAGAACCCCCTTTTGTTTTATTACGTGCTTCAAATATGCGGCCATAGTAACCTATTGTGTAACCGTCCCAGTCAACCTGACATACACAGCTCATTTTTTGTATTTACACTAACAGCTTATGGTCTTTGAAACATGATAAGCGAATTCCAAATTCTCCATGGCAAACTTGAAGTTGAACTCGAGCCCAAGGATATAAACCAAAGATATGCAGAAAGAAATTTCCTTACCACAACTTTTTCTCCCTTTTTGGGTATAGGCCCAGTTCCTACTCGCAAATCCTGCACTCATATCAAATCTCCAAGTTAAAGAGAGGAACAGATCACCGCACAGTCTAAACCAATAAACTATAGAAGTTGGCAATAATAAGGGGTGACCTTATACTGGAGACCAGATTGAGTTTCTGTATAATCTGGATACTTCATTTTTGTTTTGCCGTAATCTTTGCCTCTAATCGCTGGCACTGCACATGTAACGAGAAGAATGTGAGAGCTACAAAAATGTCAACCAACCAAAGATAAAGTTCACAGGGATAAATCCACATCTCTCTCACAACCAAACTCCTAACAGAGAACAAAGTAAGATGAAATTACAAACGCCAATAACTTATTTGATCTTGGTGGTATGTTCCAAAAGAGAATAAGATTTCTGTGGCCTCAAAAAGAAATTGTAATTCTTACTGTCAGCGAACTGGGAAGCAGCTGCAACCGCCCCTCCATCTTTAGCATCGTATGCTAAGGCTCCAATCAACAAACCAACAGAAGAAACCATCAATTTCCTGCGATCAAACTCTCCAGAAATAACAACACAATTCCCACCTGTTTGTCAAAACAAATTTTCAGCAATACAATTTATAGAAAAGGAAAATTCAAAAACTGCAGGAGCCAACCAGAAGAGCCAAGAGGAGAGAATTCATCTGTTTGGTCGGCTAATCGAGCAGCCACAGTCGTCCGGCATCTCTGAGAATCAAAATGAGAAAATTAGAGATTTCAGTTAGTGAGCCAAGGAAGAAGAAGAAACAGAGAGATGGTGTAGCATCGTACGGTGGTGGAGGAAGCTCCGGTGAGCGCTGTGGGCTGAGGCGGAGACGGAGGGAGGTAGCCAAAGGCTGAAATCGACGCCATTACAGTAATACTGAAAAACCGAATTTTGGTACGTTAAGGAATAGAGAGAGAGAGAAGAAAGGTGAGAGATGATAAAAAGCCTCAGTTTCTTGTAGAAGCTTCTAGGCCTCTTCTCAAAATAATTTGATGTAAAATTACATTATAAACGAAATTACATTATTTGAATTTTGTGTTAATTAGATACTGTGTAGATAATTAACTTTTCTTTTCTTTCGGTAGCAGAATCGTAAATAAGAAGATCAATGGATTAGATTAAAAACGTAAATTGCGAGTGCCGTGAAAAAAGTAAAAACCTCATTTGGAAACAAAATAAGATAGAGCCGATCCATATTGTGAACATGACGCAAAAGCCATACAACAACTTAAGAAAGCGTAGTGGGGTTGGAGAAGAAAGCCAAAAGCCAAAGCTTCTTCTTTTATTTTACTACCACCATAAACAAAATGATGAGATGACCCAAAGTCAAACGGTTTCCTCAATGGCTGCTTAGTTTGAGAGTGTTGGCCTTGTCTTGCAGTGTTCCAAGGAGACTCTCGAAACTCTTCTTGAACGAATCTACTCCTTCTTCTTCCAACTGCTCTCCTACCTTGTTCCAGTCTATTCCCAGCTTCTCTAGAGCGCTGTAAATCCCTTCCGCTTCCGACACGTTCGCATCTATTGTCCTCTTCACCGTTCCATGATCTATGAATGCTTCCAGGGCTTGATCCGGCATGGTTGACACCTATAACCGCACAAAAAACATAAACGCTTCAAATCCTATTTGCAGTGAAACATGAGACAGCAAACAAAAAGATGACTCACAGTGTCAGGTCCGATGAGAGGAGCCACATATAAGGTGTCGGAATAAGCTGGGTTCTTAACACTTGTCGATGCCCAGAGAAGCCTCTGCTTCTTGGCACCTTTCTTCACCAGAGCTTCCCATCTTGGGCCTGAGAATTTCTTCTGGTACAGCTTGTATGCTAATGCAGCTTGAGCCACAGCTGCCTGCAAGAGTAACATTATCCTTTGTCATATGCTCATACTCTATTCACAGTGGCGGTGTAAGATTGTCACCGAGCTTTACCTTGCCACGGAGGTCTAGGGCTTCTGGGGTACCAATTTGCTCAAGCATCTTGTCCATAAGAGTATCCACCCGACTGACAAAGAAGGAAGCAACACTGGTAACTCTTGAGAGGTCATCAAGTCCAGATGCCTCAAGGCCATCCAAATATGCATCGATCACTGCTTCATATCTCGCGATTGAGAATATAAGCTGAAACAGAACAGAACATATCATATAAGGCCATATGAGAAACACTATAGAAAATGCATCAAAACAACCAAATTCATTTGACGTTTCAGTTTTAAAACCCGCCTAGAAATCCAGTGATCTAGCACACCATCACACTCAACAAGAATTTGAAGTATTATAAATTTATAACTCATTTAACTTTGAAGTTGTTCTTGCAATCAAGACATGAATAATGGATACACTTTAGGAGAACTTACCGTGACATTGACACTTATTCCAGATGCAATGACATCCCTGATGGAAGGAATGCATGGAGCAGTAGCAGGAATCTTAATGTAGACGTTACGGCGGTTCACAACCTTGTGAAGAAATTTAGCAGCTTCAACAGTCCCATTGGTATCATCAGCAAGTCTAGGTGAAACTTCAACAGAGACGTAGCCATCAGCACCTTCTGTCTGGTCATAGATTGGCTCAAAAAGTTTGCACGCATCCTGAATATCCTTCACCACAAGTTCCCAATACGCGCTTTCAATGTCCTTTCCTGATTCCACAAGTGTCCTAATAAAGTTTCCATCCAAAATCCAAGATAGAACAAAAAGAATAATTTTCTGTCAGAGATGCCATAAACAGATGAGCCAGCTTTTCACAGAGACAAGAATGCTAAAGTTTTACTAGCATGTACGTGTGCCTAAAACTGCCAAAAAGCATCATCACAAAGATACGCAGGAGTACCTGAACTGATCATTATAGGCATTTGAAGTGGAAATGGCTTTCTGGAAAATCTGCAAAGGTTTACACAGTGAAGGAGTAAAGACAAAGGAACAACCACAGAGTAAAGCAAAGCTAAACACACAGAGATGATCAATAAATTACCGCAGGGTTGCTAGTTACGCCTCGAACGCCCCGGGCAATAAACGGGAGAAGATCAGTGACGGGACGGCATAGATTATCATACCAAGGACTCTGACCTTCTTTCTCATATAGATCGTGAAGTGTCGTTCTCTTTGCAGCACTTCCATTTCCACCAGAGGCTAAACACCTCACACTGCAAGTTAACCGAAGCACACAATCATCACCAAAATCAGATTCTACACACAGAAACAAAGGAACATAAAGTTGCTTTTCTCGATCCATCCTATCAAAAAGTTACCTACTTTCGATTAAATTAGCCTACAAAACTAACCAGCATGAGATTCGAGGTACGTTTCCAGAATATGAGATCATTTCTGGTGACTATACAGAGACAAAACACATGCATAGATTAAATGGATAGATATACTTACAAGAGAGAAGGTCTCGATTGTTGATTATAACGAAGGGAAAGCTGAGAAGAGGAAAGCTTGGCGCTCAAACTGCGGAGATTGACGAAGGATCTGGGTAAGAGGGAGGAAGAAGAAGAAGAAGAAGATCTGGAGTCGACACAAGTGGCGGGTGTAAGATTAGCGAGATTGGAAATGGACGCCATTTTCAGTTGGGGAAATATGAAAGATCCGTTCTTAGTTTGATCGGAGGATAAAAACAAGAAAAGGGGGAAAAAATGGGGTTGGTGGATAGTGAGTTAGGTCGGGAACGCAAACGACGAATAAATCAATCAAATGATGATCGGGATAGATAGATGCTAACAGTTGACTATTTCCACGTCCTAATGATGTCATATTTTACATTATCTTACAATCTTTATGAAAACATATTTTGCTTAGCTAACACAGTTTTGATGTCGATTTGTTAAATTGCCGTATACTAGATGATAAATGTGACCATGTCGGAAAAAAAAATGTAATATATATAATTTATTTTAGCATTTAAAAAAAAAAAAACATAATTTAAAAAAATTTAATGTATAATTTCACAAATCAGTTAGTTTCAATAAATTCTCGTCTCAAAATTTAGTTTATACACACATATATATATATATATATATATATAAAGAAAACACTTTGCCTGATATAAGCATGTAAATAGTATAATAATAATAATAATCCATAGAGCAAATGGTGTCTTATGATAAACATGAGAGGTTGCTGAAGTCTTGTAATTTGTAATGGCTGTTGTTAGTTTGCAAGGGTCGGACTTTGGCTTTTGTGTGTGCAATCAGGACACCTGAGTTAAGCAAGGGGTGCTACGGTCCGGATCCAATTCATTAAAAAGGTCAAACGTTTTTTTTTTCTTAACTTAAATTTTCATGATCTAGAAGAAAAAAAAATTAGTAGAATAATTTCTTTTATATCGATATATATTATCAATCAAAGCTAACATCTACAGTGCTTTCTTTGTTTGCTTGATTGCTTCTGTGTAAACCCCATCTACTCTCTAAAGCTCGTATCTTTATACTATATATCTGTAGTTTTGAGATATGTAATTCATTGTTGTAAATACTCCTTTTAATCTGTGATAACACCTTGAAACTTGAAATACCAACGGATCTATCACATACATAGGAAAAATAGGCCTGATAAACAATTAGCACAGACTATGAACAGAGTCTTTCACCATCGATGGAAAAACAAAGCTCGAGTATACGTTCAATAAATATGACAAGTTTTTATTATTCAGCAAAAACAAGACAATCTTGCTCTAAGTTGCCGAAATATTAATTAAAAAAAAAAACAGATGGAAGTTTAATGAGAACCAGACACTGTGTTGTGCTTTTATTCATCATCAACCAATGAGTAACTTATTCTCTTCCAAGAAGCTGTAGGTTGGTACTTCCAGGTTGTAAGGTGCAGGACCTTTCCGAATCCTTCCAGAGATATCGTAGTGTGAACCGTGACACGGGCAGAACCAACCCCCATAATCACCAGCATTAGGCAAGGGGATGCACCCCAAATGAGTGCAGACTCCAACCACGACTAACCATTCCGGATTCTTGACCCTCACCGAGTCTTCTTGTGGATCCCTCAGAGATCCAAGATCCACACTATTGGCCAGCTTGATGTCATCTTCTGTTCTTCGCCTGATGAAGACAGGCTTTCCACGCCACTTCACTGTAACAGTAGTTCCCGGTTCGATGCTCCCGAGGTCAACCTCGAGGGATGCCATAGCAAGGACATCCTTACTTGCAGACATGCTCACAACGAGCTTCAGAACAAGAAGGCGGATAACAGAGGCATAAACAAACCTCCCACCCGACAAGACAAAATAGGCGAATGCACGCTTGCTAGGGTCACCAGGTGGGTAACGCTCATGGTTATGGTCATCATAGACAATCTTTGAGTTAGGTGTTTTGACAGCCTCGACTGTGGCTGGGACTTCCGAACCAAAACCTATCTCATTTCCTTGAGTGAGGACTTGAGAAGAGAAACCTGAAAATAGCATGTAACATTAATATATTCACATCAAAACAAACTTTTTCGGTCAAGTATTCTACTACAACAATAAGTATTAAGCGACAGAAGATCTGCTACCACTATCAAGATGTGACCATTAATGAATAAGCTTCTAAGGAAAAAAAAATTATATAAAAACGGAATCCATGCAGTAAGAAAAATGCAGGATTGTAAGAGATTCATCCAAACAATATTCTACCATAATATAAAATTCAGTGAAAACTGAAGGTACACTTTAAACGGAAAAATCAAGAAAACAAATCCAGTGATCAGAGGCTGTATAATACAGAAATGCTTAAAAAACAATCTAAACTCCCAAGCTAAGATCTTTTGGTTAACAAGATATAAATTCCAGAATGAAAGTTCCTCAGCATGCCTTTTAACTGCTATAAATACTCCAAAGCAAGTATATAGCTAAAACATCCATCTCCTTAATAATGAAGAGATACATGGATACACAAGATAAAAACTTTAGAAATCAACAAGCCAGTGTGAATCACAATATGGATAACGCACCCCAAAGATTTGATTTTACAAGAAGGAGATCTATCTCAGAACTGGTCAATTCATATCCGATCAATAAACTCAAATGTCAATTTCTTTCTGGACGAAAGGAGCAATCATAGAATGCAAATCCATTTCGGCAATGAGAAGAATGACAAGGAAATGGTACATCAAGCTCTAATACACCGTCCTAGTTCACGGGAATCAATACCGATAACACGTTCATCCCCACGGATCATCAACACGCAGATACAATACTAGGAATCTCAATCATTCCCAACAAATAAAATGATTTTTTTTTGTTTAAATCATTCAATCAATTATACCTACAAACAACACGAGAAATAAAAATCGATCCAGTGAGAGAAAGGGTTGTAGAACGGCAGACCTCTTAGAAGGCTCCGGTGGTCAAAATTGAAACATGAAAGATCTGCAGAGGCAACGGATCTGGGGGCTGAAGAGGAGTCGCCGCCATCGGAGAGGGTATGGTCTCGGGAGAGGGCGAAGGAGGTCGCAGTGGAAGATCTCTGCGAAACAGACAAAAGCCTCCTCCCTGCAACTCGCAGCATCTTCGCTCAATGGGTAATGGCCGAATCTAGGGTTTGGCTCTAGCAAGAAGGGAGTCCTAAGGTTAGGGACGGCCGATGCAAACAGAAGAAGAGTCCCTTAAAATTAGTCTTCGAGAAAGGAAAAGGTCAATTTGGTTTTACTATAAATATTTATATATCCTGACCAAAAATATAATATTTTTATTTTATTTCAGTTTGATCTTAGTTAGTATTTTTTGGTTTTACAATATATTTTGGTTTAATTATTTTTCTGGTCTAGTTAAGATAAATTATATTTTACCTGACATAAAAATAAAGGAAAAGAAAAATATACCATATATAATGCTGGATCTCTCAACGTGAACGTGACACGTATGATAATTATCAGTCACGAGATCGTGACATTTGTCACGGTTAATTTAGATATTGACATGTGTTAATTTAATAAAATAAATAAATATTAAAAAATAAATAACTAAAAAAGAAAGTTATAATAAAGGAATTAAGTAAATATTAAAAAAATTAAAACTAAAAAAGGCAATCTTGAAAAAAAAAAAAAGAATAAGTAAGAAAACTTAAAAGAAATATTAAATGAATTAAGTTATAATAAATGAATTGAAGTAAATATTAAAAAAAGTTAAACTAAAAAAAACAATCTTAAAAAAAAAAAAACAAGAATAAGTAAGGAAAACTTATGATAAAAGAAAGTGACAAAAGGAAACTTAAAAGTTTATAATCTACATTAACCACGACCAAACTTAAAAAAAGAAATTATAAATATACTCTAAACTTAAAAAAAAAATTATTAATAAAAGAATAAGTAAAGAAAACTTATAATAAAGGAAAGTGACAAAAGTAAACTTAAAAGTTTATAATCTACAAGCACGACTAAACTTAAAAAAGGAAAATTATAAATATACTCTAAACTTAAAAAGAAATTATTAATATACGACCAAACTAAAAGTTTATAATCATTTCCATTATGATAAAAGGAAACTTAAAAAATGAAAATTATTAATATACAACCACGACCAAACTCTATATAATAATCTACACATTTCTAAAGTTTTTAAAAAGGAATAAAAGGCAAAAAAACATTTTAAAAAAAAAAGAAAAAACATATTTCAGTTTAGAATTAGTAAATTTTTTATTATATAAAACTGAATGTTTCAAAGTTGCTAATTCACCTGATCGCGACACGTGTTAAGTCAAAGTTGGAAAAATTTAACATCGATTAATAAAAACTTAAAAATTCTGATTCATAATTTTAAAAGATAAATTTACTAAAAAATAAAATTAAAAAGATTACAAAAATTAAAATTTTCCTAAAAGGCAAGATTAATATAGTAAGGAAAAAACATTTCTTAGTTTTCCATTTAGATTAAGAAAATCTTATTATATAAAGCTGGATCTTTCGACGTGAGCATGATACGTAAGATAATTTTCAATCACGAGATCGTGACATGTGTCGTTGTTAATTAAGATCGCGACATGTGTCAAAGTAATAATCTCAATAAAAGGAAACAATAAAAATGGAAATTAAGATTCTAACTCAAAAGTAATAATCTGAATAAAAGGAAAAAATAAAAACGGAAATTAAGATTATAACTCACAAGATCGTGACATGTGTAAATAAAAGAAAAATAACAATGTAATAATATAAACTTTCTTATAAGACAAAATAACAAAAAAAAGAAATTAAGATTTGAAATTTATTTTTGGAACCTTTTCATTCATATAGAGGGAATGTTTACCATGTTTATGGGTAATATAAATCAATTTCAAATTTTTTTTATTGTAAATAACAAAACATAATTTCTAAATAACTAAACATGAGTCTTAATTTAAAATCTAATTATACGGGTCATATTTACGCGGGTTGTCAATTTAAGAATCTAATATAGTTTATCTTTTATCCGCGTATTACGCGGGGCCTAATCTAGTTAATCATAAAGAAAAAGAATTCTAATTTCTCACCTCTATGTAAACCACAATTTGGAAGTATATCAATTACACCAAAAAAAAATTAAAAGTCCAATAATCGTATCCAAAGCTATTTACTGCATCTCTTCACCAAATTTTTCTTTCAATGTATATATTTATTTCATCGTTAACTTTGTTTCTAAATTTATGTATAAGATATTTTCACGGGTGATCTACTTTTGTTTTCCATTTTATCGTTTTTAATTGTTTTTCACAGGTTATAAAATATTAAATTACAAACCCGCATATATGCGGATGATTGTCTGGTATATATATAACTCTATAGAAATCCCTTTTCAATAATTGGATTAGATGGATATACTTTCCTATGAAGTATACTCGTAATAGAAGGCTGTTTTAGCGAGATTATACCAAATGGACATCTTAGACATGCCAACATATGTGTACCGCAGATAACTGGTAAACCGAGAATGTATTGCAAATTTTTGCCAAGATTACTTTCAAGAGAATAGTTAGTCTCAAGAATTACCGCGAAAATTGGAGTCACAAGCAACGTCTCAAGGTCACTAGGCGAGAGGATAAAACTGAGGCTAAGAGTCAAGCTGGGAGCTGATACTATTCAAGATCCAAAATTCTTTTCAAACAATAAACACAAACTATGAACAGTGTTTTCACCAGATAAGACAGATGCTAAGTCATACAATGACAAGTTTGTATTATTCAGCAAAACAAGACAATCTTGCTGAGAGACACAAGTGTGAGGAAAGCGAACTTGCACGCTAAAATTTTAGCCGGAAATTATAAAAAAACAAAAACATATCAAGATCTTTGACACAGACACTGTCTGTTGTGCTTATTCATCACCCAATGAGTAACTTATTCTCTTCCAAGAAGCTGTAGGTTGGTACTTCCAGGTTGTACGGTGCAGGACCTTTCCGGATCCTTCCAGATATATCGTAATGTGAACCGTGACACGGGCAGAACCAACCCCCATAATCACCAGCGTTAGGCAAGGGGATGCACCCCAAATGAGTGCAGACTCCAACCACTACTAACCATTCTGGATTCTTGACCCTAACCGAGTCTTCTTGAGGATCCCTCAGAGATCCAAGATCCACACTATTGGCCAGCTTGATGTCATCTTCTGTTCTTCGCCTGATGAAGACGGGCTTTCCACGCCACTTCACTGTAACAGTGGTTCCCGGTTCGATGCTCCCAAGGTCAACCTCGAGGGATGCCATGGCAAGGACATCCTTACTTGCAGACATGCTCACAACGAGCTTCAGAACAAGAAGGCGGATAACAGAGGCATAAACAAACCTCCCACCCGACAAGACAAAATAGGCGAATGCACGCTTGCTAGGGTCACCAGGTGGGTAACGCTCATGGTTATGGTCATCATAGACAATCTTTGAGTTAGGTGTTTTGACAGCCTCGACTGTGGCTGGGATTTCCGAACCAAAACCTATCTCATTTCCTTGAGTAAGGACATGAGAAGAGAAACCTGACAGTAGCATGAAACATTAATATATTTACATCAAGGCAAAAACCCTGTTTATTTGGTTAAGTCTTCTACAACATTAAGAATTAAGTAACAAACTGTTCAACGAATGACACTGAAGAAAGGACTAGCTCTATCAAGATTCGATATTAATGTATAAGCTTCTAAAGAAAAGCACAAGTACGTAAATCGGAATCAATGAGGTAATAGAGTATGCAGGAGTATAACAGATTCATCAATCTCCCTAATAAGGAAGAAATACATGGATACACTAGACCATATCACACTATAGATAACGCACCCCAAGGATTTTACATACAATGGAAAATTATTTGGAAGTTTTTCTCATCAAACAAAGGATTATCCCAGAACTGGTAAATTCATAAGTAATCATACAAGGGAAAACTATTCCAGAGAGAAGCTGCAAGCATTAAGAGAATGAAACGAAATGGACTATTAAACCGTAGAGTTCATGGAAGTCAAACAGATAACACCACGGATCATACGAAAACTGAAATCTCAATCATTCCGGGACTCATCGAGCAAAAAAAAAAAAAAAAAAAGATTTTTTGAAAAAACTTTCAATCAACACCTGAAAATGAAAATTGAAAGCAATCGGGAGAAGAGAAAGGGTTGTAGATCGGCAGACCTCTTAAAAGGCTCCGGTGGACAGAATTGAAACAAGAGAGATCTGCAGAGGGGGCAGATCTGGGGGCGGAAGAGGAGTCGCCGGCATCGGAGAGGGTATGATCTCGGGAAAGGACGAAGGAGGTCGCAGTGGAAGATCTCTGCGAAACAGACAAAAGTCTCCTCCCTGCAACTCGCAGCATCTCTGGTCAAATTGGTATGGCCGAATCTAGGGTTTCGCTCTAGCAAGAACAGAATCCTAAGGTTATGGAGGGCCGATGCAGACAGAAGAAGATTAGTCCTTTAAAAATAGTGATGGAGAAAACGTCAATTTGGTTTTACTATTTATTTTCTTTTAACCAAATTTGGTTTTATACCACTCAGGTTATACATGTATATGACGGTGTTCTCGCTCGATAATTATGCAACTTCGTGGCACCTTAATGTACTTGTGTTTGTTTCGTGGCTCTTTCAACCTTTATGCCTCGTGACTCATGTTACCAAATTGCCCATCTATTCAAATCTAGGAACACATAATCATTGATTTTTTAGGTCTCGAAAAGCTTATTTCGAAGCAAACAACAATTGTAAAACGCAAATGACAAATATCAAGAAACGACAGAGTGGCTGTATATTGTTTCCCAGGAGGGTCATATTTATTTGTCAATTGGTGGCAGCATCACAAAACATCATGTTTCTTGGGGGAAATTCTCAAGATTTTCAGAGGTTGCTGAAGTCAACAGGTTCACGGAGGAGCCTCTCCATCTGCTGTGCCCTTGTCCTGATAGACATGTCCAACACCTTTTGTTGGAACTCTACTATTAGCCCACCATAGATACTCGGATCAATCTGCCCAAAAAACATCCATGTTTAGATTCCGGCCTTAATAATCACAAGCATGTGATGAGCCATCACATTATATACCTTCTGTTCCACAGTTACTTTCTTCCCTTCTCCAATGATCTCCTGGAGTGTCTCCTTCAGTTCCTTCTCCTCGGCAGGGGGAAGCGGCTGTTGGTCAAAAACATTTGTTGTTTATGCTGGTTACGGTTTCTTAAGAGATAAAGAGTATTAAAACTAGAGCTTACCATGACTGTGGTAACCAAAACTTTGACGTCTCCCCTATGTGCTGTTGTCAGCTGCATGAATTTCTTCACAATCACATCTAGGTTCTTCAGCTTTCCTTTCTCTGCTAATAGAGCTGTTTTAGAAAAGCAAACAACTTTTGATCAGTACAACACCATGGTCAACCAAAATCATAAACTTTCGAATATTTCATTTACATACAGAGGAAGTTCTTGGTGGGTTCCGCAAACTTTGCTCGATCACAAACATCCATAATAGCAGCCAGTCTTGTCCCTCTAGGAACAGAGGGATCCTTTGTAAACTGTGCAAAGATAGGGCTTGTCTTCATTGCCTCAATCATTTCAGAAAGATCCAACTCAATCTTTTCCAAGGAATTCATTTTCACAGCTGCAATGTACAGCCACGAAGCAAAGTTCCCAGATTCACCAACTAAAGCCACAGGCACCTGAAACAGCATACACATTGTAACTATACAACAAGTATAAATCCGGATACACTTCAAGGGGATATTAATGCACATCACTACAAAATCCAGCTATCCATCAGTTCATTTCATGCCTATCCAACAATCCAAGCCATTTTGGCGATTCTCACATCTATGAAATAATGTGGTATATACAGATGCAATCACCATCAGCACAAAAAAAAAAAAACTAAGAAAAAGAGTAATCCTTCTAAGAATAGTAAAAATACCTTAACATTGCCGGTTTTCTGAGCCGAAGCTGTTGCATAATCTCTCAACTGCAATAAAAAAAAAAAAGAATACAAAAAGTAGAGATTAATTGATGAGATTCTCTGAAAATCCTCAGGACCATAACAGATACGACTAAGGACTTCAAAAACATCGAATGCCGAACATTGTAAACGCGAAAATACGACAATTCCATTCTCTGCTGTTATCAAGCCAATCAAACGATCGGATAAACTGATCTTGTAAAAATCGATTCCGAACAAAACATTGGACTTTCGAGTCGACTCGTAAGAATACGATTACCGCAGGGATAAGCGGCCCTCCACGAGGATAGGATCTAGCAGAGGAGACGGAATCTGACACGGATATGTTTTTGAAGAAGGAGATCCCCGATCTGATGCGACCAGCCAGAGCCATTTTGTTGCAGATATCTGATTGGAACCCTAGAAATGAGAAACGTCGATCAGCTGCTTTGTCGAGCAAAGAGAAGAAAAATGGTCAGATGAGGAGAGTAGCTTAGTGAATTGGGCTTCACTGGGCTCACGCTTATTTTATTGGGCTTATTACTAAGTTTTATATCTGTATGGAATGTGGTAATGTATGGTTTAGGACCATATTTTATAGATTTTTATTTATGTTGTTCTTGTCGTCATATCATATATGGATTCAAATTCAAGTGTGTGAATTTTATACGACAAAATATATATTATTTAAAAAAAAAAAATTGTATTTGAGCTCTAAAGAATTGTTTTTCGCTTTGTGGTGTCTCCTTTTCGATTTTCTTTGTTTCGTTTTCGTTGGAACTCTTCTGGTCATTGCTTTATATAATTTGTAATCATATATATGAATCCAGGAGAGGGTGACACCTGTCCTTTGAAAAAAAAAAAATACGTCGTTTCCTCTTCGTCTTCTCTCTAACATTTCGAGATGAAACAAACGAAACTGGCAACTCATCGTCTCCTCTTCTTTTTCTGATGAACCCCCCTTATTAACATCATCTTCTTTACTTTAGACTTCCCAATCTTTCACAACCATTCTCAGCTCGTCTTCCTCATCTGGATTTCTAGGTTTTTTTGTTCTTCTTCTTTGATTTCCCAATTGTTTAAGGTCTTCTCTCTTTCTGCCAGTACGTGACACGTAGAGAAGAAGAGAAAACCAATCTCCTGGTAGGTATGTCCGTCACGACGTCAATTTATCCCTTGTTTAGGGTTAATCAAACTGTTTTTTTTCAGCGGTTTCGTAGTTTAGGGTCGTGAAATTTCCGTCATTCATGTTGGTTGATAGTCTTTGTTATTGTTGATTCGCGTAGTATCTCTCAACTGTTCACTAACTCATTACAATGGAATCAGATTCTCTGAGTCAAGTTATGTATTCTTCAAGAGGGAGTGGCTACGGGCAGCAGCAGTACGGTTCGCAATCGGGATATGGTCAGACTGTAAGATCATAAATGAATCAAGACCTCCTCTTTCTTTTCTTCTTAAATTTCCCATTTGTTTGATGGGTAATGCTTGATATTTTCTCTGTCACGATATGTTTTTCATTGATTTCATTTAGATATCGGAATCGTTGGTCATTTTTTGCGGAAAGAAGAATTACATTGAACTCATTATTCCTGATAATGCTGAATATATTATAGCTAATTGTTAAATTTATAGCCTGGAAGTTCAGTCAGCGGTGCAGAAGGGGGGTCTCAAATTTCTTTGAGTTCTAGGCATCCATCAATTACAGGTGCTCCTCAGGAGACTGAGATTGGTGGATACAGATCCCACATATCGACAGTCAGTCATTTTGGAACCCAATATGGCTCTGTGTATGGCTCAACTTCTTTTAGCAGCTCTCATCCCTTAAGAACCTAAGGCATCGGCTCATCAGTCTGGGACAGCCGCTCTGGATATGTCCCCACTCTACCAGATTCACCAAAGTTTCCGTATGGAAGCTATTTGTCTCCCTCGAAATATGGTTATGGCCAAAAGGGAGGCAATTTGTATTCAGATGAGCTGTTGGTTACGTCCCAATTGACAGACGGCAGTATGGTGAACGGTCAAGTGCCTATCTCGGTAGGGAGTTACAAAATGAACCAATTGGTCGATATGCTGATTCATCTAATTTTGGTCTCCAGGTACCCTCACTCTAACAGCTACTAGAATATCTTATGATTTGGTTTATTTCTTTCAAGTGCCGCCACTACTGGTATGATACTCATTATAATGATTTTGGCAGACTGATTTGTATTATCGCATTGATCAAGCGTCACTCCTCCGGGGAGAACATATATTAAAGATCCAGTCCCTCCGTACCTCTTCTGTTGATGGAGGTGTCAGGTATATTCTTCTGTAGTATAATTTGTTCGTAACATAGAATTTTTGTTCAAATAGTTGCACTTCTTGTACCCATGTTATCTGTATTATTTTTCTGTTCGGTACGTGAACCATGTTTTCCAAATACTTTTGTTATAAAGCTACTGTACCTCCCTGTAGAGACTTCCAATAACGTTTGCAGAAAATTATATAGCTCATAATTGTTTTTTTGTTTGGCTTTTACCAGTTCTGCATTGGTATGTTTCGTATATATTGATCAAACTTTAATTGCTACCGTTGACCCTAATGTCGATGTTTTTGATGCTCCAAGAAGCTTGTCCGACATTTCAGAAAAAGGCTTAGAGAAAAACACTTCTTTTAGAGCTTTGATGATCGTGGCCATGATAGAATATTGTTCTCATAGTCAGAAAAACAATTCTTTGTTTCTCACATTCATTATTATTATAGGCTACTGAGCAGTAGAAAGAGAGAGAGTTATTTACATATTTATCAGTTTAGCCGAGGAGACAAGGTATCTACACTTTGTAGGGGGTAACTTTGGATATATTTGGGGCAAGAATCACAATCTCTTAGTTGGGAAATCTTGTATTTCTCATTGGTTTGTTTGGTCTTTCTATTTTTCTTATAATAGAAGGGGAAATTTCTGCCGACGCTCCCGCGTGGAATAACAGAACAATGAAGTTGACAAAGTGGGAATTTGACAACATAGTGGTTAAGGCAACGCATGTTTGGCAAACTACAAAATTCGTGAGCGAGTTATTCAATAGTCACAATAATGATAACGAACGTTACAAAAAAGGGGAAATATGCCAAATTCAACAATTGGATCGGGGAAAAATGGAGGATTTCAAGCGTTATTTTTAAATTTTAGGTATCTCGAAATGATTAAAACCATATGGTTGGCGTAAAGCTATTGCAAAGCTGCCAGATATACATAGATCACCAGAGTTGTAGTTAGCATTTTCCATAGAATTTTGAAAACCTTTTTTTCTAGAAGACACAAGTTGCAACTGACCCTTCAACTTTCCCCTTTTCTTTTGAGACCTTTGAGACACAAACAAGTTATACATGTAATTAGCCATTTATGACCTATGTACGCAAAATAAAGTGATACTATCAAAAAAGAAGAGGATAAAATCGAGCTGGAGTTGGAATTAGTTGGAGAGTTTCGTTAAGTGAGTTTGTTAACAAACAATTGTACATGATTTATTTGTAAGTAAAATATACTATAAATAGAAATCTATGTATGAAAGAGGTATCTAATATACGGTACAGGGTAAAGGGGGGAGAGAGTTCTCTTTGGAGAAAGGAATAAGACGAGAGTTTCTGTATAGTCTTATTAACATGTTACAAACCAACAATAACCTCTTCTACATTTTTTTAATAAAAATCTACAATGATTCCTATGCTCCGAAAATATTTAGGAATAACTATGAACTTTCGAATTGTATGTTTTACATGATTTTTATTTAAAAATGAATAAATAACAAATTTTAGATACAAACGCGGGTACTCATCTAGTTTTTATTAATAATGCTAAAAAAAAGAAGTGAGAAATGTTTATTTATAGAAAGATGAAATTAGATTTGTACCGAAGACTCTTGAGAGCGATACCAGTTGGATAGTTTGTTTTTTTGCCATCTGAACAAATATGCAGTGCGTTGTCACTGTCGTGTGACCAATTTTAAAGTTTCATTATCATATACCTAATTATCATTTGCAAATAAGTCTTCAAAGTTGACTTATATATCAGTGTCGAAAGACACAAAAGCACGGTTGTTCACTTCTAGCAAAGTTAGTTAAGTTTTTTTTTTTTTTTCCTAAACTTATCGTCACAAAACCTCATCTTGACATCTATAAAGTAGTTTCTGTGGGGATTTGTATATAGAACTTTTAAGTGACATTTTTAAGACAAATCGATAGCGATGCAGATCTTAAACATATTTACGCAAATGCGCGGTTTAAAACCTTAGATAAAACAAGATTAGGAGTATGGAGGAGATGGAGGGGTAAAAGAATAATTTCGAGTGCAAATGAAGTGGCACGTTAACTTGTCGGCACAGTGGAGCAGAGAACAACCTTCTCTCTTGTTCACATACATAATTTGATGAACAGTCATCTTCGCTGTTGAACAAAGCCCCCCTCCTGTCTGAATCTTGCTTCTGTTGATTCTCCACAATTTCAATTTACCAAACGTTTTGAGATATCCCTGACACCACCAAGTAAGTTTTATTTTTTTCTTTCTTATGTTTTGTTTCAAATCTTAGAGACAGACTTCAATCTTGTGATGTACCTTCGTTTCATTGTGACTTATTTCCTTCTAATTAATTAACTACTTTGTTTCGGTTTTGGTGTCTTGTGTGATCCTATTTTCCAGGGAGATCTTTATCAGTTATTTTTCAGGAAATATCTGCGGCTTTTATTTTTCCTAGAATCAAAACTAATTGTAGAGTATTGATCTGGAGTATGATTCGTCAAATCTAGGTTTTCAGAAAACTGGTACCGAGAGATTCGCACCTTGTAAGGTTCCAGGCAATATGTATCCGTAGTGATTTGATTTGCTCATTGTTTGAATAATTAGTTTCGATTCTTGTTCAGATTTGGTTGACTGATTGTTGGAGAATTTTCAGAGCAGTATCTTCAGGCGATGGTTGTGCAACAATGGCAAAGAAGAAGGGATTGTTCACTATATTGAAAAGGATTTTTATTTCAGAAACCAACTCAGAAAAGGTAAAATTAAAAAGAAGAAAAAAATCTCATTATCATTCTTGTTTCTGCTTCTTGTTCCATTCATTTGATATATTTCTGCAGAAAGAGAAGAGAAGAAGATGGACATTTTGGAAGCTTAGGGTTAAAAAAAGATTACCTTCCATTACAGCACCTCCAGAGAACGGGACAAGAAACGAATCGCACGAGGAACAAAAGGCGGAGATTGTGTCAGATGTGGGTGAGGTCAGCCAAGTATCATGTAGTCGACAGTTAGATTCCATAGAAAAGTTAGAAGGTTCAACATCCCCAGAAACTGCTGATCGGGTAGTCCAATATCAAATGTTTCTAAATAGAGAGGAAGAAGTTCTTGCTGCTACTCGGATTCAGACAGCTTTTCGGGGTCATCTTGTAAGATTCTGTACCTTCTTTTCTTATGTGGTTCCTGAAAAGAAGGACTCATTTTCATGAAAGCCTTGTGTTTAGTCTAGTATTGGAGGTATGCAATTTACCTTGTAGCTGTGCTGACGTTCGGCAACTAACTATAGTTGAGTAGGTTAGCTAGAGAGCTAACATGTTAAAAGGAAGTTTAGTGAGACGGAGTTGGGGATTTCTGGATAGGTCTAGGATCATGGTTGTGGTTGAGAGTTAGAGACTTTTCTCTTTGATTAAGTCTCTTCTATGGTGTAGCATCTTTAAAAGCCAATTGTCTTCTTTATTTTTCCTTTTGGTTTTTCGGTTTGTTTTTCAGGTGACATGCTGATAATGTTTTTGAACTTGATTGCAGGCAAGGAAAGCTCTACGTGCCTTGAAGGGAATAGTGAAGCTCCAAGCATATATAAGAGGTCGTGCGGTGAGACGCCAAGCAATGACTACACTAAAATGCTTGCAATCTGTTGTGAACATTCAGTCACAGGTATGCGGTAAGAGAACACAAATTCCCGGAGGTGCTCAGAGAGATTATGAAGAGAACAATAAATTTCAGATATTCAGCGAGAACATACTCAAGGTACGTATTCTGATTCAATAAAAGGTAATTCTTTGAAACCGGTGCACTACTTTTATCAGCATGTAAGAAAATCTTAATGTTTTCAGGTGGACACAAACGGTCAGAAGAGATGGGACGATAGTCTTT
Source organism: Eutrema heterophyllum (assembly GCA_002933915.1). Taxonomy (NCBI): domain Eukaryota; kingdom Viridiplantae; phylum Streptophyta; class Magnoliopsida; order Brassicales; family Brassicaceae; genus Eutrema; species Eutrema heterophyllum. Next base: position 101,113 of record PKMM01028610.1, on the reverse strand, counting down.
TAACAAAGGAAGAGGCGAAAGCTGTGGTCATGAGCAAGAAAGAAGCTTCGCTGAGAAGAGAAAGGATAAAAGAATATGCAGTCACCCACCGGGTATTCCATACGCTTTATAATTAGACTTTTTTTATTACAAGTTTCATAAATGACCTGAAAACTGTTTCTTTGTGAACCAACATCAGAAATCCGCGGAGTCATACCAGAAACGGAGTAACACGAAATGGAAGTACTGGTTAGACGAATGGGTAGATACCCAACGAACCAAGAGCAAGGAGCTCGAAGATCTCGACTTGTCTTTGAAAACAAAACCTAAAGACGAGAGTTTGAATAAGACTCTGAGGAACTCGTCGCCAAGAAGATCGGCGAATAATCATGGAAGACAAGTTTCGATAAGCGAAGAGGAACAACAGAACCCCGCGGGGGCTGTCACTACACCAACTTATATGGTTGCAACAGAGTCAGCAAAGGCAAAGTCGAGATCTTTGAGCTCCCCAAGGATAAGACCGAGAAGTTTCGACACGCAGTCAGAGAGTTACTCGCCGTATAAGAACAAGCTATGCCTGACGACATCGGTAATGAGTGAAGCACCAAGCAAAGTGAGGGTTGGCATTAGTAATGGCAGTAACAGTAGGGCAAGTGCATACCAGCAACGTTCTCCAGGGCTAAGGGGATTTAACATAGGCCCTTTGAAATCATGCAATAATACTACTCTATTGAACGATCTCAGCATTAACTCGGAACGATCTCTACCCAGCTGGAACAAACAGAGCAGCTTGAGATGAGTGGGACTTTGAGCCCTGTATATACACTTTACATACGTTCCAATGTTACTTGTTGGAGGGTCATACACTCACATGTCTATCATCAAATCTTCTTTCGTTTTTTTTTGTTTACACTTGTTTGTTACACTCAATTTCATTTGATTAATTTGGTCATTGGTTAAGTGTATGTACAAGACAATCAACATAGGATATAAATTTGCTTTAATCAACCAAATTTTCTAATCAAGTTTGTATTCGTGTTATAAAGTGGAATTCAAATCCGAGTTATAGACGACAAAAATTGTTAAATTGTTTTTATACTAGGTGAGTAACCGCGCATACGCGCGGATGTTTGCTGGACATGTATTTTTACAAACCGTTATTTAACAAATTGTTCATGCAAGAGAAGTGAAGAAGGTCCACATTATATGTATACTGATAAGTCTTAGTGAGACATGGAATTTTTGATGCTTAAGGAAGCAAAAAATTGCATAAGCCTAAGCATTTTCATCAAGAGAGGTAAATTCAATGCTTATAAGGTCACGGTCCACCGTCCTAGCAGGGGCGGCTTAAGAGGGGGGACACCGGGTGTGACGGCTCGGGGTCCAATCCCGTGTCCCAATAAATAAATGGCTAATTTTTTAAATATTTTTAAAAATACAAAAACAAATTAGATAAAAAGATTCATAAAAAATGTTTATGTATTTTTTCATAACAACATTTCCAAAAAAAAAAATTAATAAAAATTTGTATATGTAAATGTATTTTAATTTTTTTATATGTATATGTATTTAAAATGTGTATGTATTTAAATGTATATGTATATGTAAATGTATATGTATTAAAAAAATTATTTAGGAAAAAACTCAGAAAATCCAAGTTATAAGGCCAAAAAAGAATTTCAGACTCATAAAAATATTGATTGAGTCGGGCCTGTGTCCTAATGTTCTTCACCAACTTGTCATATCCCGAATATTTGCCGTGGGGACAGCATCAACATCCATTTCTCCACTCTTATATCTCCGGTTTTCGTCCAAACCCATGCAATCATTCTTTTATTCATTAATATCATCTTCACCCATGATTACACTTGGCTCCTTCATCTTTTCCTTAAAATAGCAGTTAAGTATTTCTAAGAACTAACAAAGAACGGGTAAAAATATAAGAACAATGATTGACCTTAGTCAAAACAAGTGGCAAAATATGATACAAAGTAACAAACTTCCAAGAAATCAAATCAAAAAAATATTGATCATTATAAATGAACAGACTACTGCCATGTTGGTTGTTTGAATCTAATCGCATCAAAATACAACAAAAAACAAGTTATCAAAGATGGATGTATCACGAAAATGTTGAGGAAGTGTAACCACCGTAGTTGATGACAACATTGACCAGAATCTTGGAAAAATGAACTTTTTTTGCAGCTTGAGTTCTGTCTAGCCTTTGATGGTGTTCTTTGAACCACTGCAAACTCTAAACCACGTAGGGACAGTTGCTTCTAATGATAGTGTTTTTAATTAATGATCATAAATATTAATCAAAGTCAATTGTTTGGACGATAAAAAATATGTGTTTTTTTGAATATTTTGTTAAAGATTTTAGCAGCGTTGAAATACATGGATCGACATTTTCTATCGTACAAATAACCCGTGATCCAGACAGCATTTTGGACTCGCTTTAAAAAAGAAATCAAGAATTGTTTTTTCCTCTTAAACCCAAACAAATATCGGCAAAACCTCACACAAGTCCTCAATCTGAACTTATTTGTATCTTGATCAATTTCAAAACACGAAAGAAATGCANTATATATACTTTTATCAAACCTGAAAAAAATACATGACGATCAATTTAACTTTTCTTTAACTCTAGTTCTGCAAGGGGCCAAAAAAAAAGGATTTTACAAGGAGATGATGTGTTGTGCTTACTCTTCTTGAAGAATACGAAGCCTTTTCTCCCACGAATGGGAAGTATTTATGAAGTTTGTTACTCCCCGATGGCTGCTCTATCGAGTTTTAAAACCCTTGGTAATGTCTTTAACAACTTCGACGCAACTACCTTTACCGTTGACCCTCTCCGTCGAATTTTCTTCTGCGGCTTGCCTCTGAAAACATTACTATAAATCCCATATCGGACCTTTCAACAATCAGATGTGAAGTCTCCTTCTCTCCCTTCCTTCATTTCATGTGAGTGGCCATGGCAAGAAACAGAGATTTCCAGCCTCGCTCTCTACTCATAGCTCAGACTCTCAACTGCACACAATCTTTAAATGCGGAAAACCAAGATTCAGGAGAGTTTTTAATATTTTATATGAATATTCAGAAAGTTATACATGGAAAAAAAAAAACATGGATGGATATGTTAGTGAATAGATAGCAAGACCTATGATAAATATTTCAGGTGTTTATTATTGTAATTGTCTGAAAGTATTATTTTCTCTAGACCAGCCTTTAATAACTTCCTCTACAACTAAGATAAGTGTCTCGTAGGAGAATATACATTTTAGAGGTTTATCATCTGAATTTTCAGATTTTGCTTAAGCCCATAAATGAGTTCAACATGTATTATATCCATTATATATAATAAAATAAAGAGAGAAAATTAAGAGAAAACTCACATGAGCTCGCTCAGTTCATCATCAAGATCTGGTTCCTTATCGGGTTAAAGATAGGAAGGCACTCCGTCTGCTTCAGTCTCGTTTCCCATGTCAACTTCGAGAGCATCAAGCTCTGAATTCACAAACCAGTAAAATGTGTAAGAGGAAACATATGGAAAAAGTTTCTACCGACCCCAAGCAACATAGAGAGCAGAAAGTGAATTTCTAGAAAAGAGTGATAGACAGAGAGTTCTCCAAAACACACATCAACAACTTACCTCCCATGAGTTCATCTCCGTCAATGTCATCAGGAACGTCGTAGCTCCTACACACATTGTCTTGAATTTCAGAACTCACTTCCATTCAGTCCATCATCTCATACCACAAAAAGTAAAGGCCACATGAGAGAGGTATGAGCTAATATTTGGATTGGCATAAACTGTTGTCCTCGGCTTCCTTTTTTTTGCGTTGCTAAATGATTTTGGTGCAGGTCTGAAACATTCATATGTTGACTCATTAAGGTGGTTGGTTTTTGTCCTTCCAAGCGAAAAATGAGTGTTGGTGCTCCTGAACTCGAGCTTCTATTAAGATTAAAAGCATAAAAAGTGCACAATAGATGAGATTCCCAAAGTTGTCTAGTATAATAAAGAAACAGATGTCTGCAAATTTATCTTACTTTTCACTTTCCTAGATTGTAAAAAACATTGAAAACTTAATTCTCTGTAACAAATATAGTCACAAAATTTGAGCTCTAAAACATGCCTAATCTCCTTGCTCCTGAGCCTTTTTAAAAGTAAAGTTATGGGGATTTGAATTTAGACTCCATCGGGTTGGTAAAATGTCCAAAACGAAGAGCTTTTACCAATACAAATATAAAGAGGAGTTAAATGCCAAAACGAAGAAAATATAGCAGTCATCAAAGACAGTTTCCTACTGCATAAGAAATGTAAGTTTTCGTAAACGTAATGTATTGCATGAGGTCGTTAAAACTGATCATGTATAACTTCAACCTCTGCTCAACAATCATTTGAAAGAAGCATATTAATCATCTTTTGTGAAAATCAGAACGGCTCGAGTAAATAAGTACGCGGGATGGGACCATTTTTTTAGCTCCAATACATCTAGAAATCTAATTGATACAGAAATATCTAACATGAGTAAAAAGTACAAACTGTAGAAGTTATCGTGGAAAACATGTTTTGATGAGAGTTTCTTTTGTAACTGGATGTGTAATGTGTAATCCTTAATTTATCATCTAAAAACTATATGTGGTGCCATTGATGTGAATTAAAACATACCGTGACAAACTGAATCGCATATGTAGAGCTTCAGAGTGGTGGAGGAGAATCCTTACTCATTAGACCATGAATGGATGGGAGATGAAGATCAGGCGAGGCTGCAACCTCTGTCATGTTTCCGTTAGAATATGCGTCTCGATTTGCGTTGGAGACTCACAAGCTTCACCGCTTTGTTGAGTACTGAAACCCTAAAGAAATCAGCAATTGCTCAGAGAATCTACATGTGTCTCACGATGCTTTCAATTTCTCTTTGCCGTTAATTACATGCAAAGGAAAACTGATGAGATTTATGCAAAATCAAAGTGAGAATGTCGGAAGGAGAAGCGGCTGTGTGGAAGGTATGACGAGAGAGGAATCGTTGAAGAATCGCTCAAATGCCACAATTTCTATAAAAAAAAGTTCATGGCTTTGTATTTTTAATAAACATTTATATTTAAATCGAAAATGAACGAAAAACCCAAAAACTCAAATGAAAAATCGAGAATTACAACCCAACTAGTTGGATCCGACCCAAACCCCACCCAAACCCAACAATCCGACCTAAACTCACCCTAATTCAGTTTATTCAAAATTGAAAAAAAAAAAAAAAAAAAAAAATTCTCCCACTTCCCCATGCGAGACCATCGCTCTCCCCTCCCATAACTCAAACTTCCGATCGATTCAGACAACCGAATCCGACAAGAGCGAGCCCTCGAACTCCCAACTCTGGTTCCCTCGCCGTTCTGGTCTTCGATTTCGTCGATTCCTCGCCGGGAGAACTCCAAAATCCGGTGTCTCACTCTCTCTACCCACGCGATTCTTCATATCAAAACCGTAAGTTTCCTCTTCCCTTCATTCTTCCTCTCGAGCCTTGTTTTTGTTACTTAGACTTGTCCATAGGTCATGAAATCAAATGCTAGTTCCGATTCCTTAGTTTTCGATGCCTAACTTCCTTTCGGTTTTGATATGAAATTGTTCTCGAATTAGTTTGGATTCTTCACAAATGGTATGTGGATGTGTTGTCTAACTTAGTTCGGAATTGGTTGTGGCTCGTGTAAGGGTCAGTGGGAAGGAATTTGATTCCACGGGAGAGGATAAGTATCCCGTAGAAGCAACTATAGAAGGAGAAGCAATAGATTGTCCTTAAACCGATTCGAAAGTGACGGTTAATGAAGGAGAAGAAGTGAGTAAAGAGCAATCAGTTGAAGAAAACGTGGATGAAAGTAGAGGAAGAAAAGGGGGATGAAAGGGAAGAAACAGTTGCTGAGGAAGAAGAAAACATTGCTGAAAACGTTGAAGAAAACATTATTGCCGCAGGGGAAGACAATGTTGTGGAGGAAGAGGGAAAAGAGGAAGAAAATGGTGGAGAAGAAAAGGAAAAAGAGGAAGAGGAGAAAGAGGAAGAAAACCGTGAAGAAGAGGAGGACAAAGAGGAAGAGGAAAGAGAGGAAGAAAACCGTGAAGAAGAGGAGGACAAAGAGGAAGAAAACCGTGTAGAAGAAGAGGAAAAAGAGGAAGAGGAAGAAAGAGTTGCAAACATTGAAGAACGGGAAGAAGGGGATAAAGAGGAAGAGGATAGAATCGGGCCAACAACGTCTATGTCTTCATTGCATGTATGTAAATTAGATTGAGAATGTTGCTAGTTAGGAGAAGTAGTTAGGAAATTAGGTGTGAAACTCGGGGTAACTGGAACAACTGAGGTTTGAAACTCTGATGTAGGGACAACTCGGGAAAACTGGGACAACTTAGGTGTGAAATTGTGATGTAGGTACAACTCGGGGTAACTGGAACAACTTAGGTCTGAAACTGTGATGTAAGTACAACTCGGGGTAACTGGAACAACTTAGGTCTGAAACTGTGGTGTAGGTACAACTCGGGGTAACTGGAACAACTTAGTACAACTCTGGATAAATGATAATCATAAGTGTGTTTTTTTTGAATTTGCAGGACTACGATAGTGATGCTGATGATGATGAGAGCCAACCACAGCCGCCAGATAAGATGTTTTTTGGTCTAAGTGAGTACTCCAAGTCTTGCAAGGTCGGAAGTAGGTGTAAGCTGAAATCGATAGTGGAGTACATTGAGCATGATCTTGATGACGAATTGGAATGATTTCGAAATCATTCTCAATTCAGGCATCTGTTCCACATGCCTAAGGAGGCAAACCACATGCTTCAAGGCATGTGGATGCTTTTCCTTCGGACAACATCTACGAAGAAGGAGAGAGAGTGATGGTTTGTGGTGAACGGAGTGCCTATCAGGTACTCTTTGAGAGAGCACGCCCTCCTTACTGGATTGGACTGCCACGATTACCCCAACATCTATAAGGCGTTGAGGGATTTGGAGTTTGTTAGGCGGATGTTTGGTAAGGACCCTAAGGTAACAATCGAAGAGGTGGAGGAGAAGATTGAGGAACTCAAGAAGAAGACCGCAGGAATCAAGAAGAAGACCTCAGCAGTGAGGAAGATCTTGGAAGACAGGTTGAAGCTCCCTATCATGTATTTCTTATGCAAGGTAGTGAAAGCCAAGTCTAAAGTTAATGGTAACATAGATTATTGGCTGCTGAGTGTTGTTGATGATGTCCACGCTTGTGAGACGTTTCCTTGGGGTCGTTTTACATTCGACGAGACCATGAAAGAGATCTGACGCTTTGTGAAAAGCTTCAAAGGCGTCGTGAAACCAAAACATTTATCGGCGTTTGGTGGCTTTGTTCTTCCTCTCGAGGTAAAGATTTACGATTAATTTATGCTTTTAAGTATTAGTTTAATGATTTTAACACTGAGATAATGTAACGATATGTGTAGATTACGACATATGAGGCGATTCCAAATTTTGGACGCAGATTTCGGGAAGCTGTACCCGCAGAGCAGGACTGTCCAAGGTGTTGTAAGCATAAATTCTCAGAAAGCTTAATGAAAGGTCATCCTTTGGATGACATCAATGAAGCGCTCGGTCGCAGCAAGGTAAGAGTTTGTGAACATAGTTAGTTGGTAATATTTGTAATCTTGTAGAGTTTCATTTGAAGTTTTAATTATTGATCTTCACATGACATCTCTAGCATCTTAGAACCAGATTCAGAGGAGAAAGCTCTATTGGAGCGGATCATAGACGATGACTTTGATGATGGGATAGGTACTTTCGATCCCATCGTTGAAAGTTGGAGAGAGCGTCTAACCGTTTAGAAGAAGAAGATATTTTGGAGAGATCTCTTTGATTTGGACGTGGCTTTACGGAGTGATGCAGTCCTTGAGACTGCAAGAGTTGATGTTGGACCTGACAGAGTTTCTGAGGTACATGGACATGTATATGCACAGTTTGGAGAAGCCTTGGAGAGGAAGCTGAAGAAATGGATGGAAAAAGCGATGGAGAAAGGGTTTGAGAAGATCACAGAGAAGGTTACAAACATGGAGAAAGTGCTGGATACGAGACTGAAAGAGCTTGAGAACTTTGTCTCAACACATCGAGAGAGTCGAGCTTATGAAACTTATGAGGATATCGATGCTGGGACATCCTATCAGCCATCTGGTGGAGGTTTGGCAACGTCATATGCAGGTGGGGTTCTGCCATCTGGCGGTGGGGTTCTGCCTTCCGGTGATGTGGTTCTTTTCAGTGGAGTCTCTGACCCAACTCCACCAATCATCATGGATATAAGTGAGTTTTTTGGGTTTGGGGTGAGGGACTTGATGATTTCCTTGTTGTGTTTAACTTTGTTTATTTTTGTATGCAACTGAGGAAGAGGGTTGTCAGAAAGAGAAGAAAGGAAAAGGAAATAAAGAGAAGAAGAAGAAGAAGAGGAAGGCGAAGGAGCCCAGTGTCACTCCAATACCAACCGGAGGGAAGAGAACAAGAGTAGCAACCAAATTCTTTGGTGTTTAGCATTTTGGTTGGTACTTTGGTCTTTCGTTTTTTTATACTTTGATATTTTGGTTGTTATGAACATAATACTTATCGTTTTTATTTATTTCAGTTTTTGGTACAACTGGTTTAATTAGGTTCAACTAAGATCATCGTTGACCAATCAACTAGGTGAATTTGGTACAACTGGTTCAATTAGGTTCAACTTAATTAAGTTTTGCGGAATAACTAGGTATAGTTGGTACAATTGAGAGTCTTAGAAAGCAACTTTTAACAAAGAAACCTTAGAGTCTTACAAAGTAACAGAAACAGGTAGATGTTTTCAAGTCTTAGAAAGCAAGAGAAACATAAGATCCTTCGGAAAAACGGATACAAAAGGATCTTAAGCCGCATATTATCAAACATAAACTAAAGTCTCTTCCTTCTCCCCGAAAGTTTCTCCCTCAGTGTATGGATCTCGTGGTCCTTCTTGGCTAAGCTTTCCTTGATCTCATCAATTTCTTGACGCATTCACTCAACGGCCATACGCATCTCATAGAAAGATGCAGCACCATAACAATGGCCTTTGAAAGCGCCGTGAATCAAACCTCTATGCTCATATAGTCGGAGCTCTACTCTTGTAAATTGCTCTTCGATTGCATGATCCCACCACTTAAATATGTGCTCTCCACCAAGCTAGGCATAATAATTCACACAATTATGTAACAACAAAATTAAAAACACATTCAACATCGCTAGATATACTTACGTCACTCACTGGGCAATGGTAGTATCTTCTTCTTTCATCCCCCGGAGTTTTAGCCACCTCGATTGTCATTTGTTTACCGCACCAACACTTTGAAGGAATACTAAAATTAGCGTCCTCTCTTGCGTAGAGATCCTCGTAACTTGCTTTTGAGGAAGTACTCTGACTGGCACTGATTGGCGTTGTCACTGTAAAGGAAAAAACATTAATAGTTATACATACATGTTCTTAGTAGTATCTAGTTTAACCTAGTTGTACAAATCCGAAATAATTCATGAAATGATAAACCCAGAAATCGAAACACTAGCTCCTTCCTAAACCAAGCAATCGCTAATACCTCATACCATAGACCCAGAAATCGCGAATTCTTATTCCCACAAACCCAGAAATCGAAAATCCTAGCTCTATAGACAAACCCAGAAATCCTGAAATCCTCTATAGAGAAAGGTGAAATTACAAACTTAAAAGCAAGCCAAGGAGATATCGAGACCTTACCTTTGTCGATTGTTGAACTCCACCTTCCAAATCCAGAAATTTCAAAACTTTCCCCCTTTACTCTCAAACACTAGAAATATTAAAAGTATTAAAATCATCCTCACATACCTTTGGCGGCTATATATTTATTAAAGTTGGTGTGGTTTAAGCATAGTTGTCCCTTAGATGTACAGTTGTACACCAAATATCATAGTTGTACTTTTGGAGATATTTACGTATTTTAAGTTGGACCTTAATATAAATGATTATGTTGTAGTTGTCCACGTGATTTCCTACAGTTATGTACCATTTAGGAGGTTTTCATAAGACAATTTGCACGAAATCGTATTTTTCACCTCTTTTCCATCATAAGAGGTGAATATTAACAAAGTCTTCCTTATACTATAAAGAGTACTTCATGTGAGAACAAACATATGTATTAGAAAAATGTTTAATTTGTTTTTATTGATTAATAATTGATTACGAATCCTTTTACACCTTAATTTACCATTTTTAATATTAGTTGGATATTATATTAATAATTTTGATTGTATAATTATTTTGTTCGTAGTTGTACTGGTTGAACCCGGTTGTACAAATCCGAGAAATACAGCAACAGACATGTTCTTATTTGTACTTAGTTGAACCTGGTTATACAAATCCGAGAAATACTGATACATACATGTTCTTAGTTGTACTAGTTGAACCCGGTTGTACAAATCCGACCTAAGGCACCACTCTCTTGTGGTCCAATGGAACAGTAGCTTCTTTCCTATGTTTGTTAAACCATTCAGAATTTTTTTCAAGAATCGCATCAATCATAGGTAATAGAGAGTACTTATTTGCTTCCCTAAACACACTGTTCATTGACTCTGCGGAATTGTTGGTGTCTATGTTGTACTTGTCTCCTGGGAATTTACACCTTGCCCATTTATCCTACTTTATGCTCTTATCGAGATATTCAGCGACTTTAGGAAACCTACTCCTAAAATCAGCATACTCTCGGTCGAAATCACTCTCCGTATAAATATGAACACATTCCCTGAATTTCATCGCGGCTTGATCCTTGTGTTGTTTCTTCACCTTTCCTCTCACGTTTTGAGACAAATGTCAGATACAATGTCCATGATGTGCGCTCGGGTACACCTCAAAGACTGCCTTGATGATGCTTGCATGCATGTCGCTTATAAAAACCAATCCATGAACATCCGGTATAACGGTTTTCGGCATTTTTAAAAACCAGGTCCAGCTAGCATCTTTCTCACTATCAATTACACCAAACGCAATGGGGTAATGGTGATGATTAGGATCCTGAGATGTTGCGAAAACCTACATACCACCATATACAGTTTTAGGAAAAGTTGCATCCACAACTATCACTTTCCTCATAGTCTTAAACCCTTCAATGCTAGCGCCCAAAGCGATGAATAGGTACTTGAACCTTTTCTCTGCATCCAATTCCACAGCTGTTACTGACCCAAGATTGACCTTCTCTAACATGTACATATAAGAATACAACATCTTGTAGCTTTTTTCATGACTCCCCCACACATCACTCACATGTTTTTTTTTTCCTCTCCAGGCCGTAGAGTAAGACAAATGCAAACTGAGTCTTCCTTGAACAATACTCATGATATTTTTAGGAGTCGGGGAGTCGAATTGACCTGGATAGTCTTCATGCAAAAGAGATGCTACTATTCGTGGTGTGCCTTTCTGTTTACAATTGCTTGTGCTCGCAACAGCCCGAGAGCAAGTATGCATCTTTCTATGTACTCTGACACTAAAAAATTCTGATTTCTGAATTCTCGCAGCTCGTAAATACCATTTACAACCTTGTGCAGCTTGACTGCATCGTAGCATAAGTCGCTCTATATCCAACTTAACAATACGAATCCCAAAACAGTTCAAATGTGCAGCTCTTTAAACCAGATCTTGCACTGCCTCCTTTGAACAAAATTCTTGACCCTTTTCAAGACATGTACCATCTTCCCATTCTTCAACATACTGACTATCTTGTACAGGAGATGGCAGCTCAACATATTCATGCCTACCATCCAAAACGTCATCCACAAGGTTATCCACTGGCTATCCACAGCCTCAAAATCGTTACGTGAAACATTCTCACAACCTTCATTAGCATCATTCATCGGCTCTTCATTGATATGGTCGTTATGTTGTTCTACTATTTCGCCAGCTCTGACAATAGTAAGGATTCCAGTATTATCTGCATCATCAACTCTGCCATTTGAAGATGGCTCCCCATAATTCTTACCAAATGAACTTCCTCGCCCCGCTCTTGAAATTTGATCGACCCTCTAAATTTTTTTCAAATCATCATTCGATAACTCCACATGCAAAACATGTCGAAGTCCCTTTTCATCGGATGTCGTCATATAAACAAAAACGTCCTCGTCATCTACAATATATGACTCTCTCGCAGCATTAGATACACTATAACTCAATTTCAGCTTCCTCGGGGTTTCATCTAACGCAATCTTCCTGCATATCTTCTCTACTAACATCGAATAAGTTATCTCTTCCATAGATACGGTCTTAAACGATATAGCGTATACATAATTTATTGAAACCCATTCATGCTCTTCTGTATAGTACCCCCCATAGTCAAAATGGACGTTTGTGTGCCTCTTCCTCATCGCCTCCTGGAAATAGGATAAAACACAAATTACGAATTACACAATTTGTCAAAGTTATATCATTTGTACCAGTTGTCCTAATATCTCTCAGTTATACCATTTGAACCAGTTGTCCTACTATCTCTCAGTTATACCATTTGAACCAGTTGTTCTACTATCTCTCAGTTATACCATTTGTACCATTTGTCCTAATATCTCTCAGTTATACCATTTGTACTAGTTGTCCTAATATCTCTCAGTTATACAATTTGAACCATTTGTCCTACTATCTCTCAGTTATACCATTTGAACCAGTTGTCCTACTATCTATCAGTTATACCATTTGTTCCAGTTGTCATATGTCTGCAGATTTCCAGATTTGGGATCGATTCTATATCGGGGTTTCCTCTAAATTTACCACAAACTCAACACCATTCAACAGCTAAATTCGATAAATAACCTATGGAATAGTTATTCTTCCCATTAAACATGATTACAAACCAAATGTGCTACCAAAACAACCAAATTTAATTTCAAATCCCTTAATCTAACAAATCCCCAAATCCCCTATCAATGAACTCACCAAACCCGATGGAGAAATGAGAAGAAACCGACGACAACAAGAAGGGAGAACTCGCCGGAGGGGACGACGGACGTGGTTAGAGGAGCTCGATTTGAGCAACAATGGTGAGGAGGAGGAACGCGGAACTCACGGGAAGAAGAAGGTAAACTCTTTTTTTCTTTTTGTAATTGTTTTTTTTTATTTTTCGTTTTAAAAAAAATAAAAATAAACAAATATTATTAAGGGCATAATCGGTATTCTACATCCTCGGTGGCATGTAGATTAGTACGTGGCATGGCAAAAAAATTTCTTTACGAAAGTGATATTTCAGAAATGCGCTCTCGTCAATGTCCCTGAAAACATTATTTTGTCAATGTAAATTTCTTTTTTTTCTAAAGTGACACGTGGCGCTCTTTCCGACGCTGACGTGGCAAGCAACCGGAAACAGTTGGCCCTGTTTTATATACTAGACTAGATATACAATGGATTTTTAGACCTCTCCATAGCTGTTACATCTTTACATAGAGACAACAAGCACGACACCGTTTCGGGTAAGGAGGAAAGCGCAAAGGTGGGAGAAGGTATGTCACTCGTAGACTACGACGATTCTTCATCCGACGACGATGTCTTAGCCGCGGACCAGAAGGAATCACTTCCACAACCGCAACAAAAACCCTCTGCAACTCAACCTTTTCGTCCAAATACACAGTGAGTGATTTTAGGGTTTCCTAATCTTGGATTTTCGATGAATAATCTTTTTTGTTTTTTTTTTTTGCAATTAGAGCGCTCTAAATTGTGTAGGTAGTGTTTATGGAACCAATCTCAAACACCTATGACGATTTGATTCATATAGCTTAGTTTCTCATGCCTCGTCTTTGTATATGTCTGTTGAAGCAGAGTTTTTTTTCCCCTTCGTTTGCTTATAGATGCGTGTGTACAAGAATATGATATTTTCCTAGGTTTACAAATGTGAATTCCTTTTGTTGATTCCGATCTCAATCAAGTTCTGATATTGAACTCGATTAAGCTGCTCAAAACATTCTTGTGTCAGGTTTGGGTATTACAGTCCAAGTTGGCTAAGTTTTAATTGACCCTTTTGTGTTTTTTTTTAGGAGATCTTTAAATAAGCAGGAAGAGAGTGATGAACTTCCTCAGCTACCAGATGCTTTGCTTCTTCTGGAGTCACCGATGCTGACACAGTTGAGCGGCGGTGACCATGCTTCCGTTGTTACAGCTGCAATGGCCGAGAGTGCATTACGGAAAAGAGACTTAAATGTTAAATCTTCTTCTTTTCCTCGTCGTCCAAAGCTACCAAGAGGAAATTTGCCTCATTCCAAGAATATTCCAGAAACTTTGGGTAATGTGCTTGTGCCTCCTCAGCTTAAGGGAAGGTTAGTTGATATATGCCTTGTTTCATCTCTTTTTTCACTTTTATTTCTCAAACCTAGAAAACTATGGAGAAGGCTATATGAGTGTTGTTAACAATCATTCGAAAAGTTGCTTAGGAAAAGAATAAATGCTCCCTGAAATGTGTTTTTAGGCAGTTAAAGAATTGTTGACATTCCGGGCATCTTCGTGAGAACTAGTACCTAAATTATATGCAATATCTTGTTGACAACACTTTTGATCCCATAACGTGAGATTATATATCTGCAGGAGCAATGTTGCCACAGAAGATATGAGCAGGCTTTTTGTGAAAAAACGGCAAGAGTCCTCCAAGGCAAGATCTCCAAATCAGGAATAGTTTCGTCAAATTTGAATGGCTTTGTTTCTCCGACTAATGTCGTAATACATTTGGTGCAACCTAAACGTGGTATCTTAGTGGGGGAAATAAAACAGAGTACATGTAATTTAACGTTTTGTCATATATTTGCTACTACAGTATTTATACATGATTCCTTCATATACATTTCATTTCAAACATAAACAAAATCTTTATCTCTTAAACCGTGATCTATGCATTTCTATTTCCATTATGCTAAGTAGCGAATGATAGAGTCATCTTTGGATGTGATAGATACTTTTAAAATCTTGGATTTATGAATGACTTGATTGTTAATGTTTTAGAGTGATATATTTGGTGACATCTTCGATTAGGCTGTGATAGATGCTTAGAGTTATATTTGGCTTGATCACGTATATTTTTTTTTTTGCAATTTACATTATCATGACTAAATTTAACAAGAGTACATTTCAAACATAAGGGTAAAGACTAATTTTGCATAAAACATCAATCTTTATTATTATTAAAAAGAAAATAAAAACTCTGAAACAAGTAGTTTTCCTCAAGTTTGTTTACGAAACCAAACTGGAGTATTTGACATGTGAAGTGAAGCCACTAAAACTTCCGTACAGTAATTTGTTCAGCTAAAGCATTTAAAACATTAACAGCAAAACCATATCACAGAGTTGAATAATCTTAGAACCAATTCCTTTTAAGAGTTGGCCAAGTCTAAAAAACAGAATATGTACTGTTACAACGGTGGTCTACTGATGTTGCTGATTGGTGTTCGGTGGAGGACCTGCAGGTAAAGGCGGTAGCGGCTGCTGCTGCACGAAGTAAAATAAAGAGAGTGGATTAGTCGACGAATTTCTCATGCAGCTCTATATTTTCAACATCTAATCATGCCATAGAAACTAGCTGGTAAGTTCGAACAAGCCCATTTTATACATATATTTATGTGAAACTGTAACGGGTATACTAAATAACAGTAGAAGAGGGACCTGTTGTTGGAAAGGGTTGTTGTACCCTGGCATCATTTGTGGACGGTTGAAACCACGTCCTTGGGGATACATTTGGGGTCCACCACTGCTTGGTGGTCCTTGAAATACTCCCGAAGGAGCACCCATATAATGACTTTGCGACATCTGAGGATTCATGCCCCCTTGCATTCCCTGCTCCAGCAACAAGGGAAGATAGAATAGTATGAGAACACAAATATCACTATGGAAATAAAACAAAGAGAGATCCAACTCATGGGGTAGCCACAAAAGACAGGCTTAAGTTGTGGTCGAATTACAAGAGATCTGAGAGCCATACCATTGATCCGGGCATCTGATGAGACATAGGCATTGAGGAAGGTGGCATGTGACTGTGAGGAGGCATTTGCATAGGCCGGGGATGATGAGGATGAGGGTGCAATGGCATATGAGATGATGGTGGTAGCTGAAGATGAGGCATATTGGCCATTGGAGGCATCTGCTGGGGATGACCTTGGTGTTGTTGTTGCTGTTGATACCCTTGCTGCTGGCTACTTCCAAGAAGCGAAGGGTGGGGACCTGGTGGCAGCGGAGGAGCCCCCAATGCCATTGAACCTGGAATAGCCTGTTTATGTTCCCCTTGAGAGGATGCATCGAATGGCATTGCAATTCCGATTCCTGGGATGGTCCCCTCATTCCGTGTCAGCCCAGAAACAAATGCTCCAGGAGTTGGTGATGCCTCAGATGGTTGGAAATTATCAGACAGGCGATTGCCAAAACCTTGTTCATTATAGCCTGATACAAATTACGCTAATTAGGACACACACCTCTTGAATTCCTTCATAAGAAAAAAAAAAAACTAGTTTCTGACAATAATACAACTTGAAAGTACGAGCCCGACCCTATCACAACATCCTTACTATTTACTCATATGGATAAGGGCATAATATTATGCACTACCCACACCTTTTCCATCGGGTTGCCTACTACAAAAATCAGATATAAATAGCCAAAAAACCTTGATTCTGCATAGTAAGGACATCTCGAGGATTATCTGCAGGCCTGTTTCTGCACCAAAACTTGGTTGTGTGATCATTGCTACCACTGCACATATTTGGGTAAAATATCAATATCAATATCTGAAGCATTATTTATTCAAGAACATAGCTCACAACAGACCATCATAAAATAAAACTGTTAAAAAAAAATAGCACCAGATTATCATAATTGCTACCTGCAAAGAAGATATCCAATAGGATGCCAAGCAAGATCCCAAACACTGTTATCATGAGCATTTGGGATTTCAATCTGCGGGTTTTCATGCCTGAAAATTAAGAAAATTTCATAATTAGACACACCTCAAACAAAACCACAAAATAAAAGGTAGAGAGTAAGATCCTACTAGCATGTAGATGCCTCATGACTGGATATAAAATGTAGACAAGAAACATGACTTGACAAATTTCTATAAGTGATTAAAGCAATAGCAGCATGAATGACAAAATATAATAGCATATTGCTTCACAACGGTACCTACCCCACAATCCAATGACAAATGGATCCGTCAGCGCTCCCACTTACAAAGTATTCTTCATGGAAGGGATGCCACGCCAAAGCTTTAAAAAGAGTTCGACAACTTTTGATAAGAAATTGTTGCAAATAAGAAATGTCGAAGAAACCAGTTGAGATTCTTCATGGGATAATAACAAAAGAATGGGTACAATGAAAATCTATTGAAGGCATATACTTTAGAGTCCTAGCCAATGTACAGAAAAGCAATTTATACAGGCAGTTTGTCTGCTTTCACGTGGTTGAAGACATGGTCATTACAGAATTTGACAGCTTACATGTTACATCTTTCTTGTGCCCACGAAAGGATTCAAGCTCCTTCATAGTCCTTATATCATACAGCTGCAGATTACATGCATAAGTGTCACACAAATGCTTCCATAATGCACTGAAAAAAACTTGTTTACAAATCAGTACACTTAAAGAATGTGAGCCTTACCTTAATTATTTGATCTTTCGAGGCTGTTAAAAGCCAATTGCCGTTTTGGTTCCACTTCACACTAAGCACCATGTTTTTGTGACCATGACTGCAAAAGTGAGAATAGGCCATCAAATTCGTCAAAGCTTTGAAGTTGAAATTATTAATAGGATATAGATTACGTTTTCTATCACTTACAGTGAGCAAAGCTCTCTCCCAGTTCTAGCATCCCAGAGTTTGACAAGTTGGTCTTTTCCACCTGACAACACAAATTAAAACGGTTAATAATTGATAAGTCATAGAGAGAAGCTCTGAAGTATACAGCTGTTTCCATCTTACAGCATTATTCGAAATCAGAAGTCTATAAAAGATGTACCCGAAACTAGTAGGGACTTCGTGGGGTGCCAGTCGACGCTCTTGACATCCCAACCATGGCCTGCCTGAGTTTAAAATATAAAGAACCCTTTGGTCACTTCGATAATTCTCAGAACATAAAAATATGAAAAAAAAAAATTGAAAGCATGCCTTCAAAAGGAAAGAAAAATTGTCTTAAGCACCAATTTGGAGCCTCTAAAACCAACTACTTTTCGCATGGCATGACAGTATGACACCTAACCGAATCTCAGTAACACCTTTTTCTATGTAGCCTAAGGGTCCAATTCTGATAACATACAGCTAAAGCACATATCTAATCATCAGAATTAGTAACAGAAGAGCAAGCGACTAAGAAGTCCGCTATCTGCCACCAATCTGTTCAAATCACATTACCGGTTAATGACCTTTCTTCTAGGCACTTCGCAAAATCCCAAACTTTAACAGTTGTATCATCAGAACACGAACAGAACTTCAAATCTGTTTGACAGAAACTGTATGCTACATGATGTTAAAATTTGAAGAGATTCATTGAATGCAATTTAACATATCGAACATTTTTACCTTAAATCACGAATGGATTCCTTGTGAGCAGTTTTATTTGCTTTCACATTGTTCATATTGTTCTGCCAATACCTGATACATAAGAGACAATTGATCCTTATTGTCACAGCAAAAATTAAATTCGAATCATAGAATTCTCAATTCTGAGCTTCTCATTTATATGGCACAAATTAGGGGTTGAAAGAAAAAAAAATACTTTATCGTGCCTCCATCATCACCAGAAACCATATAACTGTCATTGTGGCTCCATATCATCGACCTTATAGGTTGATCATGTGCCTGATATAGCAGATTTCAAAAGTCAATACCAGGAGCAACAGCTATAGAGGAAACAAAAAAAAAGTCCCCAAAGATTAATATACACAATCTGAAAAGTGAACCTGAAGAATCATTTCAAAATTGAAAGATTGCCCATTCCAAAGAGTAAACTCCCCACTTTGGGATCCCGTGATAAGACGTCTTCCTGAAGGTGTCCACTAAACACAAGAAATCCAATCAGCAATGATCGCATTAAGTAGGCATAACAGAGTTAAAAAAAGAAAAGAATAATGTTGCTTTCTTCCATAGATAAACATGGCAATTCAGGCAGGTGTTGGAGGGATATACCACTACACAGTTGATTGAACAGCGGTTCTTGTTTAGAGATGTGTGAACAAACTTTGCAGCAAAGCTTGTCGAAGGATTGTCTGAATAGGCAACTGGGGGAAGCATCTGAAACATTGATATAAAAAGTTAGAGAAGTAAATTACTCAAAAACTGGAAATAGTGATCCTAAGATGAACCAAAGAAACTATTGCATAATCCAGAAAACGAAAGAAATCCAACATCAACTGCTGCAGCTGGGGTTGGTTGCAAAGAGGTCCTGTCCCTTGAGTCTCGCTGCCATGTTCGAGCCTGAACAAAAATATATATGGAGTAAATTCACTCAGTATTTTTATTTCCACATAAAGTTTGAGCTAGCTAAACCACATATCCATATCAGTTGCATGACATAAAGACAATGCAATCTAATGATTGTTGAGATTAAAAGGGACCGGCGAATTTAACTGGGGGAGAAGATGCTATGAGTATAGAAGTCGACAAGTAAAAAACGGGTCTAACGAAGAATTTGTTGACAGGCGATGGGAATAACATTACCTGAATATATCTCACGACGGTGCTCGTGTAATCAACAGCCCTTCTCTGTGTATGCTTTCTCATTCGTTTTGCCCCAAAACTGTCAACATGTGCTGCAACATCAGACGAGAGACATCAGACCTCATAGTCATCACTAATTGAAAACAAAAGCAAAAGTATTTTTGAACAAATAATTACAGTCGAAGGGATTTGGGGCAGATGAATGGTGGTAGTCGGGATTGATATTAGTGGAAGAGGCTGAAGGCTGCCGCATCATCGGCGGGGGGTGCATCGGTGAACCCCTGTGCAAATCGCCGCCGGCGCCCACCAGGTGTTGGTTCTGTACCGGTGGGAGCTGCTGCATCGCATCGCCGTACATTATTGCCCACGGAGATTTGCTAACAGATGAAGGGTGATTTATACGAATCGAAGGAAACTGGGAAAGCGTCCGAGTGTTGGGGACGAGCGTGTGCCTCGTCGTTTATCAATTGGCGATTTGATGACAATTGACAACCAAAAGCAAAAGAAGAAGTCGAAAGGTTAGGGTTTTCTTTTCGGCAAGCCAAACCCTCGAGCCTATCGATCGATTCGCCGGTCGGTTTTATCTGGGGACTAAAACAACCCGGGTGAAACCATGACCATATTTTTTTACCCGCCGAAAAGATAAAAATTTATAGCTTGGTTTAATGTCCAACGAGTACTTTATTGGTTTAGCATTTATCTCCACAAATGTTACGTTATAAGTATAGGTGGACACAAAGCAGTTTTTTTCGTCGGTTGTATCTTAAAAAATATTTGATCAATCGATTGAATTCATTTGCTGGTAGTACATGCGGTTAAAAAATATCTCCTGCAATACATGGATCAACGATGAACGGTTTTACATGCATTATACCCACAATAAATAGCTCTTTCTTCAACACGCGAAGCCACGGCAAATAAAATTTACTTACAACACTGAATTTTCGATAAGCTTTATTTTTGCACTTTCACTCTTTGATAAACTTTACATATATTAATTTGCAGAAAGTGCATTTTATAGGAATCGAACCTTACCTGTAAAAGCTTTTAAACTTTTGATTTCCAAGATACTTCTTTTTTTTGTTTATTACTATTTTGTAAATAACCAAATATAACAGTGGAACATAATGAAACACTTTGATCCAAAGATAGTTTTGAATCGTGATGCTTTCATTGGTTTGACTTCGTAATTTGGTTTTTTCTCACAAACTATATTCGGATTTGAAATCTTTTTAAAAAGTTAAACGCAATTGAGAGTGAGCATAACATCGAAACTTACTAAAACCTTAGCCTATGAAAACTTTAAATCTCCCATATAAAAAGTCACCTTTTTAGCCTCACGCAACAAACACTCATACTGTACCACAATCTTGCTCAAAACATGCGTCACAAAGAAGATACGAGTACGAATATTCAGCAAACAAGTAATTTCCGCACACATATTAACACATAAATCAATCAGAAATAATCAAAGCCGATACGATCACACACACATAGTCGGATAGTCCATACTCACACATAGTCTCGATCAAAAATAATGATGAACATAATTTAATCTTCTCAACCACACAGATCTCAGTATTCCAACACGCGATCAAACAATACATCGGATATACATTCCTCAGTATGATCGGATAGAGCGTCCCAGCACAATCCCCAAAATTCATACACACAGAGCCCCCTAAATTCAAAATCCTAATGTAATCCTCTACTAGATTCTAAACCCGTGCGTCCGCACGGGAATATTTTTTTTTGTTTATCAAATTTTGTAATATAATTTGTGTTTATTTTTGTGTTTAGATATAATTTTTGTATATTTATTTTTTGTCATATGAGACACAAAATTATTTTGATGTTTAGATATAATTTGTTTTTTCTAATCCGCCCCAGAACGGGAGTTCAATATGAAAAGTAACGGGAGTTCATTATGTTGACATAATCTTTTTCTAATCCGCCATAGAACGGGGGTAAGTTTTAATTTTTGTTTTCTGATGTTTAGTTCTATTTTTTGGACAAAATGAATTTTGTGGATGTATAAATTTGAGATGTGTTAACAGTTTTATTTTTGGTATAGAATATATTATATAGTTTTCTAAAATTTTAATCCGCATGCGACAATATTTTATTTGTTTTTGTTTTTATGTTTTCTATTTTGTATGGAAAAAAATATTTTTGATATGATATGTATGATTCAAAATTAGTGGTTTTAGCTACCCAAATGTTCTGACCCGATTTGTTATATATATTTTTAGTTCTATATTTTATTTTAAATATATTTTTAATACCTAAATTATCCATTCAGACTTTCATCCATTGTTTTGTTATTAATTTGCGAATAAACCATAATCATAAATATTTTATATAATCAACATAAATATCATATCATTTACACCTACAATTCATCATACATATTTTAAATATAAAATATGACCATTATTTTCTATATGTGAATTATTTAATTTATTTCAAATAAAATAGTATGAGAAGACTATCTATTTCCCCACGAGAAGTATCGCATCTTTCTAAATGTCTCCCAAACTATGACCTCGTTCCAAATCCCCACTAAAAAAAGTTAAAGACCTATATCCCCCGAAAAAAGTTCTAAACGTATATACCCACAAATGTTGGTTTTAATGGCTTTTGATCTAAACCAGATACAAAACCACCAAACTACAAAACTAAACCGAACAAAAAATCCAATTTCCTAAAACCTGACCCGTATATCTGTCTAAAAACCTAATTCCCCCAAATAATATTATTTTATTTATTTCTTTATTATAATAATATTTTTTTTTTAAAACTAAATGAGAAGAAAACAAAAAAACAAAATTTGATATAAAAAAATGGAATCGTTCAAGATTTTAACTTTGTACGCATGCAACGGTTGCAGGAATATTCTGAAACATATTAATCTCAAATATTTTCATAGACATTTGGTAAGATTTCTTTGTAATTGTATAACAATTTAATAAGATTTTGTTGCTAGATCTTGTAGATGCTTAAAAGAAACCGTAAATTGTATATGGTTAACCGTAAATTGTAGTTTGTCGAAAGTAATTTCTTCTGGTTAACTTAGACATTGATCGTTTTTGTTTAATGATGCTTGTGGATCGTCTTTTAACCACCTGAATAGATTCATAAAGCTCTTGTTACATGTTAATTCTATATGTTACATCAAAAGTTAAAAACTAAAGACTTCTATACTATTAATTCTCGATATCAATTACAAAATGGTGTGGTAAAGTCTTGTTACAAACTTGATAAGTGCATGAGCTCTGATTTGATAGAGACAATATAACTGGATAATCTTTTGATAAACGCTTCCATAACAATGCATTCAACGGAGGCATGAAAGGAAAGCAGAGGAGCACATGCTCGGGAAAATTTCACAGTTTGACAAAAAAAATTGATTGCTCATGTAATCGATAATCTGAGGATTGTAATCTTCTTAGAGAATTGTTTTAATCTGTATAATAATCGTTTGAATTTAATATGTATGATTTAGTAACATTTAATTTAATTTAACAAAATTATACGGGTCAAGCTAAGAAATTTTGATTTATGTAACCTTTAATTTAAATTTTATCTCCAAAAAATGAATTTTTAATTGAACAAAATTATTATGTTTGGAAACAGAGATAGTTATCCACAAAAATCGAAAGTTTAAAAGTTATCCAGAAAAAGAATAGATTTATATGCATTTTTCCTGTTTGGAGACAAAAAATCACTCTGTTTTAATAGATTAGATACATTAAACAGGAAGCATTTAGAGGCCAATTTGCTGATGTGTCACTCTCACAAATTTTCTCAGCATTTTTTTGTTTAAATAATTCCTTCTTTTTCTCCTACTATCTCTACATCCAAACACAATTACTTCCTTTAAATGGTTTTATCAATTAATTCGGATTTAATTAATTCTATTATTTTCTCCTACTATCACAATATCCAAACACTACTTGAAGCTTACAATATATTAAATATTACGGAACTTATATTGTACACATTAAAAATACATGTAATTGTCATCGTTCACAGCAAAATAAATAATTGAACACTACTTTAACATGTAACGATCAAGAAACAAAAAAAATGTAAATATTTATAATCTCTTTTTTGACATAAATATTTATAATCTATAAGAATTTGTTTTTGGTTTTTGAAATTTTTTGTCTTTGATGCAAATTTACGTAGATATAAAACTATATGAAAACATAGCAGATTTACATTGATTGGTAAATAGAAATACTGTTTGGATATAGGAATAATACAACGTTAAATATAAAAAAAAGTTTGGAGGAGAATAAATTCCATAAATTTAGAATCGCAACTCTATTTAGAATATTTTCTGATTCGAAATTAATTGAGGATATTAAAATTGAATATATTAAAATTATTCCTCATACATAATCTAGATTTGTATATATCTAAAAAACTATAAAATGGAATATATATATATATACAAATCAAAGATTTGATTTCAACTATAAATATAGAATACTAATTTAGTTATTTTTATTTTAAATTGAATTTCAACTATAAATGCATGAATAAATAAGGGAAATTTAATTTTTATGAATTTGAAAACCGTATTGAATAAGGTAACCAAATAATTCGGAACAAAAATATATGCATAACGCTAAATTCGATTATAATAGTTATGCATTTTTAAAACAAAATTAAATATTTGTTAAGATTTAATCGTGGTTTGCAAGAAAATATATTTTGTAGCTACAATTAAATACTTTCCAAATTAATTCTATATATGCTATAAATATTTTTAAAATTCGGTTTAAGAAATAGATATCCTTAAATGGATTCAGATATTCTTAAATCTAAATTTTGGTAACGCATTCAAATTTTGCTCTACGATAATATCTTCCTTAAATAATAATTTAGAGAGTATCACACAAAATATAGATATGCAATCATAATTTCCTAATTCATTGGCATTGATTTGATTGCTATTAATTATGAAAAGTTAGATATATTTGAATCCTAAATGAACATTGATTTGAATTGCCTACAATTAGGAAATATATTAGGCAAATGGAAATAAATTCAATGCATAAAATTGATTTGAATTGCCTTTCATTTAATATATTTTCATAAATATATGTTTAGGGAATATCCGTTGTATTAAATGTTTTAAATGTGATTTCAATATCTTATTTGTCTTAAATATTAAATTTACGATTTTAAATTCACTTGCCATCAATACACATTTCCTAAAATAAATCTTAACAATAAATGGATATATAATATAAAAAATAATCTCATAAATATCTTTAATATTTGTGTTTCTTAGAATTATTTAACAACCTTCAAAAAATTAAAAACGAAATATAATTCCAAAAATTCCGGAACAAGCTAAACAATAAACAATATAAAAAAAATTGCAGAAATCTAAACAAAATATCTATCTTTGGAACCCTAAATGAATATCTATATATAAAATCATGCTATTCCATTAGACGCAACAAACAACTTTTTTCATTGTTATCGTTGGATAATTTTTACAATGTAACATTTTGTTGATTTTGATTAGATAAATTGCTATTATTTATTTTATATATTTAAAAATGCACTAACAAAATGTTTATGTTTGATTTGTTTAGATTGCTCAGAAGCTCGAGTCTATCCTCCTCATCAACGATGCGACGTGTGTAAAATATGTAAATCAAAATCCTATTTCACATTAACTAATTTGTTTTATACTCTATTTTTTTTTCTTTAATTGGTTTTCTGGATTTTGGATCTGCAGTGATTCTATACTCTCTCTCGCAAATTTAAGTCAATACCTAGAATTCAATTCTAAAGGGTGCTTTGTGGTTTTTGAGGAAGAAGATATGGAGAACATGTAGTCGGATTTGAAGCATATGGTGAAGAAGATTTTTGAGTACTTAAAAGGTATATTTGGTAATCTGAATAACACTTTGGAATATGTTATTTCATCTCATCGATTTCAGATTGTATCATTTACCCGATCAGATCATCGATTTCTTTTATTATAATTAGATATCATGAAATGCTTTTATTTTATTTCATTTGAGGTGTGAGACAAATCTCTTCAATGCAGTGTGAGGATCAAAGAAGAAGAAGACAAGCAATAGTTTCCATTTTCTCTAGGATCACGAGAATGGTGGATACATCAATTCAGGTGATTTAGAGGTTGTTCATAATTAATTTAGAGGTTGTTCACCGTCACATGATCTCTTAAAGCAGAGGCTTTTTCTCCTCATTCATCTCCCAGATTTTGTTATCACTTTCCGAAACCTTATTTGATCATTCAAAGATACCTTTTTTTGATAAAATCATTCAAAGATATATATCTTCATTTTGTGATTTTGTAGGAGTCGTGGCTATTCAATGTTCTTAAATGAGTTCTATTATGATTGCTCTGTTTATTTGTTGTTGATTTTATGAAAAAGGGACTCAATAAGATACCTTCATTTTATGATTTTGTAGGAGTCGTGGCTATTCATTGATTAAGATTTTTTTATACCTCAATGTATAATTTTATGTTTTCTCATTTTATATTGTATTTTGTAATTTATGTAATCTTTTTTTTTTTTGGCTGTGAAGCAGTGGTGATTTACACTCATCAAGTATACATTGAGGTATTACAGAGAAGAAGAGAAAATACATGCTTAGGAGAATCATGAGAAGAGAAAGGCGGAGATGGATGAAGAAAATGGATTTAAGATTATCAAATGGTAAAAATTACACATGTTCAATCCGGTTTCGGTTTGATATTTTTGGTTTTTCGTAGAACCAAATACAGTGTGAATCGCTTTACATGGTTTTTATTTTGGTTTTGGTTTGGATTCAATTTTTTTATTTTTTTATTTTCTAAATTAAAAATAATTTGATTTCTGGATTGCTCTGTTTGTTGTTTGGTTTGGTTTATTCGGACAGAACACCTATCACATTTCAATAAGTTTAAGAGAAATGTGTGTATAGGTGAAGGCAGAGAGGATGAAAGTGAGGACGAAGGAGAAGTTGTCGAACAAGCTGACGGCAACAAAGAGGATAGCGGAGAAGAGGAGGGCAATTTCGTTAGCTCTCGATTTATATAATTGTGTAATAATCTATATCAGATTTATAATCTTGATTTTCACTTGGTTAAATCTTAGATCTTTTATCGTAAATTTATATCATTTATGGAGTTTTAAAACTCTGAATGTTAGTTGTATACGGAACAATCATTACTGTTACAATATATATAGGTTTCCTTTTAAAATAGTTATTGTTACTTACCAAAAATCATAACAAAAAAAAAAATTAAGCTTAATCCTCGGGATTGATATTGAAATAATTAAATCAGCATCAAAATACGAACATATCAAAGAAAATAAATTTGTTACTATAAAAGATTCCTGAAATAAATTATGCAATCCTAATTAAAAACAAAAAACCTAGCCATATCCCTTTCTTCACCTATATATTAGACAAAACACAACATCCATATCAGCTAACATGGGATTTTAAAGTTATATCCCTAAGATGGGATTTTGTGTCGAAGAGACAAAAGAGTTGTATCACTTGAAGGGACGATGATTTACGACAAAAGGATTCGAGGATGTAGAGAAATATAACACAGAAATGTCGAAACGAAAAATACCTTTTTATCATAAATGTAATGGATCTCTTTATCAACGACAATGGTGTTAAGTTTGGTTAAAAGTGTTTTATTCTCTTAATATGTGCATACATATCTTTAAACATTTAAAAGTTAAAGCATTGGCCAAACAGTTTGATTTCCAAACTCATTATGTGATTTGATGAACTCTTATTTCCTGTTATAAAAAAATATCTTTGTTTTTTGACGTCAAATATATATAAAAAAAGATCTTTCCAGTGATTTTTATTTTCTGGTTTTGATAATCTTTCTCTCATAAGAAGGAGTGGGATGTTCAAAATAGTTTATGTATTTTTTGGCAAATCCTAAGATATTTTAAAGATTTATTCATTTTATTGCAGTAATTGTAGATAATTTTAATAATATTTTGAATATATTGGATAATTATAAAAATTAGGATAGTTTTAGACACTTTTAAATAATTTTGTGAAATATACTAAGTTTGACTAATTTTAATTTACTTTGCCACATGGCAACCTCTAATTAATTCGATTTAGGTTCAATTATTTTTCTTTATAAATAAATTCCAATTGTCCATCCTCCACACCTTGGCATAAGCTAATTGTTTGATTATTAATGTATATAAAAATATCATTCATGCATATGTGTTTTCCCTTGATTTCTTAACATGTTTTTTCTTTGATTTTTAAAAGTTGCCAATGCAGTGAATACTACTATCTCTCGAAAAACTTCTGAAACAATTTCTAATTCACTTTGTACTTCGTGGAGTTTTTGATATTATGCTCAGAGTTTTTGCTAATTCTAATGGTGTTTAAAATCTACCTAAAATACCGAGCTATTCCAAAGCCAAAAAGCCAAATAAGTGTTTTCTTCTTTAAAGACGGTCAATAGGTTTAGCTAATAGTTTTGTATTAGTAATTTGAATGTCTTCGATTTTTTTAAAAAAAGTTGTATAAGATGGAATTTAATAAATCCGAGTATAAGCAAGAGACATATGACAATATTTGAGTTGAAATTTTGAACCGTTAAAATGTATATTCATCATACGGGTAAAAGTCTAAACGATTAGTTTGAGTTTGATTTTAAAATTTATGTTGATGTGTCACTCGTACAACTATTTTCAGCTGGAAGTTCCTCAATTTGATAGAGGGGTGATTAGTAATACACTATGATTCATAGATTCATATGCACCATGATTCGCCATAGATATGAGATTACAAATGAAAAACCGATAAGATGGAGGTTAAGTAGAAAATTGAGTATAAGCAAGAGAAAGATGACGATAGTTGAGTTGAGATTTTGAACGGTTCTAATGTATGTTCACCATAAGGGCAAAAGACTAAACGATTAGTTTGAGCTTGATTTTTTTTTTTTGCTGATGTGTCACTCCTACAATTATTTTCACCTGGAAGTTCCTCGATTTGATAGAGAGGTTATTAGTAGCGACTTTAACTTTAGGCTGTTAAGGTACTTTTAAAAAATGTTGTAGAGAATTTGACCTTAAAATAATGGATAGTGATTGAAAAAAAAAGAAGAAGTAAGGTCCTATTTTGTTGGTTTAAAAAAAAACACTATCGCATGAACATAAAGACTAAGTTAGACTGTGTGAATTTTTAGTAGAATTGTAACAATATTAAAGTGTTAAACTTTAATTGGATAAATTCTAATTTTTAAGATTTTAAAATAAAGTAAAAGTTTTTGAAGTGTCACACAGAAAAACAATAAAGATAACTAGAAAGGAATGATTTAGATATGAGATTACAAATGAAAACCGAGAAGATGAAGTTTAAGTAGAAAACCAACTATAAGCAAGATACATATGACGATAGTTGAGTTGAGATTTTGAACGTATCTAATGTATATTCACTATATGGGTAAAACTCTAAACAATTCGTTTGAGCTTGATTTAAAAACTTTTGATGATGTGTCACTCCTACAATTATTTTCAGCTGCAAGTTCCTAGATATGATAGAAAGGTGATTAGTACAGACTTTAACTTTAGGTTCTTAAGGTACTTTACAAAAAATGTTGTAGAGAATTTGACTTTAAAATAAAGGTGAATTAGCTTAGTAACAATATTGTAAAGAAAATTAAGAATATAACCATAGTAAAATGATATTTAGGTGACTAACAAAGAGAATAAAAAATTGACAAAAATGCCTATGTAATATATATACTATTTAAATTTGTGAAGAAAAATACAGAATATTGTACTATTTTCAGCATACACGCATACTATTGCAAGAGAACTATACTATACGAATAGAATAGAATAGTGTACTATACTATTTACATAGAATATAGCAGAATAATATGATATTTACCATATATTTTACTAATTCCACTATATTTTAGATCATTTTGTTAAGTTGCAAAATTATTTTGGTAAATACAATAAATTGACATTCTATTTTATGGATTTCATGTAAATACTATAGTATTTTGTTGTTGGGAAAGAAAAAGAAGAAAAATAGGGGAAAATAGGAAAGATATAATTAAATGGAAGATGTGGTGCTTACACTGCTGCTAGAAGGGGAAACAAGCGAAAAAGAAGTAGGGGAGAACAAAAAGAGAGAGAGAGAGAGAGAGAGAGAGAGAGTAGAATTGTAACAATATTAAAAATGTTAAACTTTGACTGAATAAATTAGAATTTTTAAGATTTTAAAATAAAATAAAAGTTTTCGAAATGTCACACAGAAAAACAGTAAAGATAGGTAGAAATGAATGATTTATATATGAGATTATAAAGGAAAACCGAGAAGATGGAGTTTAAGTAGAAAACCGAGTATAAGCATGCAAGAGACAAATGACGATAGTTGAGTTGAGATTTTAAACGGTTCTAATGTATATTCACCATATGGGTAAAACTATAAACGATTAGTTTGAGCTTGATTTAAATTTTTTTGCTGATGTGTCACTCCTGAAATTATTTTTAGCTGCAAGTTCCTAGATTTGATAGAAAGGTGATTAGTACGGACTTTAACTTTAGATTCTTAAGGTACTTTACAAAAAAATGTTGTAGAAAATTTGACTTTAAAATAAATGTGAATTAGCTTAGTAACAATATTGGGAAGAGAAATTAAGAATATAACCATAGTAAAATGGTATTTAGGTGACTAACAAATAAAATAAAAAATTGACGAAAATGCCTATGTAATATATACTATTTAAATTTGTGAAGAAAAAGAGCGAATATTGTACTATTTTCAGCATACACGCATACTATTGCAATGGAAATATATTATACGAATATAATAGCGTACTATACTATTTGCATAGAATATAGCAGAATACTATGCTATTTACCATATATTTTACTAATTGCGCTATATTTTACATCATTTTGTTAAGTTGCAAAATTATTTTGGTAAATACAGTAAATTGACATTCTATTTTATGGATTTCATGTAAATACTATAATATTTTGTTGTTGGGAAATAAAAAGAAGAAAAATAGGGGAAAAATGGGAAATACATAATTAAATGGAAGATGTGGTGCTTAAACTGCTGCTAGAAGGGAACCAAGCGGAAAAAAATAAAGGGAGAAAAAAAAGGAAGAAAAAGAGAGAGAGAGAGTATAATTGTAACAATATTAAAAGTGTTAAACTTTGATTGGATAAATTAAAATTTTTAAGATTTTAAAATAAAGTAAAAGTTTTCGAAGTGTCACACAGAAAAACAGTAAAGATAGCTAGAAAGGAATGATTTAGATATGAGATTACAAATGAAAACCGAGAAGATGGAGTTTAAGTAGAAAACCGAGAATAAGCAAGAGACAGATGACGATAGTTGAGTTGAGATTTTAAACGGTTTTAAAGTATATTCACCATATGAGTAAAACTTTAAACGATTAGTTTGAGCTTGATTTAAAATTTTTTGCTGGTGTTTTACTTTTACAATTATTTTCAGCTGCAAGTTCCTAGATATAATAGAAAGGTGATTATTACGGATTTTAACTTTTGATTCTTAAGGTATTGTACAAAAAATGTTGTAGAAAATTTGACTTTAAAATAAAGCTGAATTAGCTTAGTAACAATATTGGGATTCAAATGTTTTAACCACAAGCTATTAACAATCTTTTAAACATATATACATCTAAATGTAATAAAAAAAACTTAGTACACAAATTTAATGGTTACAAAAAATTAAATGTACAGTAAAACATATCTAAAGTACTATCATATTCGAAAATTATTTAATTACATATCTTTAATGTTTATATCAAAAGTTCTTCATATCTAATTATTGTTAGAATTCAGAGTTTAGAATGAGATTAAGAGAAGCAGAATTAATAAGAATAAGAATGAGAATAGAGAGATTTTATTATCTCAGTGTTTTTGAATTGTTACAAGGAGTTACGTATTTATAGACTTTTCAAAATAAAAGATACCTAGGCGTATCTTGAAGTTCACACGCTCATCTATCCGTTAGGACTAGTTACAAATCCGTGTGAGTTCAAAATAGCGCCGTTAGAGGGGAAAACAATAACGAGTCTTTTTCCTTCTTTTCGGGAATGTGTCTTTCCTCATTTTTGGGAATTTGTTGCTTGATTAATACTCCCCCTCAAACTTTAGCCGGAATGAATGTGGAGGCTAAGTTTGATTTTCCAGAAAAAAATCCTCACAACTACCTCATTAAAAACCTCACAAGTACAAACCCAGTGGGAAAAACTCCTTGTGAGGAAAAGAGTGTAGTGTCTCTGGAAATGGAGAAGCATAATCAAGGGGTGAGTGAGATCTACAAGCCCAAGCTTGCTGTAGATGTGTTTGCAAATCTTGAGACTTGTAGCCTTGGTAAATATGTCGGCCAGCTGATCTTCGCTTCTTGTGTAGCATGGAAGGGTTACTCCTTCAATGATCTTTTCTCTGACTTTGTGGCAGTCCACTTCTATGTGCTTGGTTCGTTCATGGAAGACTGAGTTGGTGGCAATGTGAATTGCTGCTTGATTGTCACAATGCATGGTAATGGGGCTTGTGCTTTCAATTCCCAGATCTTTTAGAAGTGCTTTCAGCCATATTAGCTCATTTGTGAGCTTCTTCATTGCCTTATACTCGCTTTCAGCACTTGAGCATGATACGACCTTTTGCTTCTTGGATTTCCAGGTTACTAAGTTCCCTCCAATGAATGTGCAATAGCCGGTTGTGGATCTTCTATCCACCGTATCTCCAGCATAATCGGCATCACAATAGCCCACAATCTCGGTGCTTTCATTCTTTCCCATCCAAACACCTTGCCCTGGTGATCCTTTGATGTATCTCAGAATCCTTTCCACCATATTCTAATGGTGCACAGAGGGTTCTTTCATGTATTGGCTCACCTGATTCACAGCAAAACATAGGTCAGGTCTTGTTATGGTTAAGTAAATTAACTTACCTACAAGCCGCCGGTATAGAGCTGGATCTTCAAATGGCTTGTCAAGCGGATCATCTTGTCTTTTCTCCCCCTTTCTCCTGACCTTGTAGCCATCTTCAAGTGGGGTCTTGGCTGGTTTGGAACCTAATTTTCCTGTCTCTGTAAGCAAATCAAGTGAATATTTTCTTTGGGATAGAAACAAGCCTTCCGGAAAGCGGCATATCTCTATTCCTAGAAAATATTTAAGTTCACCTAGATCTTTTATATCAAATACAGATTTAAGGAAAAGTTTAGTTTCTTGAATACCTGCTTGATCATTGCCGAAAATGATCAAGTCATCTACATATACCAAGACCACTATGATTCCTTGAGAACTTTGATAAGTAAACAAGGTGTGATCAGCCTCTGATCTTTTAAATCCTTTGGCTGTCAATGTGAAGCTCAGCTTGTGATACCAGGCTCTTGGAGATTGCTTGAGGCCATAAATAGCTTTTCTAAGCTTGAAAACTTTGCCTTGAGGAATTGAGCTTTCAAGGCCTGGAGGGGGCTTCATGTATACTTCTTCTTCAAGTTCTCCTTGGAGGAATGCATTTTTGACATCCATTTGCCATAATTCCCAAGATAGGTTGGTTGCTAATGATAGAATCACTCGGACTGTGTGGAGTTTAGCAACCGGTGCAAAGGTGTCTGTATAGTCTTCTCCATAAGTTTGAGTAAATCCCCTTGCAACCAAGCGAGCTTTGTACCTTTTTATTTCTCCATTGCTGTGATACTTGATGGTGAATACCCATTTAGATGTTACAGCTCTCTTTTCGGAAGGTAGATCACTCACGTCCCAAGTGTGATTTCTTTCCATAGCTCCATTTTCAGCATTTATAGCATCCACCCAGACCTTGATTTCTTTTGCTTCTTCATAGGTCTTTGGAATGTAATGCTGCTCTATCTTTCCAAGGAATGCTTGATGGTCTGATGGCAAGAGGGCAAGAGAACATTGAGCTTGTATAGGGTGAGCCACAGCTTGATGATTGTAATAGACCCTGGTTTGTTTCCAATGGTCCGGACCAAACCTTTGCCGTGTACTTCTTCTTAAAACCGGTGCTGGTGCCTCTTCTTCCTCATGATGTTCATCTTCCTCAGTATTAGCATCTGGTGGAGTTTCTTGATTAACTCCCCCTTGCTCATTTACTTCTTCATTTTCTTGCTCATTCTGATCATTGATCTCTTCTTCTTGGATCTGATCAGTTTGAGTGTTTGCAGGGGCTGTGTGATACTCAT
>PKMM01028610.1:34813-64932 GCA_002933915.1 Eutrema heterophyllum | reverse complement strand
TCTCCTCCATGATTGAAACTTATGATTCACCGTCTGAAACTACACCGCTCAACTTCACCAACTCGTCTAGGATGAATAACTTTCAATCTCAGAGTTGGGAAAGGTTCTTTGAGAGATTTCTAGAAATAAACCACTCTAACTTCACACAGCTCGTCTAGGATGAATATATATCAATCTCAGAGCTTTTTTTTTCAGGAAGTTAGAAGGATGTATTTCCAAAATAACCAAAGAAATTTTCGGAGAGGAGCTGTGTGAATCAGTAGAGCCAACAGTCAGATTTTTGAATTTTCAAAAATTGATTTCTCGATCTGGAGCTTGATAGAGCTTGTGAATGCTGCGGAAGCTTTGAATATGAAGGAGGAGAAGTTGTAGATGCAAAAGAGACAAGGAGAAGGAGTGAATCTTCAAGAGAAGTTTTTGAAATTTCTGGGCTGTGACAATGATGATTTCGAAAAACAGAGAGGAGAGAATAAGAAAATCAAAAGCTTGATCTTGTTTATGGATCAATGCTCGGATACCATGTTAGAATTCAGAGTTTAGAATGAGATTAAGAGAAGCAGAATTGATAAGAATAAGAATGAGAATAGAGAGATTTTATTATCTCAGTGTTTTTGAATTGTTACAAGGAGTTACGTATTTATAGACTTCTCAAAATAAAAGATACCTAGGCGTATCTTGAAGTTCACACGCTCATCTATCCGTTAGGACTAGTTACAAATCTGTGTGAGTTCAAAATAGCGCCGTTAGAGGGGAAAACAATAACGAGTCTTTTTCCTTCTTTTCGGGAATGTGTCTTTCCTCCTTTTTGGGAATTTGTTGCTTGATTAATAATTATACATCTCATTTGAAAAAACATTAACACCAACATTAAAAATTAATATTGAGTACGTTTTCAACAAATTTATATGAGTAATACTTCATATAATATTTATATATCACCTAATACAAAACACAAAACTACATCAAATTAAGTAAATTATAATTAGTCCAATACACATATTAAATTCATAAAAACTAAAGGCATCAACAATCTTCAAAACGTGTATATACCTATATGTATAAAAATCAAAAAAAAAAAATATTTAACAATCAACTCTGGCAAAGTACGGGTACTATCCTAGAAGAGATGGAAAATATAGCTTCTTGGTGGTCAAAACTTGTGTTGTTATAATTGTAGTTTTTTAAAATGCTTAAACGTCACCGTGTAGACAGTTGAGTAACAAATCCGGCAATCGCCAATAACGTTCCAGATTTCCGGCGCAACAAAGCTGGCAAGATCTAGGGCCAATAACGGAGTCGTATATTTTATTCCCATATTAAACCTATTATTTCCTTTAGTAATCATAATCAACGGCTTTAAATCCATCTCTATTTCAATCTCGTTGATCTAACGGACCTACAGTTTCTGAGCGCACAGTGAGGGCGTTGTACCTGATTCTTTCTGTTCACTACTTGCGGCCCTATTTCTCGAGCCAATAAAAGGCCAACAAAAATACTCGCCTCTTCGCCACAAAGACAATTCTCTCATTCTTCTTCTTCGCTCACCTCCGACAAGAAAGGGCGAAGAATCTCGCTCCTTGAATTTCGCTTTGCCATCGATTCTCTTTGGTAAGTTTAGGTTAATCTCAGATCTCTGATCTCTTTAAATCTCGTTGGTTCTCTTTTTTGTTCATCTGATTTTATTGATCTGTTTCAGTCTTATATATCTATCAACAAGGTAAAATGATGTAGATTCGTGTTGTAGATCTGATGGTTTTTCCTGCGTATTTCCGGGTTGGATTGAATCTAGATCGCGGGTTGAGTGGTTATGTTTTGATAGAATAGATCTGTTTTATGTTTCTTCGATCTGCTTGTATAATCCTCGAAATGATTCGGCTCTGTTGCTTTTATTTTATGCCATTTTGTTACTGATGTATGGATCTGTCGTGCGGACCTCATTAACGAAAATTTCCTGCTTCTGAATATTATCTTGTTTTTGTTTCTGCGTCGCATCGTTTCACAGGGTAAGTATTGGATCGATACTAGATCTCATTTATAGCTCATACTTGAAAGTCGTATTTGTACAGCTGATTTATTAGAAATACCAATCCAATGTTTCCGGTCATGGCTTTTCATTACTTTTTTGTGTTTTACATTTTTGTTATGCCTTTAGCTTCTCTTATGTTTATACATAAATGCTTTTGCTTCAGCGTACAGCATAATCCATGACGTATAGTTCACTGAGTGTTGTTTACCTTTGCAGAGGTCAAAATGGTTGATCAGACTCAGCACCCCACGATTCTGCAGAAGGCTTCTGGCCAATTCTTGCGTTCGAGTGTTTCTCAGGACATTGTTGGTTATTCATCGGCTTTTCAAAGGCCTGCTACATACCAAAGGCGTGCAACATACGGAAACTACTCGAATGCTGCATTTCAATATCCTCTTGCGGCCGCATCTAGGATTGCAACACCTGCTTCACCTGTGTTTGTTCAAGCTCCAGGAGAGAAAGGGTTCACTAGCTTTGCTATTGATTTCCTGATGGGTGGTGTTTCCGCTGCTGTGTCAAAGACCGCTGCTGCTCCCATTGAGCGTGTCAAGCTCTTGATTCAAAACCAGGATGAGATGCTCAAGGCTGGCAGGCTCTCTGAGCCCTACAAGGGTATTGGTGACTGTTTCGGCAGGACAATTAAGGATGAGGGATTTGGTTCTTTGTGGAGAGGAAACACAGCTAATGTTATCCGTTATTTCCCCACTCAGGTTGGTTAAGTTTCACTTCATTGCTCCTAAAAAGTGTCTACTACTATATGATGCATTGGTTACTGATATATCTCTCACTTGCTAGGCCTTGAACTTTGCATTCAAAGATTACTTCAAGAGGCTTTTCAACTTCAAGAAAGACAAGGATGGCTACTGGAAGTGGTTTGCTGGTAACTTGGCATCTGGAGGTGCTGCCGGCGCCTCATCCCTTCTCTTTGTGTATTCTCTTGACTATGCACGTACCCGTCTTGCCAATGACTCTAAGGCTGCCAAGAAGGGAGGTGAAAGGCAGTTCAATGGTCTTGTTGATGTCTACAAGAAGACCCTCAAGTCGGATGGTATTGCTGGACTTTACCGTGGATTCAACATCTCCTGTGTTGGTATCATTGTCTACCGTGGTCTGTACTTTGGACTGTACGACTCTTTGAAGCCACTTCTCCCCGGAGACATGCAGGTTTGTTTGTGATTGATCTCTTATGCCCATAAACTAACAAAACTAGAGATCCTATCCTGCCTTGTTTGTATCTAATGTTGTTTTCCCTCTTTCCTTTCTGGACATTTCAGGACAGCTTCTTTGCTAGCTTTGCGCTTGGATGGCTCATCACCAATGGTGCGGGTCTTGCATCCTACCCAATTGACACAGTTCGTAGAAGAATGATGATGACATCAGGTGAAGCGGTCAAGTACAAGAGTTCGATGGATGCCTTCCAACAGATTCTCAAGAAGGAAGGACCCAAGTCTCTGTTCAAGGGTGCTGGTGCCAACATCCTGCGTGCCATTGCAGGTGCTGGTGTGCTTTCTGGCTACGATAAGCTGCAGTTACTTCTTCTCGGCAAGAAGTTCGGATCTGGAGGTGCCTAAGTACTAACTCCAGTCACCACCATAAAGCTTCGGCTTTTTTTTTCTTGATTTATTGCAGTTTCAGACTTCTAAAAAAAATCAAAGATGTTGATGAAATCTTTTGCCATAAAACTAGAGGAGCAAGGGGAAATTTATCACTTCGAGGATAAGTTTTTTCTTATTGAATAAATTTTGTATGGGGAGGAGATTGTCTCCTTCGAACCAAGTGACGATTTTTTTGTTTTGTCTTTTTTTCTATATTATGAGGATCTTTTTCTGAGTTAAACTTATATATCTCTGTGATTTGGAAAATTGTTACCAGTGTTGAAGATGGAAACGTCATAATGTGCACATATATATAGTTAATTGTCGGTTCTGTGGACTAGCTAACCGAATAGTGAATACATTGCAATCGCTAGAGCCCGGCCACTCGTCACCTTGGTTCATGACTCTTTGATTCCTTGTGAATTCTCAATTGCTATGAAAAAAAATATGCGAGATGGAGTCAAAATGTCTTTGTAACGTATAGTTTCAGTGAATAGCGTAAAGCTACCTACAATCAGATGCAGACAAGTTCAATAACGAGGAGCACGTTTCCATAAGTACCAAAAGCACATTGAGATGTGAAGACATATAGAATTTGCTGTAAAATCAAAGCAAACCATAAGTCATATTGCCCATCTTTAGAGTATGCATGTTAATATAACTTCTCCGACGACACTTAAATTTCCAATTCTGCTGTAAATCCTTTCTCCCTGTAAATGTTCATTTACTCATGATTTTGAGTCATGTTTTAAGTTTTTTTTTCGTGTGGTCAAAGACGTGCCTGCACACACACAGCACTTCTTGAACCTATAATTTTCTATCCATCGACAAGTTTTTTTGGTTGTCTAAATTGTTTTCATTGGCACGATCCGAACACCATTTTGTCATATATGCGGAAAATTAAATCGTTAATGATGCGCCGTTAGTCAACTCCGCTTCGCATTAATTACTCGTTCGATCGCTCATTCGTCTCCGGCGACTTCCCTTCTTTCTCCTCCATAGGTTAGGTATCTCTACGAATCTGTAAGCTTCAAATTTTACTCCCTGTCTTATGTCATACTCCGAAATTCGCTTCTGATTACTTGAGGTTTCTGCTTCTCCAGATCTTGAGGGGGTCCTCTGCCATGTATGTGGTGAAATTATGCTGATAATCGCCAATATCTGAGCATAAGTTTTGCTTTGTATTTGTAGTTTTTTATAGTTTCGATCGAGAATAAACAATGGGAAAAGCATCGGGCTTGCTTCTGTTTCTGTTGGGTTTCGGGTTCTTTGTAGTCACATATAATCTTCTGACACTTATAGTCCACAATAGATCTGGTGTGAGTAATTCAGATGGAAGTCCACTTCTAGATCCTGTTGTTCAGATGCCTCACAGAAAGGCGAACAACTCCCCAGCACCACGCTTCCATGTTGCCTTAACAGCCACAGATGCACCTTACAATAAATGGCAGTGTCGTATAATGTATTATTGGTATAATCAGAAGAAAGCTCTTCCTGGTTCTGATATGGGAGGCTTTACCCGCATTTTGCATTCCGGTAATCCCGATAACTTGATGGATGAAATACCCACTTTTGTCGTCGATCCTCTTCCCCCAGGTCTTGACCGGGTCAGAATTTTTCATTCCCATCTCTCTTCTCTTGCTCTCAGTTTTGTGCTCTTTTCTAAACTGAATCACTCTTTTGTGTTTAGGGGTATGTTGTCTTGAATAGACCATGGGCATTCGTGCAATGGCTTGAAAGAGCTACCATCAAGGAAGAGTAAGTCCTGTCTCCCTTCCTTCCAACAAACATTTTACTGTTTGCTAAATCTCCTGCTTGTTAATTTCGGTGCAGCTATGTGCTGATGGCAGAGCCTGATCATATATTTGTTAATCCCCTTCCCAATTTGGCTGTTGGAGGATACCCAGCCGCTTTTCCGTTTTTCTATATTACACCTCAAAAGTACGAAAACATAGTCAGAAAGTACTATCCAGTGGAGATGGGCCCGGTAACAAATATCGACCCCATTGGCAATTCTCCTGTTATCATAAGCAAGGTGAGATTGATTATCTGTGCTAGAAATGATTGTATGTGCTCATCTCTGTCTCACAAACATTTGACTTGGTCCCCGAAGATTTCTAGAGGCGTTTAGCCTAGATGTGATGTTGGTGTCCCGGAATATGTGGTTTGTTCTGTTTATGCATTATACTTGATGTTGACTTGCATTGTCTTTCTTATGCAGGAATCACTTGAAAAGATTGCTCCTACATGGATGAATGTCTCGCTCACAATGAAAAACGACCCAGATACTGATAAGGCATTTGGATGGGTGCTGGAAATGTTAGCACCGGAAACAAAAATCTCTACTCATAAATTGGCTCCTCGCCTTTTGATTCCCATCATTGTTTTCTGACAGCTTGCCTCTTCTCTTTTCTGTTCGATAAGGTATGGGTACGCAATTGCCTCTGCTCTGCATGGGGTGCGGCACATACTTCGGAAGGATTTCATGCTTCAGGTAGGAATCAACCATGCATGTGCTGATTACTGTTAATGTTCCATGTCCAAGTTATTTTTGTTAATTTGTCTTGTCAAAGTTACAAAATTATTCTCTTTGCGCTCTGTGTTCCTAAGTGCTCTTACCATATCTTTCAGCCTCCGTGGGATTTGTCTACCAAGGGGAAGTTTATCATCCATTACACTTATGGATGCGACTACAACATGAAGGTGATTTCTGTTTGACACGATTGTTTAATTTTATTCTTGGCAGATAAATTAGAGAACAAAATTTACATCTTGAGTAATTTGTTTCAAGTATTCTCTCTCAATACTTATGCAATCTTGTGGTCATTCGTTTTGGCTTAGTTAATGTAAGTTTTCTTATTATACGCTCGTGAAACTACTGAGTTTTGTTGCAACCTTATACAAGGTCCTTAAAGTAGAGTGTTTCAGTGATCTGCCATCAGAACTCCATGTTAGTTTTACTTATATCAGTTTCATATGTATTCTAAATAAGAACATTACCGACTGTTAAATACAGGGTGAGCTGACATATGGCAAAATAGGAGAGTGGCGATTCGATAAGAGATCACATCTGCGAGGTCCTCCTCCGAGGAACATTTCCATGCCGCCTCGTGGTGCTCCGGAAAGTGTGGTATGTTATATACTTACCACTCAATCTAATCCTATATACACAACGAGATACTGCTGTAAGGTCCATCCATAGCTCATAGGGGAACTTATTCGCATCATGTCCATTGAGACTATATAGCAACTTTATACACAAAAGAGTATCCTAAGTGTGATGTAATTTGTCAATTTCCAAGACTTATATGCATTAGTCTGTAAATCATTGACAAGAAGTGTGAGAGTGAGAGGCCAAACTGTGAATGACTTGCCTAAATACATATGTGTGTGGTGTTTTGTGGTGGTGGTGATGCAGGTGACTCTTGTGAAGATGGTGAATGAAGCTACTTCAAATATCCCCAATTGGGACACTCTCTAACTCACACATCCACAAGACACAAACCATAGGGACGACCCTAACGAATCCAATACAGCATATTTTGCCAAATGGAAAGTTTTTTTTTTTTTTTTTAACTTTTACATCCTTTCTTTCAGTTAAATGATGAACTCAAGAGTAAATTATG
This sequence comes from Eutrema heterophyllum, assembly GCA_002933915.1. NCBI lineage: Eukaryota > Viridiplantae > Streptophyta > Magnoliopsida > Brassicales > Brassicaceae > Eutrema > Eutrema heterophyllum. The sequence continues at coordinate 57,685 of PKMM01028610.1, read as the reverse complement.
AAATCTGGTTTTGAGACAATGTTTCGTTAGGTGAAGACACATCTTCCATATAATCACTCCTAGAAAGAGAGCAGAACTATTTCATTTGGTTCTAGTTAAATGAATAGTGTGGTAGCTAGACTAACGGACTCCAAGTAGACGGAGTTAATAGTTCCGTCAATCAGCCCTTTTTATCCATGAATTTATTTTGCCTTTAATAAAAAAAAACAAGAGAGAGAGAGAGACTGTTTACTTTGGTCATCTATCTCCTCCCTCGACCCCAGACACAGCAGTCTCCTCATCTTCTTTGAGCAAAAATGGAAGTCGCTCTTCTCTCCTTCTCTTCATCCTTGTCTCCTCTCTGCCACAACCGAACTTTAACCTTAAAACCCAGAATCTCGAAATCCTCAAACTACCCTCGTCTCCCGATCATCAGATCCGCCGTGTCTCGTACCAAAAAGGAAGAAACCGTCGAGACCGTCAAGTCCCATCTCGAGAACTGCCACCTCCTCGCCGCCATCAACTACAAAGGCCTCACCGTGAAGCAGTTCCAAGACCTTCGGAGAACTCTCCCCGACACCACAAAGCTCGTCGTCGCCAAGAACACTTTGGTCTTCAAGGCTATCGAAGGCACCAAATGGGAAGCTCTCAAGCCTTGTATGAAAGGCATGAATGCTTGGCTCTTTGTCCAAACCGATGAAATCCCTTCCGCCATCAAACCCTACCGGAGTTTCCAAAAGGAACGCAAGCTCGAAGACAATGACTTCGCCGGCGCCGTCTTCGAAGGTAAGTTCTATGCTCCCGACAATTTCAAGGTTCTCGAGACCATGCCTACTCGCGCTGAGATCTACGCTAAGATGCTCGGAGCTCTGCAAAGCCCGGCCATTAATCTCGTCTCTACTTTACAAGCACCAGCAATTGAGGTTATCATGGTGCTCAAAGCTTATGTCAAGAAGTTGGAAGACGAGAGTAATGCATAGTTAAGTAAGCTGTACTAACTCTCAGAGAATGTAATGTACCCGCAAAGCAATTCAGTTTTTGTTTATGACTCGAGCACCAACTATTATTACAGTCATTGGGTCTCTTTATTGAAATGTTGTTGTTTTTTGGAGTGCTATATAAGACGGGTCTTGTTCAGATGTACTTAGAAAGGATAGACTCAACCACTCCCTGAGCTATGGGGTGGTAAGTTTCTCGAGCTTCTGCAAAGACCTGTTTCGCCAGCTGCTTCTCTTCGGTTCCACCAGCTTGTGCAAGAGCAGTGAAGAGTGGACGCAGGTACTTCATCCTTCCTACCGCTTTTAGAGTTTTCTCCACTTCCCCATGGTACTCTCTGCACTTGGATGAGATTGCAAGTTGCAGAAACGACACCTTCACTTCGTAGTCCTTTGATTCTGCTAGTCTGTACCGCTTGTCCAAGGCCATCACCTGTTTCACCAATAAGCAAACTGGGTGTTAGTCATAAAATTGGAACCTGATTCCTGATCTTTCCTTTTTTTGATCTTGCATTGTCGATTACAAACAACAAGACAAGACAAAATCCTAATAAATTGTTGAAGAGATCTACAAACTCTTCCAAAGCTAAGAGGCTTTTCCCACAGACATTCAATCGCCTGTTTCTCCTCTACTTTTACTAATCCAAGACTAACTATTAAATTAACCGAGTCAACCGACTTTTAGAGGCTGTCGTGGACTTAATGCCCACGACAGGACCAAAAAACTTCCCATTATCTTAGAGGAAGTAAAAAGACTACCTGAGAAGGTTCACATGATTTAGGAAGATTTTCCAAGTACAGCTCCCATTCCTGTCCGTTCCACTCAGCAACCTCATCCTCACTTGGCATCTTTCCTTGCTTAAACTCTTCTGCCAGGGATATGATCTTTGTGTAAATGGTTGAGACTGGTTCATATGCATCTTCAGGTATACCAACGCCCTCAGTCCACAGATGTAGGTTGATCTCTTTCTCTATGCCAGGGATGTTTGCTTTCAGGAATTCAAGAAATGTATCTGTATTGATCGACTTGAACTTGAAAGTAGCAATGTATTTCTTGAGGAAATCGTCAAAAGCAGTCCTTCCAACCTGAAAGATTTCCAGTAAATAGATGACCGCTATTGGTAACATTACATAAGAAAACACCCAGTAGAGGTGTGATACGTATTCTGACAAGGTCAGCTAACCTGGCGTTCAATTCGCAACACAAATTGGAAGCCTTTTTCATATGGGACCTGAGAATATACATCATCTGGATCAACACCTTCTTGTTTGTTCTTCAGTTTTGTGCACTCCAAGTTGTCTTTAAACCGTTCCATTTCGTCGTTTAAACCCCTCCAACCAATGCCAATGTTCAAAGTAGCTCTATCCGCTCCTTGAACAACCTCCACAATTCTCCTCTCTGCGTATGTTGTAAATCCCTATTCCCATGAACCAATGAAATAAGTTATTTCCCATCAACAAGGCAAACTCTGAATACGTTATTTCCCACATTAATCCATATCCCCTAAACCAAACTCTCAAGCAAATACCTCATTCAACCAGAAATGTTCGTTGTTGATGTTGGTGATCAAGTTCCCAGTCCAGCTATGTGCGAGCTCGTGGGCTACAACTTGAGCCCCAGTGGCGTCCCCTTTGATTACAGTGGGCGTCAGGAAAACCATCCTTGGATTTTCCATCCCTCCATAAGGAAAACTCGGAGGCAGCACGAGCAAGTCAAATCGTTCCCACTCGTAATCGCCAAACAGCTTCTCCCCTTGCGTGATCATCTCCTCCGTTCCTGCAAACTCCAGGGCAGCTGCATCTAGGACTTGGCTGGCAGCAGACTCTGCATATACCCGAGTCCTAGGCCCCACTTCCCGAAACGCTAACTCGCCTACCGCGAACGCAAAAAGATACGGCGGTATAGGCTGTTCCATTACGAACTCTTCCACGACTCTGTCCTCGGCACACCACAGCGACGACCCCAGCGACCCCGCCTCGAGATGTTTGGCCTCCTCGAGGACCGGAAGCCTACGGCGGACGTGGCGGGCCGACATGACGGCGGAGAGCGAAGTCGGTATGTTCATGACGACGTCGTAGCGGATCCTGGCGGCAGGCGTGTCCTGGCAAGGGAAAATGGATCTGGCGTGAATCGCTTGGCACTGCGTGTAGACATAGGGGTGCGTTTTGGAGAAGGTTTGGAGCGGAGATAGCCACTGGAGAGCGGAGGCGGAAGGAGAAGTGGAGTAGAGGAGCAGCACTGAAGAGTGACCAGAGAGGACAAGGACTATTTCGGTGCCTCGGATTGGATCCGGGTTTGTGGAGACGCTGTAAGGGAGAGGTCGGAGAGTTTGGGGGTCAAGGACCATATCGATGGAAATGCAGCGGGAATCAAGGGACAGGTTGCCGGAGAAGGCGGAGGAGAGAGAGAGGAGGGCGGAGGCATGGATGATGGAGGTGTTGAAATCGAGGTAAAGGGAGAGAGCGACATGGGTGGTGAGAGGATGAGAGGAATCGGTGAAAGAGTGGGGATCAATGGGTGCCATAGCTGATCGAAGAGCAAAGTTGGATTTACGCTTAGGGTTTTGAGAGGAAGGAAAGTGGAGAATTGAAGGAGGAAGAGCATAAAGCGGGACAAATCAATATGTTAAATGTTTCTTTTGCTGTTCAATCGAACATTTTAAGCCAAAAGAGAAACCCAAATATTATACAGTATTAGGAATGATTTGGTTAATGGAGAATCATAATACAAAGTGGGAGGGTTAAAGAAACCGTTTACTATTAGGAATAATTTGATGATGATTTTGTTCGATCTCCTTCTCACTAGTTTATATGATTTGTGGATGACTATTCCAAAAACAAATTGTGTGATGATCACTGCAAGCATCATGGTATTCACAAAGCACAAAATATAACACATTTGACTAGGTGATTTTTTTCTGGGCAGAGGCAGCCTCAATTGTTGTTTACCTCATCAACATAAGATATCTCCATTGATTGCAGGCCCGCCCAAACTGTTTTTATGGCAATAAAAACTTTTAACGAAAGCCCATTTTATATGATAGGTCTTGGCTTTGTTTACCAATTGAGTCGAATCTGATTGATTGTCAAGTTTCTAAGCAGGATTGGAGAGGCAAAAAAATAACCATAAGGAAATAAATCCAATGACTAAGCAAAGAGATCTTCATGGATTGCCCGCAAGAGGTTAAAGATTCCTAAATCTGGAATGATGACATAAATGAAGTTTTGTAATCAGTTGTGATGTTATCTTATGTGGAGACACAAATTTACAAAGATATACTATTAGAGGCAAAGAAGAGATATCAAGGAAAAGTCAGTCTCTCGATGGAAGACAACACATGAAATCAATCGCAATTAACCTCGATGGTAGAGTTACTACAGGAAGACAAGAAGATAATGATGATTCAGAAAGTAATAATAATATGCTTAGTGGTTCATATAAAATCTGATGGTTGACAATTTACTCTTTGGACAGGTCAGAAAACAGGTTCTGGCTCAACGCCAAAGGCACCAACCCGTCAAAACCGACTCACCAGAACTCGACTCACCAACTAGACCTTCCAATTTATTAAGTAAAAAAAATTAAAAAAATCATCCTTTAGTATAAAACCCTGAAGAAGAACCTTTTTCACATTTTCTTACATTTTTTTTTTTCTTGCTCGACTCAAACGTGTCTGATTTCCCAGCAATTTTTTTGATCTACCTTTCGAGTTCTCCTTTTCTACTCCATGGATCTGTTCTTCTCCTCTTGATCTGGATCGACTTTGTTTTTCCGGATATGTTCTGAGGAACTCTCTCTCTCTCCTTCTCTTCAAGTGATTTGTCTTTCACACTCATTCTACTCTGATTTCGTGACCTTTCCCAGGATTTTTTTTTAGGGCTTTCTCTTTTGAGCTCTAATGGTGGGGAGAATGAAGGTGCCTTGTTGTTCCGTGTGCCACACGCGGTATAATGAGGACGAGAGAGTTCCGCTATTGCTTCAATGCGGCCATGGCTTCTGCAAGGATTGCTTGTCCAAGATGTTCTCCACCTCTTCCGACACCACCCTCACTTGTCCCCGCTGCCGCCACGTGTCCGTTGTCGGGAACTCTGTCCAGGGCCTGCGGAAGAACTACGCTATGCTTGCCCTCATCCACGCCGCATCCGGCGGCGGAAACTTCGATTGTGATTACACGGACGATGAGGACGAAGACGGCGAGGATGGTGGAAGCGACGATGATGGAGCTGCTCGTTCCGCCCGCGGATTCCATGCCTCCAGCTCGCATAATAGCTCCTGTGGTCCGGTGATCGAGGTCGGAGCTCACCCGGAGATGAAGCTGGTGAGGCAGATTGGGGAAGAGAGCAGTGGTCCCGGAGGGGTTGAGATGTGGGATGCGACTGTTGCAGGGGGTGGTGGAAGGTGTAAGCACCGTGTGGCGGTGAAGAAGATGTCTTTGACGGAGGAAATGGATGTAGATTGGATGCAGGGACAGCTTGAGAGCTTGCGGAAGGCATCGATGTGGTGTCGGAATGTTTGTACTTTCCATGGGGTTGTGAAGATGGAGGGATCTCTTTGTCTCTTGATGGATAGATGCTATGGGTCTGTTCAGTCTGAGATGCAACGCAATGAAGGCAGGCTCACTTTGGAGCAGATCTTAAGGTTCCTCTTTTGCTTATACTTCATGCCTAATCTCTTGCTTTACTCTCATCATTTCTGTGCATAAAGTTTCAAACTTTGATATCCTGCCTCCTAATTGGAAATTACTTGACTAAACCCGACTTGGTTATTCGTGATTGCTGTTAGAAATATCTAGGAATTGCGCAGATTTTCAGATTCTAATGAAAAAAGCCAACCAAAACCTGGCGTCACTTGCTAAGATAGCTTTAGTTTTGGATATCCTTGTGCTGAGCTCTCCGATTCTAGTAGAGGAGAGAATATGAAGTAGCTGTCATCTCTCTTTGTCATTACCAGCTGCGGCCGCTATTCATTTGTCAGTGGAGAAACATTTTTATTTGTACTAGCCCTTGTCTATTTTAGTAGTGGAAGCCTTGAGTCTTGTTGTTGGAAGTCATCTCCATGGTAGGATCATATGTAGATTATACTCTGTATTAGCGTTCAAATAAATTTGTTTGTCTTTCCTCCCATTATCTGGTTTTTCAATTGAATACTGTCATTTTGGGATTGTTAAGTGAAAGCATTAGTGAGTAAATGAATGATCTTTGTATTCTCCTTTCATATGGTACTCATGTTGCTTTCCTTTTTCAACTTAGAAAATCCCTCCAGAGTGACCAACCTATGTATTATTCCATTGCTCTTGTTGTGATATTAATTTTTTTACCAACTGTAGATATGGGGCTGATGTTGCTCGAGGGGTTGCAGAACTCCATGCAGCAGGTGTTATATGTATGAATATAAAACCTTCCAATCTTCTTTTGGATGCAAATGGCAATGCTGTGGTTTCTGATTATGGGCTCGCTCCCATCCTGAAGAAGCCAACATGCCAGAAAACTCGACCAGAGTTTGATTCCTCGAAAATCACTCTATTTACAGACTGTATAACACTCAGTCCACACTACACTGCGCCAGAGGCTTGGGGGCCAGTGAAAAAACTTTTTTGGGAGGATGCAAGTGGTGTATCTCCAGAGTCAGATGCATGGAGTTTTGGTTGTACGTTGGTAGAGATGTGCACTGGTTCCACTCCGTACGTGAAGCCTCTTCCTACTGCATATTTCACTTGTGTTTTGTCCGCCATTGTGCTAACTATCACTTAATTTTGCAGGTGGGATGGTCTTAGTAGAGAAGAAATTTTTCAAGCTGTTGTGAAAGCCCGGAAAGTACCACCACAGTATGAACGTATAGTAGGTGCGGGAATTCCTCGAGAATTATGGAAAATGATTGGTGAATGTCTTCATTTTAAACCGTCAAAAAGACCAACTTTTAATGCAATGCTTGCTACATTTCTTCGTCATCTACAAGAGATACCACGTAGCCCTTCAGCAAGCCCTGATAAGTAAGAGTTATAAGTCTTTTCATTGCTTCACAGTAAAGAAGACCCTTTCACTTCTATTGAACAATTGTAAATTAATATAGCATAAATGGCTAAGATTGCTTGTGTCATCACGCCTATATTCTTTCGCCTAACGATTTTATAAATCGTGTATGATGTAGTGGGTATATCAAAATATGTGGAGTAAACATTGTAGAAGAAACTCGCGCGACTAACATGGGGGTCTTACAGGATAACCCTAACAACCTACATCGGGTTGTTTTGGAGGGAGACTTTGAGGGTGTAAGGTTGGTATCTGTTAGGAATTTTTAGTTAGTCCTTTTGATTTGACTAGCTATAAACAACCTTTTCTCAACTACATTGGTTTGATTTTTGTTTTGGAGTAGAAATATACTAGCAAAGGCTGCAGCTGGAAGCGGTGGAAGCTCTGTGCGATTTCTATTAGAGGCGCAAAATTCTGATGGTCAATCTGCTCTTCACTTAGCTTGCAGACGTGGCAGTGCCGAACTTGTGGAGGCTATATTGGAGTATGGGGAGGCGAATGTAGATATTGTGGACAAAGATGGGGATCCTCCTCTTGTCTTTGCTTTAGCAGCTGGTTCTCCACAATGTGTTCATGTTCTCATTAAAAAGGGGGCTAATGTCAGGTCCAGACTGCGGGAAGGATCAGGCCCATCTGTTGCTCATGTGTGTTCGTACCATGGCCAACCTGATTGTATGCGTGTAAGTCTCTGCTCCCGAGGAAATTATCAGTCACTTTAAAGCTTCCACCGCATGTTCACAAATCCTCCACTTTTCTGAAGTATATTGGAACTTAGGCTAGTCTTATATCGATTATCATGTTAATGGTTACACTCTGCTTAATGATACTATTAATAGGAATTGCTGGTAGCTGGAGCTGATCCAAATGCAGTGGATGATGAAGGTGAAACTGTGCTTCATCGAGCTGTTGCCAAGAAATACACAGATTGTGCCATTGTTATATTGGAAAATGGGGGATCTAGATCAATGGCCGTTTCAAATGCAAAGGGCCTAACGTAAGTACAGAACTGAACTCTTGTATGCCAGGTATACGCCACCATAAGATCTGGCACTGAATAGGTTACTACTGGGCCTTTTTAGAGCCAGTTCGGATTACAGAAACTGACTCTATTTGTTTTTTTCTTTCTTAGTTCTTATTCTCCTATTTTGCATCTACGTTAGAACTTATCTTGATTAGTTGCATTGTTCCCGTACTCCTTAAACTGACTGTATTTGTTTTCTTAGTTCTTATTCTGCTAAAACATGTCCATTATGTTCACCTGTTTAGATAAGCCATAATGATGTAGCTTCCCTCGCACTCCTAAAAGTGATTTATATGTGTTGTTATTCATGGTTCTTCTCTTTCTTAGGAAAACATTTTCCTTTTGTAAATGTATGTTTCTGTTGTTTATGCTATAGATCTTATACTTTGATGTTTGTTTCAGACCGTTACATATGTGTGTAGCAACATGGAATGTTGCTGTTATCAAGAGATGGGTGGAAGTTTCCAGTCCAGAAGAAATTTCTCAGGCAATTAATATCCGAAGTCCAGTTGGCACTGCTCTGTGTATGGCTGCTGCTATAAGGAAAGATCATGAAAAGGGTAATGATGATATCATAGTATCTTTTGGTTGGTAAATTGCTTCATATATGTATGACGATATCTATGTTGTCCTGTGCTTTTTTTGCAATGCCAATTTTAGCAAATAAGATTTTTGTATTATGAATATCTGATCTTTTGTGCGTGGACGTCTACGAAGTTTTATCTTTTATTGGTTAGACACGATGGTTACTGCCATCCCTATATGATACAAATGTTTACAAGCTACATTTCCAATGGGTTTTTATGTAGTAAATCTAAAAGACCAGTTACTTGTAGTTTTGTACACTACGGAAAAAGAATATTATGTGAACTGTTTCCTGCTATTTCTTACAATTGTGTCGCGTCATAGTTGAATTTATTGGATGTTATGTATCTATTTTATTTCTTGTATAAATCAGTTTACTTAGCATGTATACTGCTGCAGAAGGTAGAGAGCTAGTCCAGATATTGCTTGCGGCTGGGGCAGATCCGACTGCGCAAGATGCTCAGCATGGGCGAACAGCGTTGCATACTGCTGCTATGGCTAACAATGTGGAACTTGTGAGAGTAAGAGGCTTTCCTACCAATAATGTATTAAAGTTGATGTTTTAAAGAGGAAGAATAGTATTATGTTTTGTCAGTGTTGATAGATGTTCTGTTGCAGAGCACCAAACATTTCTTAAATCTAAGAATACACGCTTTCCCTATCAATGAAGTAAATACTGTATGGTGTGAATCGAAAATTGTAGTGGTAGTTATTGAGGGAAAAGACGAAGAATGCAGTGCCAAATATTTTAAGTGTTGATAGACTTTCGTACATTTCACTCATATCTTTCATTTGAATTATTATATTCTGCCTTACAGCCAACTACGTTTGTCTAATGTGATAGGTCATTCTCGATGCTGGTGTGAATGCGAACATCCGGAATGTTCACAATACAATTCCCCTTCATATGGCTTTGGCCAGAGGGGCGAATGCCTGTGTTAGCCTACTTCTAGAGTCTGGTTCGGACTGCAATATACAGGTAATAGTGCAGGCTTCCCTAGGTTTTATGAGTTATTTGTTATCAACAATCTCCTTTACTGCCAAGACTGTATTTTCTTATCCTGGAGGCATTGAGTATTCAAAACGTGGAGAGGCTAAGCTTACCATATCCCAAGGCTTGAATTTTGTCATTCTGAACGAGATTTTTGTTTTCTTGTTTTTTATTTTTTTTTTGTGGTTGGAAACTATTAAAGAGGAAACTTACATAGTGATGATCAGTTACTTTAATGTACAGTCATTAATTCAATAGGGGAACTGGATTCAACCTCCAAACCAAATTCAAGTGTGAACGTATGTTTTGGATTTCAATACTAATTTTATTCTTCAGTCATAGAGGGCTAAGCTGAATAATATGCTATTGCTTAAATCTCTTGTCAATTTGCATGAGAATGTTGACTTGTTGATATAAATACAAATGGTTCTTTGGGTCTATCGTTTCTTATTGCTATATAATGATGACCAGTTTCTTGAATATATGTTAATAGTAAATAAGTTATTTTAATTTACAGTCATTACTGTTCCAATCTGTGTTTGACTAGCGTTTGATATGAATATTATGGTTTGGAAAATATGTTCTCTGCATTACTAGTGCCAAGGCTTTGTGCATATGATGTTTGTAGGTTCCACATTGGGTAACGTCCTCATGCAGTCAGAGCTGGCTTTCAATATGTGCTGTTTTTACCTTGTCACTTAACTTGTCTTCTTCTGTTTTCATTATCATAAGGATGATGAAGGAGACAACGCATTCCATATAGCAGCAGATGCGGCAAAGATGATACGTGAAAACCTTGATTGGTTAATTGTGATGCTTAGGATTCCTGATGCTGCTGTGGACGTCAGAAACCACAGGCAAGCACTAATTTTATGCTATTTTAAATATTAAATAGTTGAAATGAAGGGGTATACTAATTGCACTGGGGTAATGTCAGTTTCCTGTCAGTGGTTGTGAAATCCACTCATACAAAATTTACTTCAGAAGCTAGCATTTTGAAGTGCCATTGCCTTTTCCTTCTATGATCATAATTAATATAGTTTTTGAATAACAGTGGCAAGACAGTACGTGACTTCTTAGAAGCCCTTCCAAGAGAATGGATTTCAGAGGATCTGATGGAGGCACTATTAAAAAGGGGAGTTCATCTATCACCTACAATGTGAGGAATCTTCTGAAATCTTTCTGCTGATATGCACCTCTACGCAGTTAACTGACGCTGGTTTCAAATTCTCAGCTATGAGGTAGGGGATTGGGTGAAGTTCAAGAGAGGCATAACAACACCCTTACATGGATGGCAAGGTGCTAAGCCTAAGAGTGTTGGGTTTGTGCAAACCATTCTTGAGGAGGACATGATTGTCGCATTTTGTTCTGGTGAAGCTCGTGTGTTAGCAAATGAAGTTGTTAAGTTGATTCCATTGGACAGGGGCCAGCATGTAAGACTCAGAACAGATGTCAAAGAGCCAAGGTTTGTAAGTGCTTTCCTTGTAGTATGCACATTTTCTAGGCCCGATATCTTGGATGAACATTTTCTACTGTGAAACTTTGTCGGACTTGTACAAGCTTCCTCTTTGTCCTGTTTGTCTTCCTGAATAATTAATTAAGCTTTGGTCTAAATAATCCAAAACTATCAAGTTGGAGCTACAAAAGCTGTTAGAAACTATGGTGTAATTCATTCACCGGAGTCATAACCATATATGGTGTTGATTGATTTTATTTTAGGTTTGGTTGGCGTGGCCAATCACGTGATAGTGTCGGCACTGTTTTATGTGTTGATGAGGATGGGATCTTACGAGTTGGGTTTCCTGGAGCATCTCGAGGCTGGAAAGCTGATCCTGCCGAAATGGAGCGCGTGGAAGAGTTCAAAGTCGGGGACTGGGTCCGTATCCGTCAGAATCTGACTTCAGCAAAACATGGTTTTGGATCTGTTGTCCCAGGGAGTATGGGGATTGTTTATTGTGTAAGGCCAGATAGCAGCCTCCTGGTGGAGTTAAGTTATCTTCCAAATCCCTGGCATTGTGAACCTGAGGAAGTTGAACCCGTTGCTCCATTTAGGGTAATAAACTATTATGTAGATTTCTTACAAACAGTTCTTACTTCATATCAGAAGTTCAATCCAACAATTTTCTTTATATTATAGATTGGTGATCGGGTGTGCGTAAAGCGGTCAGTTGCCGAACCTCGATATGCCTGGGGTGGTGAGACACACCACAGTGTTGGCAAAATTAGTGAGATAGAGAATGATGGTCTCCTTATAATTGAAATACCAAACCGACCTATACCGTGGCAGGCAGATCCTTCAGACATGGAAAAGATTGATGATTTCAAGGTAAAGTTGGTTTTCTCATGGAGTCACAAGGATGAGAAAATTTGGTTGTCCTTTTTTAAAAATGCATCTCAGTTAGATCTCAAGAGCTTTCATTCTCTTAACACTGAGCCTTTGTACCACGAGCAGGTTGGTGATTGGGTCAGAGTGAAGGCGTCAGTGTCTTCCCCGAAATATGGATGGGAAGACATTACTCGAAACAGTGTTGGCGTGATGCACAGCTTAGACGAAGATGGTGATGTGGGCATAGCTTTCTGTTTCAGGAGCAAGCCTTTTTCATGTTCTGTGACAGATGTTGAAAAGGTTGTACCCTTTCATGTGGGGCAAGAGATTCATATGATACCATCTATCACCCAACCACGACTTGGATGGTCAAATGAAACTCCAGCAACTATTGGTAAAGTAATGAGAATCGACATGGATGGGACTCTGAGTGTAAGCTTCTGAAATGGATCATTTCCCAAATTGATTGGGCTGTCCTCAGCTTTTTGTTTTCAGCAGTAATTCATAATCGAGGGTTGGATTGTTTTTGTTCTCCTGTAGGCGCAGGTGACTGGTAGACAGACATTGTGGAGAGTCTCACCTGGGGATGCAGAGCTGCTCTCAGGTTTTGAAGTCGGTGATTGGGTGCGCTCAAAACCAAGCCTAGGAAGCAGACCAAGCTATGATTGGTTTAGTGTAGGAAGGGAGAGTATTGCCGTTGTTCATAGCATACAGGAAACAGGTTACGTGGAGCTGGCTTGTTGTTTCCGGAAAGGAAGATGGAGTACTCATTACACAGATTTAGAGAAGATTCCAGCGTTGAAAGTTGGCCAGTTTGTGCATTTCCAGAAGGGCTTAACAGAACCAAGATGGGGCTGGAGAGGAGCTAAGCCCGATTCACGAGGCATCATAACTACTGTTCATGCTGATGGAGAGGTAAGGGTTGCTTTCTTTGGATTGCCTGGGTTGTGGAGAGGAGATCCAGCAGACTTAGAAGTGGAGCGTATGTTTGAGGTTGGAGAATGGGTAAGACTTAAAGAAGGTGTTCCTAGTTGGAAGTCCATTGGACCAGGAAGTGTTGGTGTAGTGCATGGAGTAGGATATGAGGGAGACGAGTGGGACGGAACCACTTCAATTTCGTTTTGTGGCGAGCAAGAAAGATGGGCGGGGTCCTCTTCGCATCTAGAGAAAGCAAAGAAGCTTGCAGTCGGACAAAAAACTCGGGTCAAACTGGCAGTGAAACAGCCTAGGTTTGGGTGGTCAGGTCATAGCCACGGGAGTGTAGGAACCATAGCAGCCATTGATGCGGATGGTAAGCTACGGATATACACACCTGCCGGCTCTAAAACGTGGATGCTAGACCCATCGGAAGTGGAAACCATAGAAGAAGAAGAGCTCAAGATTGGGGACTGGGTTAGGGTAAAGCCGAGCATCACTACACCCACTTACCAGTGGGGAGAGGTGAACCCTTCAAGCATAGGGGTGGTTCACAGAATGGAGGATGGGGACTTATGGGTATCTTTCTGTTTCCTAGACAGGCTATGGCTTTGCAAAGCCGGGGAAATGGAACGTATAAGGCCGTTTGGAATTGGAGACCGGGTAAAGATAAAGAACGGACTGGTTACACCTCGGTGGGGTTGGGGAATGGAGACACATGCAAGTAAAGGACATGTTGTGGGAGTGGATGCAAATGGGAAATTGAGAATAAAATTCCTCTGGAGAGAAGGCCGGCCATGGATCGGTGATCCTGCTGATATCGCTCTAGATGAACCTTCAGGCTGAATCTCCCAGTGTCTGATTATGTTTTGAATCTGGAAGATTGATCATTAGGCTATGCATGAGGCTGCTATAGTGCTATGTGCATTACAAAGACATAAAGCTCCCTAAGCCCTTGTGCCAACAGGTAATCTATCTATCTATCTATCTCTTTGTCTCTCTCATGATGATTTATTAATATTTTTGTTAATAAAGTTAAACTATAGAGTCGTAGGAGATATATAGGGTGCATCATCTATTATGTCTTTCGAATCTCACATCTCTTTTTGTTTATATTCTCGTTTATATGTTCTCTTTTTTTTTTGGTTTTGTATAAAATAATGAATCGCATGCACGGACGGCTTTCTTTAGTATTAACAAGTCTTTTGAGTGGCTTAGCCCAAAGTATTACTGTGTGAGGAAGTAACAGTATACAACGTTTTCCACCAGTAACCTCAATTTTCAAAACATACAAAGTCCTGATTGTTTCTGTAGAGACGACATCCATCTGAGTATTGTATATGACACTAAGATAATGCATGAACATTCTTTTTTCGTTATTATTATAATTTTTTTTTTTGTAATGTCGTTTTATTGTTTGCTTATGTTTTGGTTAGTTAAAAGTATGAGAATTTAAGAGTCATTTCTCAGTATCTTAACTGAGAATTTTTACGCTTCATGCTTCTACCAACATAACTATTTTTAAAAAAGAAGTTAATAGCTATTAGCCTATTACCGACCGTAAACAAAAAGCATGAGAGATGAAGGTTAATAACAATTAAATAGTGTTCTACAGGTTCAGTCCAGCTTTCTACTAACAAGTACAAAAAGCCTATGCGTTTTAGTAGCCAGCCATTACCGACCGATATTATCATGGCTAAGGCCACGGTTAATCATCAAAAGAAGGTGAAAAAGTCACAGGTTTGGCGGACTAGGCCCAGCCGGCCGGTGGTGGGCTTAGCCCTGATTTTGTAAGAGTATATGGGCTGAGCCACCATTAAAATCCCCCCAACTCCTCTGCTTCTTCAATAGCTTCCCTGGCTGTCCCACCCTCCCTATAGTAACTGGCACAACTGCAATGATTCTAAGCAAGCGAATCGCGAAAGCTTTGTGTTCCTTCTCCTTGGGAAACAAAAGTCCAGGTCCACTAGATGAAAAAAAAAAAAAAAAAGAACAATTTTTTTTTGTTCGAAATAAAAGAACAATTTTTATTCATCGTTTATTACGCCATAAAATAAAACGTTTCAAACCAAAAATACTCTTTTTTTTTTAGTGACTGTTTGTAGTCGTATCATACGGTTGAATGAAGAATAACATTGACTTCCTTTAAGAGATACAATGTCACCAAGGTCTATTTTTTATTTGGATAAATTTTTCTTATCCGGTAAAAGTAGAGTAAGAATGCTTTTAGGTGATACAATGTAGATTGTGATGTATACAAAATCACAACAACTATACACAGAGCTACTTACATTACATGATTCCCTATTTGTCCACTGACAACAATGGCTCCTTCAACAGATTGTTGGAGGATTGAAGATCAGTGTACGACGAATTGTTGTTATTACCATACCTTCTCAAGAAACTTGGTTTCTTGTCTTCCAAGTTAGAGCTCTGTACGTAATTAAGACACACCTGTACGGCGTCGTGTACTCTCACAAAGTACCATTCTTTTCCAACAAGCTCCACCATTCCTGATCTTGCTATTGTCATGTGAACATCTTTGTTCGGATTTGAAATCGCTAGCTGAATGTCCCTTGTCTTGTACTCCTGATACAATTCTTTCAAGGCTTCCACCGCGCTCGAGTCTATGTGAGTAACAGCTGCGCGATTGTTTGTATTTTGTTCAGGGATTCTGTATTCTCTTCAAAACATGAATAATTGAGATTTTCAACATTAAATTACAGGGCCTTACGAGACATTTCCAGGATAACAAATGAGATTCTCTCCACCTCTGGTCCCCGGGTTGTGTATTTGTCAACAGCAACTTCATATTCTCGTAGTCTGCACATTACCATAAAAAAACGGCTTGTTATTCTTTCTATTGGTTCACACCACAAGGAATAAAATTGCCACTCGCACCTGTCCTTGATGTAGCTTATGTTGGCAAAGTAAATAGGAGAATCGATTCGGACAATCACTATGCCGTTGTATGTGTAAGCCTCTGGATACTGCTTTATGTTTCTGTACACAGTGGTGCCTGGAAGACGGCCCAAGACAGCTACCAGGAGAATAATCAAGATACGAAATGAAACTAAGTTAGAAAATAGGCACTCTCAAAACGCATGTGACCGAGAGGCAATTGAACAGAATTCCTCTTACCAATATGAGGGTTTGCAGACTCGTGGATAACGAATGCTAGTGAAAAACCAACCTAAAATTGAAAGTATTGCAACTGCGTGAGTACTTAGAAGGCTTTGCAGAATTCACATATATATATATATATATATATAAACACTAGCTAGGTGAATCTGAACATACTAAGAGTCTCTAAATACTCACACCAACAAGGACACCGATCTCTATTCCAAAGAACAAAGTCGTGGTGCTAGTGATGGTCCAAAGAGTAAAATCCCTCTTGTCCACACGCCACAGGAAGATAGCTTCATCATAGTCCACCTATAGGTAAACATCCGGAAAGTGTAAATGAGAAACCAGAAGCAAAATTCATCCTCGCTCCTTGGCAGGTGGGTTTATTTAAACTTACCAAGCCACTAACAGCAGAAATCACTATTGCTGCCAAAGCACACTGTGAATTCGAGAGAGATAAGCAACAGAGTGAAAGTTAGAAGCCAGCCGCTAGTTTCGCAATTCTCCAAAGTTTCAGAAAGAGCAGCAAGTAGTGGAAACTGAAATATTCATCACAGGCAAACAGACCTGTGGTATGTATTTAAACACCGGTGTCAAAAACAGTAGAGAACATCCAATGATGATTCCCGTTATAAGTCCTGATAGGCCAGTCTTAGCTTCACTTTCATTATTCACAGCTGACCTAGAAAAGGATCCTAAATTTTGCATTCAGGACATTCACATATTCGTCAAATTCAGGTTATTAACTTATAAGACGAACTGTATAACACTAATTTATATTGGAAATTATATACGTATTCGTCAATTGTTAATGGCTTTTATCATCTCAAGATAACGTACCTGTAGCTGGGTATGCGGAAAATAATGACCCCAATATATTTGCAACACCAAGACCAAACAACTGTCAATTGAGGGGAGAAACAGTTGAGCTTTCAATGAAACGGCCGTAAAAGAAGACAAAAAAAGAAACAGCAATATTGTCTACACAAATGGATGCTACTTAATATCTTCAGTCAAGCAAAATACCTCTGAATTTGAATCCAACTCATATCTGTTTTTTGCTGCAAGTGCTTTGGCAATACCCACAGATTCCTGGAAAAAAAAAATGTAGAGCTAATTCATTAGGGAAAAACAAAACATAATATCAATTGACATGCGTTACTGCATCTTCTTTTTTTTTTCCTTCGGAAGTCAGATAGCCATCTCCATCCATTTATTGACATGCGTTACTGCATTCGAATCTAAAATAGAAATTATCTTCTTCTTTTTTTTTTTCCTTAGGAAGTCAGATAGCCATCTCCATCCATTTATAGTTTCACATGATTAGGTTCAGCTGCAGTTCCCATATGCCCACCCGAATAAAAGTAATGATATTGATGTCTCACCAAGATGGCAACACCAGTAATGAGAGCTGATGTTGGAAGCAATGTTTTTGCATGATCAAAACTTCTTGGGAAAGAAAATGTTGGAAGGCCCTGAGGTATTTCTCCCACCTGAAACATAGTAGATTTTGCTATTACTGCAAACACTACCACTATGTAGCTCAACAAGGAAACTACAGTATATATAGTTTCGTTCTTCAGTGATCTGACCAGAGAGATGGAAGGTGGATGGAACACTTTTGCAATGGTTGTACCGAGCACGATCCCTGTGAGTGGCGCTGCTGCTTGTAAGAACTGAAGTTCCTTCCTTGCTTTTCCCTACCATGAAACACCATGACCTTACTATCACACTAATAAAGGAAAGTACTGTTTCCCTGGTAACACTGGAAAGAACAAGGCTCATACCACATGCTTCATCACTTGAAGGATCACTAGAATGAGAGATCCCATCAAGAAAGGTGGCCACTGAAACTACAAAAGGGAAAAAAGATCCATCTAAATAAAATGTGAATAAGAAAAAACAAAAGGCTTTCTTAGCAAAACTGATTCACCAGTAAAAGTAATGATATACAAGCAAAATCTTCATAACATGATGATCCAAAATAACTCCGAGCTACATGAGGATATAGGGGAAGCCAGATATACTAAAAGTTATAACCAGGTATTGACAGTCCTCAGGGGCAATGGGTAGAGAAAGAATATGCAGATCAAAATATAAAGAGATGAAAAAACCAAATTCTCAGTCTAGATCATACTTATAGATCCCGATTAAAAGACCTTAGCCAAAGAGAGGAGATTTTTTTTTTTGTTCTCACTGTTCAAAGATGGAAATGGAAGTTTCACCTTATCAGCTCCAGCTATAATGCTCTCTACTAGCGGCACAATCTTGCTGCTCCTGGCAATGGTATACCCCAGGAAATATTTCACTTGAGATAATCCAATCACAATGGCCGAAGCACTTGTAAATCCAGATATGACCGAGTGACTTATGAAACGAATAAGCCATCCAAGCCTGGATTGAAAACACAAACAAGGGACATGCTCAGGACACAGCAATAAATAGAGGACTTTTGATTGAAGGGATAACATTTCCCGCCCGCACAATAAAGTTAAATGAGTAGCAGTCAAGATAATAAATGTTTCCCTTCTCTGATTTCCAAAGAAACTAATCTTATTACCTTAAGAGCCCCATGATGCACTCCAAGATTCCAACCAAAAGCGCCAACAAAATGGCAAGTTCGATATGTAATTCCTCGAAAGAATCAGCGATTCCGCCCAAAGCATTAGAGACAAGAAGAGACACCAATGCTACAGGTCCAATTGCAAGCTGACGGGATGAGCCGAATATGGCATAAACAAATATGGGCACAAATGATGAGTCTGCATCAAAAGTTATAAAACTGAAATCAAGCTGACATCATTAGGCGTTTCAAGAGCGCAAGAGTTTGTATCACAATAAAACTCACATAGACCGTAAATCGGTGGAAGGCCAGCTAGTTTTGCATACGACATTGCCTGGTCAAATCCATCAAAAGTTAATTCAAATCGAACAGTGCACATTTTTACTGAAACTTTCAATTAAATAGCTCTTAAGCTTCATCTTTCATCAATTATCCAGCACAACAAGGAAAAGTTGTTTGATAATTCCAGTTTCCTTAAGCTTTAGAGTTGATAAAGATAAATGGATCAAAGAAACAAATCTGCGGGGGAGATAGAAACGGGAAACAAAAAGCAAGATAATACCTGGGGAACAAGCATTATACCGACGGTGACACCGGCCATGAGATCGAGCTTAAAATACTCGTTCCATCGGTAAGTTCGAATCCATCGGAAGCAAGGGAAGAGAGTATCAATCCAATCGAGGAGGCTCATGCGCTTGATCTTGGCCGTCCATCCGGAGAAGATATCGTCGAAAGGGATGGAAGGAGGACGAGCGTCATTGGAGGTGTCGGGATGCTGGAGCGGGATGACCTTGACGGGTCGGGTCTGACCGGGAGGCTTGGCGGAAGAAGACGAACCGTTTCCGGATCTTGAAACAAGGCTGGTCAGGTCCTTGACGCTGAGGGATGCGTAGGACATGGCTGTGCGCACCCTTGGCGCACTTTACAAACCGTTGATGATGAAGAATGAAATATATCTCTGTGAAACTGCAATCGGGAAAGCTTTACCCTCTAGCTTTTGTTTCAGCAAACCTGAAATAAATAAATAAATATTTTTTAATAACTAGCGAAAATCTTCCTTTAAAAAATAAATGGAAAATTTCATAAAAATACCCCCATTTTATTTTGATTGCTGTGAATAATAAAAAAAAAAAAAAGAATTGTTGTTGTCTTATTCCATGAATAACGAGAAGTATATATAAGTTTATATAGACTTAGAGAACAAACAGAATTAGGAGAAAAAGGAAAGCAGAAAATATTCTAAATCTCTTTATGATATGAGCCTTATAATGAGTATCCATATAATTAATTCATAACACTCCCTCTTGAATGACCATTATATAAAAATGATCTTAATGCGCATAAGATCATGCCTCATTAAAAACCTTACTAGGAAAACCCAATGAGAAAAACCATAGTTAAGGGAAAAAGAGTGCAGCGCGCTATTACTCCCCCTTATGAGTACATCACTTGAAATGTTTGAGATGACGCGATCCAGTATGATGAACTAGCTTCTTGAAAGTAGCAGTTGGAGACGTCTTGGTAAATAAGTCCGTCAAATCTTCACTTGGACGAATTTGTAGTAGATGTACATCGCCATTCTTCTGCAATTAATGGGTGTCGCAGATGATCTATCATGATCATTCTCTTTGCTTCTAATGATCTCATTAATCTTTGGAATGGTGATAGACTTTCATATTTACATTCCTTTAAGTGTCTATCATTTGCGTGTTCTTTGTTGGCTCGTTAAAACCTTGTCATGGAAAAATCCAGTGGGATAAAAACCATGATAAGGAAAAAGAGTACAACCACGCACATCATCATATTTCTCCCCTTAGAAGCATCTTCTTCAAGAGATGCATTTCAATTATATATATATCATCTTTAGGTAATTGATATAAGCATAGCATAACATTAGTTAATACACTCGTATGATTATCATAATTTCTCAGGTTATTGGACTTCTAGTCCATAACATCATTTTCATATAGAATATATTTTATTCGTCTATTTGGACTTCATGCCAGATTTCTTTTTACTTACAATCTTCTAGATATTCATATTGTACATATTTGTACATACGAGTTATTCATGCTCTTCTTGTAAAAGCTATTATGTTGGCTTTCTTTCTTGTCATATGAAAGCACATCTTTCAATCATGAAAGTGATCAACAACTTGCTCAAATATCATTTTAAGTGTGGTACTTCAAGACCAACTATATATGAGCATTTTCTATGTAGAATCCTGCAAGGATCTTTGATAAAATATCTATTTACTTAGATTTACAATTTGGAGAACTTGAAGACAATGTTGTCTTTCCAAATTTCGACTTCAGATAACTCTTTAAGAGTTTTGATTATGTTTAAATCAAGGATCCCATTGATCCATAATCTTTTGATAAATACATATGGGTATATCGGTTAACCTCATAATATTCACTTTAAGAGTATACCCCATGAAACATATTTATTTTAATTCAATCCAATATCTAGTGTTCTCGGGAAGTAGAATTTTGCTATAGCAATTCAAATTCTTTTAGGCTGCTTCTGGCAGTTTAAATCCTTCTGAGATTAAATTAAGTCTTTCTCTTATTGTCAGACTGATAAGGGATCTAAAAATAGTTGCATCCACCACAAGAAAGTATATCTCTTCATATATCATTTTCATTCATCTTTTGCATAAAATCCACTTATGTCTTACTAGATTTACACTTTCAAGTGTAAGGACTACTGGTCCAAATACTTCTCTGCAAGAGATTTTAATTCTGCCTCTACGGCTTTTTCCATGATTGGCCAATCATCACTTCATGTACATTTTTCAATAAATCTTCTTCTACTGCGGTTTATGATCCTCAATTCTCATCAACTACTTCACTGCATGCAAAATTATTATCGACGTCGATTTGCTTTTGGTTCCATTTTATTCCAGACATGACACAACTAGTTGAATTCTCTTATCATTACCAGGTACCTGGATTTCCTTCTTAGTCATGTTTAATGTCTCTTATGGAGATCATCCATAATTCTTTGATTCCTCGATCTTGCCATTTCATAATCTGCTCCATTTATTTACGAGGATTCTAATCTTTGGAACCAATAGGTCTATCACGCTTCATGCGATCTCTAGACTCAATAGCAGTTGATATTGTCCCTCCGGGACATCAATATTAATTGGAGCACAACTGGTATATGTGACTTCGTCACTCAATCAGGGTCAGGAAATGCTTCTGGCATCAAATTTGCTAAGCTTTGCAAATGAATTATCTTTTGAACTTCTAGTGCACATTCTTATGAGGATCAAGATAATTTCTTTCACTGATTTTCTTTTCCAGCTGTTTATTTTCTTCTCCCCTTTTAATTGTTGGAAATACTGACTCACTGAAATAACAGTCTGTAAATCAAACCTTATCCCTTATTTGATTACTCATCAAGGGATATTCATATCCAACAATTCCTAACCTCATTTGAGGTCCCATCTAAGGTCAATGTGGTGGAGCAACATTACATCCAAAAACTTTTAGATGGGAAACATCTGGTTCCTGACCAAAAACCAATCCTGGGGAGAACTCAAAATTATTCGTTGGCATAATGCGAATCAATGTGGTTTCACTCTAATCAATTAACCAAATACTTTCGCAAAGATACATAGTGGGTGATCAGTCCAAAATATTTCCTTGTATATATACCAGAAAACTAATATACTCCAAATTTCTTGAAGAGTGAAAGCCGTATTATCAACTTCCTTTATGGACGACACATAAGAATCTTCTGGTTCTTTTTCGCATTATTATTGAACCGGAATGGCCTAACCGGTTGTTGATCGTAGAAATCACAAGAGTAAAAGAGTTGGAATGCGAATCGGTATTTCGTTTTACTGAATCGAACTTAGTCGGAGTTTTACAAAAATATTTCGAGGTCGGTCATGAGGTCGAGATCGGATTTCGAGCTCTCACTTTCTCTCTCTAAAAATGTACTGCGGATTTGTTTCTCCCTCCCCCCAAATGTAGTCGGGACCTCCTTATTTATAGACGTTTCTCGGTAGCTTTAGACTTTCCCCCGAATCCGGAAAAGTTCCGCAAATCCCGGATTAAAAGTTTTAGTCAATCTTCCCTTTCCGCAAATCAAGACCTACTTTCCGTAAAGTCGGATGTACTTTGCGGAAAGTAAAACGTACTTTCCGCGCATTCCGGAAGTGGGTTCTGACTATGACAGGTTGAGACCGATGAGCTCGGTATGTCGTAGTTCGGCGGTCGCATGTTGATCCTTCCTTTACCGATCTCGGACCGTCGTCGATCGGATTGAAACGGACCGATCTCGGTACCGAGACGAGGATTTGATCCTTACATTTACAATCGATTA
>PKMM01028610.1:0-33107 GCA_002933915.1 Eutrema heterophyllum | reverse complement strand
AAATGTAGTCGGGACCTCCTTATTTATAGACGTTTCTCGGTGGCTTTAGACTTTCCCCCGAATCCGGAAAAGTTCCGCAAATCCCGGATTAAAAGTTTTAGTCAATCTTCCCTTTCCGCAAATCAAGACCTACTTTCCGTAAAGTCGGATGTACTTTGCGGAAAGTAAAACGTACTTTCCGCGCATTCCGGAAGTGGGTTCTGACTATGACAGGTTGAGACCGATGAGCTCGGTATGTCGTAGTTCGGCGGTCGCATGTTGATCCTTCCTTTACCGATCTCGGACCGTCGTCGATCGGATTGAAACGGACCGATCTCGGTACCGAGACGAGGATTTGATCCTTACATTTACAATCGATTATGATGAGTTCGGTTTGATTTGAGCTCGGTTGTTATTGCGCGAACTTCCTTGCCGATCTTGAATCATCGTTGATCGGATCGTGTTTTGCCGATCTAGATTCAAGTTCGGCCGATCTGGATTCAAGTTCGGCGTTCCTTCAGATTCTTATCGGTTTATCGGTTATCAGTCTCTCGCGGACCTTTCTTTCAAGTTCGGAGTTCGGCGAATGTTTCGTGGGCTTTCCTTTCGGGTTCGAGCCGTCGTCGACCGGGATTAGTTGGGCCGGTCTCGGTTCAAACCGGGCTAAACCGGGGAGTGCTAAACTCACCACCAACACCGGTCATGCCAAAACAGTGAAATTTTCAGTTTATTTCTAGTTTACTATATAACATTAATCTTCATTATACTATTCTTTGTGTAGTATAATCTAGTAGATAACGCATGTAGTTTATTTAAAATACTTTAATTGCCTTGGGTAATACTCATGTGAAGATATTCAACATTTCATTCACTCATTGTCTCAGCTTGATAAATCTTAAAATCTTCTAGATTTTCTTTATAAATGATTCATCAAATCTATTTTGATCGTGAAATCTTCTAGATGTTTCACTTACGATGTATTGAGCGATTCTTCAATTCTCTCCCTCGAGATGATGACTCTTCAGATCCATCCATCTTGAATTGAATCCCACTTTAGAATCAACAACATACCCAACTTGGGTCATGTATTTTATCTTAGATACTTTTAACTTTTGAGACTTGGGAAAGTATAACGCATTAATGATTTCAAATTGCGTTCCCATAGGCAAATATATATGCTCTTTCGGAGTCTTCAATAATCTTTATACTACATCAATTTGTACTAACACTAGCTTATTTCATTGTTACATGAAAGAAATATCTCTCGTATGTTACCATATTTATTTTCTCGAATTCATGCAAACATAATTAAATCTAAATCACAAATTTTTGAATATACCTGAATATTTTGCAGAAAATAATGAACCGAAACGATTCAAATTTGCCATAACCAACCAAATATCGTGTCTCCGCCGGTAATCATAAGAGCATGATTATCGGTGATATTTGTGGGTGTCTTCCCGTGTGGGGCCCACAAATTTGCAGAGAACCAGTGTCTCCAGTGTCTCGCGGAAGACACCAGGTCTTCCCAAAAATCGCCACGTGTCGCGACGTGATTCGTCGCGACATTAAAAAATTATTTTTTTAAAAAAAAAAATAAAAAAATAAAAATAAAAATTCCGGAAGACCCCGTGTGTAGGGGTCTCCGATAAGGATGCTATAAGTACACAAACACACATGATGCCAGTGTCATCAAAATTATTCTCGAATCCATTAAACGTATTGTCTTTTTTCTGCCTTAAGGATTTGATTGCTTCCCAAGCAATAAACGTTACTGTCTACAATCTTAAAAATAAGCCAGAAGAAAAGTGATCCCAGATTTGCAAATTTGCTTGAACTTTTCAAGATTAAGTAACCATTATTGGATCATTAAGTTATAATCAAAATACTCAAAGGAAAAGTGATTACAAATACGTAAACGTGATTCCAGAGATTTCTAGCTATAATATGCACAATCGATTAACAAACTCAAATTTCTTTTTTATTATTCGTCTAGAATTATGTCAAACTAATTCGATGGCCTTACACCTATCTAACGAACTCAAAACATATTATCGATTGAATTACTCTATGTTTCTTAACAAATGATAACAACTCAAAATTATGTAATTAACGTGAAGGCAGAAAACAACTCTTCGTGAAATATACCTAGAACTGATTGTTTGATTCTAATGCATAATTTCGATAAATCAAAACGAATTATTAAACATGAGCGTAGATTAATAAGAAGCATGACCAATAAAATATGATGATTACACATCAGCTCAAAGTAGATTATATCGCAAGACATGAACTCATGCTTTACCAAAGCAATCGGTAATAAAATAATACTCGATCTCTTATTGAATATTCAATGATATAAATTATTAAGTATGTAAATATCAATTACCAAAAAATATAATCAGATTAGATAGTAAAACCAAATATAAAATAGTAATGCATAGTTTCGATAATGAAACATGAAACGATCTGTTCAAGTTACAAAAAGCAATTAAGCATTTGTTATAAAACATGAATCCGAACACTACCGTAATTAGGTCATAGATTCATAAGCCGATTAGATCTATAGAAAACATGAATCATGAATTTAAGATATTTTTGTCTTTTGAAAAACGTGATAAGAAAAATAAGACTTGGATTCCTAAATAGGATCGATAAACAAACTCAATATAAATTCAATATGCATGAATTATTAATCCCACGTTATGACAAAAGTATGAGGCGACAAGTATAAATCATGGATACTTATCTCGATCGATGATGAAGACGGAGAGATCAGAGACGCCGTCGACAAAGAACGGAGGCGGCATTCGTCATTGATTTTGACGGAAATTTTATTTTTCTTAGATGGCTAGGGTTTTGCTTGGTGGCTAGAGTTTTACTCAGTGGTTAGAGTTTCGTCTTGATAACGTGTTGTGAATAAAAGAAAGAGGTCTTAACAGAATTAGGAGAAAAATGAAAGCAGAAAATATTCTAAACCTCCTGAGCCATATAATGAGTATCCATATAATTAATTCATAACACCAATAACCTTTTTAATACCTGAACTATTTTTGTACCCACTAAAATACTCAAATTATTTTTTTTGTCTATTTTAAATCTTCAACCGTGAACCGTGTGCTCATTTTACAACCCTCGTTAACGGATGTATACAGACTTATACACGGTTGTTTGAAACAATGTTTATATTTAATAATAAAATATTAATAAATAAATCAAAATTACATTAAATTTTCAAAAAAATCAAAAAATCCCCCAAAAAATCGAAAAAGTAAACTAGTCGAATAAAGTACGAAAAGTCTTAGAAGCCCCCTTAGTCAAGTGGTTGACCAAAGGTTCACTAATGCTTCTACATTAGGAGGTTCGGATTTTGATTCACAAAGTACGCAATTTATGCAGATTAATGGAGGCAAATTTATAAAAAAATCTCCAGCATAGTGCAAATGGAGCCGTTCATCGTGATCGCGGATCGTTGTCGAGCGGATGGCATTGTCCGTTGTAGATTGTCTTTGTAGTAGTTCATATAATTTGTCCGGTGTTAAAAAAAAATTGAAAACCAATGAATTTCATAGAATTGTGTGTGTGTTTTTTTCCCTCAAATCATACAAAACTCTAGTATCGAATTTAGAGATCATTATGCGAAAGTGACGATCGTTTATAAGAGATTCTTGAAGTCAACACGTATCTTGATATCGCTCGTTGGAAAGCCAATAAAAAATAATACGCAGCTGTTAATTTACACAAAGCAATTGTAGGCGAAATAAATAAATTAATGTATACTCATACAATTGGAAGCCTAACAGATCCAGTCTTAGTCTTACGATAATTTAAAGTTGTTGTAAATTGCATGGTGCAATTGATGTCACTTGTTACTTGTTAGTTTCGTCACGTTTAAATATACTAGAAAACAATCATCCAATACAAGTGGCTTGCGTGCCAGTTTTGACGATTTTTTTTAATGATAATGATAAATATATTTAATACTACCGAAATTGGGAGGGAATAAAACATGTGTTGGAAGAAAAAAAACAAGATCAGGGTGAAGATGGACGTTAAGTCGTCTAGATCCACGATGTTGATGAATAGGGTCAACTCTTGTTCCATAAAACTTTCAACAGAAAAGAAAAACCAAAAAAATATCCTGAGATTTTCAATTCTCACATTTAAAACCATCAGCTGTACTTTTCTATTTTAAGACCTTAAAATTTTGATATGAAGAAATCCAACGCTTTGTTTAATTGCTTGGGATTTAATCTCAACTGCATTTAGATAGGAACAAAATATGCGATGACTTTATTTTGGGTTGACTAACTATTTTCTCTTCGGAACTATCCACATATCTATTTGAAGTTCGATCTCTAGCCAGATCTCCACCAAATCAAAGTTCTAGATCTATTTCTCCGTAAACATAGTTAGAAATTTCTTTACACACAAATTTAAAAATCTGTGGTTATTGTCTAAAAACCAAACATAAACCGACTAAAACCAAAACCAAAACCAAAACCAAAATTAAACCCAAAAACAACCAAACTCAACCCGCAACCCATGAATTCATGGTTATTGAAACATAAACCGATTAAACTCAATTCTAAACCAAAATTAAACCCAATACCAAAAAAACCCAGACACGTCAAAAAAAATTGTCGAGTAGTAAGCTTATCCATCCACCATCAATGGCAGCTTCACCAGGATACACAAAGATGCTCTTTCAACAATTTCAATCAAAAACGCTGAGTTTTAGTGACAACCCATTTCGTCTTAGACCCATGTTCATCGGAAAGTCACAGAACAAAGATCCGCTTCCTCCCAAAATGAACAACAACACAAAGAAGATATTACAGTTTCCCAGATCAAAGAAGCTCTATGAAACTCTCAAAGGTTATTGGGATATGTGATTAGATTCGCTCCTTTCACAATCCTTTAAAGCATAAAAAATCTATTTTTTCTCCGATTTATATCGTTAGGTGGTGCAAAAGGTAGAATTTGATTTCAATCATCAATAAATAGCTTTTTTTACTGATATATCAAAGAATGATTTGTTTGGAGGATGAAAAGGGATCAATAGAGGGATTTTCGGAGTTAAATTGAATAAAAAAGCAGAGATCGAGCGTGTGGTGGAGCTTTTGGAATGTCGGAATCCAACCGGAGAGCTAGACAAGATCGGAGGTTGCTGGAAACTCATTTACAACACGATCAATGTATTGGGCTCTAAATGAATCAAATTGGGTCTTCGAGATTTCGTCTCTCTGGGAGATCTTCTTCAACATATCGACATCGCTCAGGAAAATCAAAATCAGATTCGACAAGCTCTTCGAGCTTCATGGTGTCTGATTTTTTTTATTATTAACGAAGGAGAAAATGTATTGAAATTCGATGTCCGGGGACTGAATCTAGTCGACGGCGAGTTCAGACTCATTGAATTTGATCATCTCCTTCTTGCCTTCTTTTAATGTGTCGGGTTTTTCTTTGTGGGTCGGGTTTTCTTGCGGGTCGGGTTTGGATGTTTTTGGGTTTAATTTTGGTTTTGGTTTTCGGGTATAGTCGGTTTATGTTTGGTTTTTAGACAAAAACCACGAATTTCAAATACGTGTGTAAATAGGTTTCGAAATATATTTACATGGGAAATAGATCTAGAACTTTTATTTGGTGCAGGTGGATTGTTATTATATGATAGTTCAAAGGGGAAATAGGCGGATTGTTATTATATGATAGTTCAGAGGGGAAATAGGCCGTTAACCCCATTATTTTTGGAAAAGTGTTTTTTTTAAAAAGGAGAAACCTGTAACAATTTCTAAAAACTGATGAAAACTGATTGGCTATATTGCTAGAAACATATCTTTATGTTATCAAAAACACTTCCAATTAATGATTGAAAATATGTGTGCTTATCATGCCTAGACAGAAGTTTCAAAGGTTTACAGTTTACACAGTTAACGTCACTTAGTGCTTTCATTTGTTCCACGTAGACGCACAACAAGCAGTTTACCATAAATTACCATACAGATTAGGAAAGGAACTTGGGAGTTACGGCCAAAGAAGAAGGTAACATATATCAGTGTATGTGAGCATGCGTGTGATGATCATATTATTCTGAGTTGCTGGACTACTACTTCAGTTCTTTCTCAAGTTCATCGAATTCCCATCCATCAACCTCATCTGCGGAGTAATCACGAGCCACCTTACCAAATTCAGATTCAAGCTTGGCTAGCTCGGCTTCAGGGTTGAATTCCTGGCTGGAACCGGCAGTAGTAGTCGGTGCCTCGACAGGATTGCTCAACTCTGGCTTTTGGGTCAGAGTAGTAGATTCAGTTGGAGCATCCAAGCTACTGCTGGGCTTGGGAGATTTGGGTGATGAAGCACTGCTTTTAGGTGATGGAATCTCTATCTCTAACGTTGGCCTCGCTATGGATTCAAATTCCTGCCTCATTTTCTCCATGTCATCAAACAGCTCTTTCACACGCCGGTCGTCCTTCCTGGTATAATTGTAGGAATTCAGAACTTAGTTGTATAAAAAAACTCTACCGATTAATGAAAGGTCGGAGAGTAATGTTTCCACTCACTTTTCCAGTTTGTTTTGGAGAACCTGGAAATGCTCTTTCATGTTATCCACAATGCTGAAGGTGGTAATGATCTAATTTTTTTCATAAAACCAGATCAGTGACGAAGAAGAGCAACCGGAAAAGAGAAAATAAAATAAAATAATAACCAATGCACAACCGTGTAGAGTCAATTTTGGGTGCTATTAATTGGTTCTCAATGAAAAATCAATCGCGACCTGTTAAGCAGTGATTCTTACCTTGGTCTCATAGTCTAGATACTCCTGCTCCAGACTTTTCCTCGGGTTTGAAACCTGAATGTCCCCCTGATCTGCATTTGGTGGCTTCTCCAACCTGCACCACCACATACGAAAACTGTCACCACTACTACTAGGAGCAATTCAACTCCAACTAGAGGTATTAGCCAGAAACCAAGCAATCATAGTAGCAATCCAATTCATCAAGAGGCATTTACCCAGGACCCAGATTCTTCAGATTTTCCACATAATTATCTATACGACTTATTAAAGGTGCCACCTCCTTCTGTACAATATGATTTTTTGTGTTAGCTCTGTCATTTATCAATTACTAGTTTAAAGTTTCCATAACATACAGAGGTTACCTTGAAAGCAGAGAGTATATTAAAAGCCACACCCGAGAAGTAATCCTCATGCTTCTCCAATTCGCCCCTACGACATACATCCCACTGGATTATTCATTGTCGTTGTGCAGCAGAGCAAAATATATATATGGCGAGAAACAGATGAGTTATAGGAAATACAAAGTTTGCTTATCCTTCGTTTCTGTATATGAGCATTGAAGAAGCCATGTATCCTCGAGAAAATTAATCCATGTCTTGATAACTTCTGCCTCTTTCTTACAGGCTACAACTGATTTGGACAGGTCATCCTCCTGCATTAAGAAGGAAATTATTTCGCGTGGATATTATTAACATGAGAGCTACGCGTCTAATGAAAACGCCACCTTTGTTTTCAGGTGAGCGATTATCTGATTGTTAGCTTCACCAAATTGATCCCTCTCCTCCGTCGCATTGCGGAACCGAGCTTGAGCAGCAGCTAATGATATATTAACCTACATGGAATAATATTTATTGACAATACCTTCCATACCACAATAATCACACGGAGAAGCAAAAATAAAAATAAAAATAGAAGTGCTTCACAGAATCAATGAAATTTATTATTTTTCTTCTCAACAACATGACAAGCTTACGTTTGTATATGTGACAAAAAATTTCATCTGATTAAGTGTGTGTATGTAAATCTCCAGGATAAAGGATTAAATTACCCTCTTCAGTTCGGCTTCCAGCTCATCTCTTTGTTTCTCAAGTTGTGCAATTTCCGCACCCAATTCCTGTACACAATAAATAATAGCAAAGAACCTCAATACTGGCAGCTGATGAACATGGCGAAGAATGCTGCTACTATTAATGTTTCTTTTTTTTTTTTTTTTGGCATTGAATAACCCAAAAGAAGAAATAAAAAGGGAAGAAAAAGACCTTTTCTTTTTCACCGGTTTCATTTGCTTTCACCACACGAGCTTTTAGTGCTTCTTCTTTCTGAAGTCTGCAAAAAGACAATTGGACAATTGTTATCCATTGATAGTGTTTTTGCTTCAACTGACTAATCATCCGCTCAATAGGACTAAGATGCATCTAAATACAGTAAAACAAGCTTTGATGAAAACTAAAGTTGTCTTGATGGTTCCATTGCTCAACTTTGATACGCATATAGAAGGAAAACGTTTTAAAGTATGCATAAAATAGCAAGGAATGAACTGCGCATTGTCTCAGCAGTATTTGCTGAACATGATATAGAAGTGTACAAGAACTTAATACCTATTCATCTGGTCTGGGGAATTTACCATGTCATACTAAAATTAAACAAAAAATAAGTCTTAACTAGAGATATATAAGGAAACTAAATGGAGTTGGTGATCAGCTTAACCTGTTCTCTGTTATTCGTTTCTCGGCTTTGGAAGTTGAATTTGCTAAAGATTCCAATAACACCTTGAGCTTGTCGACCTGGTTCAAAAACAAATTATCCATTATTTTCCATCATTAACATTCTCCCTATCATCCAGAAGTCTTGAAACGTATATGGTGTCATGGAATACACGAAACTCTTAATACTCCGTATCAGCACTAACAAGTAGAACAAGATGGTAATAACAATACCAATCACCTTGTATTTGGTGATTATGATTGAGAATAATAAAGCTCACAAACTTACTTTCTGAGCATGTATATCTGGTGAATCCCCGTTGCTTAGTTGTCTCTTTCTAATTAGCAGCCCTTCTAATCTGGAGCAAAGACGAATCTTTGCAAGTGTTTCTTTGAGAGCCTGCAAAATGAGAACTTGAGAAGTCTCTCACATGGAGCTACCTAAATGAGCTTAGGGAGGGAAAAGAGGGTTTGGAGATACTGCACGTCACCTCTATTGTTAAAGGAGCCTCTTTGAGTTCCTTTTCTTCACTCTCCTGTGGAAATTGAGAGGCGTTCATCTTTTCGAGTTTTTTTCTAAGATCAGAAGCTTCATCATCAATTCTGAAAAGATAAATTCAATCAACAGTGATGCAAGATAAGCAATGCTCTATGACTCAGTCATCATGAAGAGAAACGAGGCAAAAGGCACATTAATATCTTCATTTATCACCTCAGCATTTCAGCACTAATCTTCAACCCTGTGATAGCATTTTGCGCAAACTGAAGCAATTCGTCCTGCTTAACCTGTACAAGAGAAACAAAAGCAACATAGAAGTTTAAACAAGTAAGGAGGAAATCCCAACGCCCATACATTAACATAAATGCATAATTTTATTGCTCAAGCGCATACCAAAACTTCATCCTTGTAACTCGAAAAGACTGTAGCAAGATCTTGCATACTGCTGACTATGGCATCATGAACTTCCTTTCCTCCATTCAGACAAAGCCTGAAAACAATATTAAGCTCTATAAATAGTCACATTTGGTATGAAAATAGCAATGAATTGTGTCAGGTTTCCAAGAATTTTTTTTCTAAGACTCTATTTGGAACCAAATTTTCGCAAGGCAACTCACCCAAACATCTCCAGAAGTAGAGCAATTTCTTCGTCATGTGGTGGTTCAATAATCTGTAATAGAACAGTCAAAATTAGAGTTAACCCCCATAGATGATACCATATTTTTCATATAACCCAAAAATATAGGTATAGCAAAACATTCCGAGAAAAAGATAAGTGACAGGCTCTCACAACATATAAGAGTCTACTTAATTTGGTTTGTTCTTTATTTTCAGCCAAGCTATATATTGTCTTTACATTTCAATTATCTCGAATTAACACTGAGAAATCGAATCAAAGATGATGCATGTCAAACTTTTGGAAATTTTAGACTTTAGAGAAAGGGGACTGTTTGTAATCAGTTACCACTTATCACATAGCCATCAAGTTTAGGTTGCGAAAGAATACCATGGACAGAACGATGCCCTCTAGGGCTTGACTTTGCAGAAAAACATCACGAAAGTTTAGTGGCTCACCTCCTATATCTGGATCGTAATACAAAACCTACACATGGAAAGGGATATTCTGAAAGATTTCTCTTGAAAAATGGTCATAAATCCACATATGAAATTAGAAGCAGGATATTACTAAGAAAGTCACTGTTAATCAAACCCTGTAACAGAAAAATTTACCCTAAATCAATAAGGATAACAATGATATCTACTTAAGTAATATTCTTGATATTGTAAAATGGAGGATGATATGATGACATCTTCATAGGCCTATTTCTCTTCCTCTTTGACAAAATCAATTCAGGAACATATAAGATTCTTAACCCAAAGTACAACACCACTAAGGATCACAATCATTTATGCTTAAGTAGTATTCTTGATATTTAACGATATGCAGGAGAAGTGTTGACTTCTTTGCAAACTTCTTCCTTTCCTCTTATACAAAAAAAAGAGAGTACAGAAACAATACCCATTCACGTCTCTTTGCTTCATCAGAAGCAAGTATTTCCTCTGAACTCATTTGTTTATCCTTGACGGGACTTACACTAGCTCTATCGATCTCCTTAAGCACAGATAGCCATCTGGTAATCAGCAATGCTCTTTCATGACCCCTGTATGAGACTGCAGCTTCTTCCAATCTCTGAATCGTCTGACTAACACTCTTATAGGCCCCAACACCCTGCAAAGTTGCAGCCCGGATTATTCAGGCAAGTCTTGAAGTAATGCAACATTAATGTTATTATTCCAACTGCTCAAGTGAGTACTGAGTAGGATATATTGGTTTTGAAAGAAACTAACATTTATGGTGCAAAAAACGGTGAAATGTAGCAGCAGACTTAGGACTCAAAGCCTTAATAGCAGCAGAATCAAAACTAGAATCTAAGAAGAAGAAAAAAGGAAGACCTAAATACCAATTAAAAAGGGGAATAATTAGAAGCAAAGGAGAAATTACAATGCGGTCTTGGAACAATTTGGCTCCTTCAGCGACAGCTTGGCCAGCCTGCTGGACGACGGAGTCGGCATAGTTCCTGACGGTTCGTGTGATATTTTTCCGGTTGCCGACCTCCACCGCCTTACTCACGGCCGTTCGCAGCCACGACATATTCTCGTCGATCTTTCTGGTCTACTACGGAACAAATGAAATCTCCTCGGGAAGGAAAAACCGATTTCAGAGACTAATTTATCGAAAATGAGAAGCTCGGACACGGTCAATGTTTTTTTACTCGGTGAACGATTGCAATTTGCAAGCGACTACAATATTATTTTTTTAGTACTTTTTTTCTCTCTGAAATGTATCCAGCTAGCAAATTAAATTGGGTTAGGATCTCGGATATATTATTCACCCTAATGACTTTCCAATATCTATCAAAATTTTGTAATATCCGAGTTTAAAATGATAATATAGAATAGAAGAATTTAAAATTCTGAATCTAATATATAAGTATGTTGTAAACTATTTTGAGTCCCAATTATTTAATAGATCTTGTTTAAATTTGATGGAATTTATGTTAATGATGTTATGTAATTGATGAATGAAATGATTATGCAATATAATGTTATATAGTGTTCAAATTAAAGGTTTCTCACTTAAGAAGATATGAATAAAAATTCAAAATCAAATGTCTCTTCAATCATATAAAGTAATTTTGTATTTATTTTTTAATTATCAATAGCAAAAATATATCTTTCTATAAAAATTACTAATAGCAAAAATCACTCTTGCCACAAAAATCTATTTTTCCATGAAAATCTCGTTTTTATTGCAATTTGATTTGTAAATCACAATTTATTATGATTAGATTTGAATATGCAATTTAATTTGATTTGAATTTGAATATGTAATATTATATGATTAGATTTTAATATGAAATTTAATATAATTTGAATTTGAATATGCAAAATAAATGGTAATCTCAAAATAATTTAATCCATTTTGAAATCGAATTTCAAATCCGTCACGTGAATATCTATTAGTACGTGTGTTTGATGAGACCATTAGCATCAAACTGTATTAGCATCAAACTATATCAATTAAAATATAGTTTGATAAGACCATTAACATCAAACTATAGTATACGATTTATATTTCAATAATCATTAGTATGTGTGTGTGAACTATAATATACGTTTTATATCTCAATAATCATAACAATAATATGAAAGCTAGATTTCATATTATAATTTGAATTTGAATATGCAAAAATTTGTATGAAATAAAATATAACTAAAAGATTTTGCAAAAAAAAAAATTAAATTGAGCAATTAAACATGAAACTTGTAAAAATAATATTTGTCAAAATAAAAACAAGAAATCTCGAAAATAAAATTTATAACCCCATTAAACGAAGCAATATATTTTGAATATAAAAAAACTTGAAGATAAAATTTTTATTTTAGAAAATAAAAAAACTTAGAAACTAATATTAATTTAAGAATGTATATAAAATATCATAATGAAATTTATATGATTATGCAATGGTTTAATATGAATGACACTAACATCATTATTCTAATAAATTAAACATTTTTTATAAAAATTTTGAGACCTCGAAACATTTGTAAATCACAAACCAAAGTTTTATTTTATTAGTCATTCTCGATTAATATATAGCTGATGAGAACGATAAGGCCGAATCAGATTGCAAAGCCGAAGCGGGGCCCACCTTTACACACCACCAAACACCCACAGATTCTCCTCTTCTCCGGAGCGATCAGATTTCACCGACGACGACGGCTTAGTAGCCTTCTCTTTCAATCGGATAAGCAAAAAGCTTAGAGCGACAGCTATATATATATAGACAGTAGATAGAGAGAGATCACTCCTTTTCTCATCCAGTATTAGGGTTTTAACCAGGAGAGAAGAACCACTACTACACAAGAAAGGTGAAAAAATGTCGAGTCTCCACCGATCATCTAGTTCAGCAAAGAACATAGGAAACTGCCTCCCTTCAAAGGAACTTCTCGACGATCTTTGCAGGTATTTTTATCAATCGAGTGTTTTTTTTTTCCGTAGAAAGTGAAGCGATGGGCTCGAATTGATTTGATTACGTCGGTAACTGATGTTTGGTGATGGGGTTTACGGATGGCTTTTGTTTCAGTCGATTTGTTTTGAATGTCCCTGAAGAAGATCAACAGTCATTCGAGAGAATTTTGTTTCTGGTGGAGTATGCTTATTGGTACTATGAAGATAATGCTGTAGAAAATGATCCAACGCTTAAGTCGCTCTCCTTGAAAGAGTTTACTTCGCTCTGTATCCTTTCTCATTATGATCTCATATGCTTAAAGCATAATGTCGAAATAAGCTGATTTGTGTTCAAACTGGCTTCTTTTTCTCTTCAGTTTATAATTTGTTTGTTAACCTTTCCCATTTTTTCCTGTGGATTTTTTTCCCTTGACGTGAGCTAGTATTCAACAGCTGTGATGTGTTGAGACCTTATGTTGCTAACATTGATGACATATTCAAAGACTTCACTTCTTACAAGTGTCGAGTTCCGGTCACTGGGGCAATCATCCTGGATGAAACTTATGAACGGGTTAGACCCCTTGGGTGATATTTACGAGTTTCAGATCTTTTTTTTTTATTAGCATTTAAGTTTACTTGTTAGTTCATGCTTACACATTTCTCGTTTTTCTTGGAATTTTCAGTGTTTGTTGGTGAAGGGATGGAAAGGATCAAGCTGGAGCTTTCCCCGAGGGAAGAAGAGTAAGGATGAAGAAGACTATGCGTGTGCTATACGTGAGGTTAGTATCGATTCTATTGTTTTCCTGTCTCTTGCGTGGTTCATTTGTTTTGTTCTTTTGTAGCAAATTTGATAGCTCTAACAACCGCCACTCATTTATCATAAGTGCATACTAAAAATGAATACTACGTAATTAGAATAATAGCGGTTATTAGATTAAATCTATTCTGTAGTCGTTGTATCTTACATATTAACCTCGAATAGTGCGTTGGTTCTACTTTATTGGCTCTTGACATTTGAAGGTGTGTCAACATTATGTGCGCATGAAAGAATAGAAGAGAGAACGTATTTTATATATTCTGTTCTGGATTACAGGGTATCTCATTATTCATACTAATTTAACAGTTTGATCATGGCACATGCTCCTTACATACCGGAAATCGACTCTCCTACTTAAAAATATAGTTGAGCAAGGAAATGTTGTTCTTAGGTCACCATTTTACAGGATTTTATTCAAATGAGAATAGCTGCTGCTGTCAATGGTCAACTATAGAGGCTCTCTGGTCCTTTTTACTATTTCATTCGTATAGAAATGGTCAAAGCCCAAAAGGTTTACTTGTAGCTCTCACTGCTATTCTACTTGCAGCAGTTTAGGTGTAATTGTCCTGCTGATTGTTTGTATAAACTTGGATGATGGATTAATGATGAAAAAGCTGAATGTTTTGTCACACTTGGTTTGGCCGTGATATGTACTGTTTTTTTTTTTGGTTTTCATTCTTCTGTACTGTTCTTCTATGCTAAACATAGGTGTTAGAAGAAACTGGATTTGATGTCTCAAAGCTACTGAAGAAAGAAGAATATATTGAGTTTACATTCAGGCAGCAAAGAGTGCGACTTTACATAGTTGCTGGGGTGACTGATGATACAGCTTTTGCACCACTAACAAAGAAGGAAATCAGTGTATGTGCTTAACAATCAACCTTGTGGGTGTGGTCTTGTCTGCGTATGTATGATGAGTCTCTTACATTGAGAGTTGTTGTGGAATACTTGTAGGAAATTGCATGGCATCGGCTTGATGATCTTCAGCCAGCAAGTAATGAGGTGATAACTCATGGAGTTGCTGGTCTCAAGTTGTATATGGTGGCACCTTTTCTTGCGTGAGTAGTGCCTTTCTATTTGTCTACATAGATTCTTGGGTGATTTTCATTATTGGTGCATAGCATTAGAGATTACAAACATCTGCAGATCGTTGAAGTCGTGGATATCAAAGCATCCGGCTCCTGTAGCACGGAGACCTGACAAGCCCCTTAAAGGTTTGACATCTTCTTTTTCAGCAAGCATTCATAAAAGGAGAGCTTTTTGGCAGAGATCTAATTCATTTTTGTATAGCACTCTGCGTGTGGAATGCAAGGGCTAGTGGTGGAGGAAACTGGACAGCAACAACAGCACCAACAATAGCAACAACAACAGCAACAACAACAGAAAGCTACAATAAAAAGCATGAACTCGTCCATCCTCAGGACACAGGACCTGTAAACAGTCTAAGAAGCTTCAAGTTCAACACGTCAGCAATCTTGCAGTCGATGGAATCAAGTTTTTCAGCTTGACTAGTCAGTCATGTATGGGTGGTCGGTATTGGGAGCTATGATGCGGTTGGATTGGTGGGTTTGTGTATAGCAAAACCGTTGGATATGTTCATACGCTTTTACCTTTTTTATTTGTTCGGTATTTGGTTTATGCCTCTCGTTTCTTTTAGAAAGAATAGTTTGTTGTACATGATGGTTCCATTTAAAATGAATTTACCTACCAAAAAAAAAAAAAAATCATTGCTACTTACCTAATTAAGTGAAAGTTTATAATACTATAAATATCCCTAATTAATTATCGTAAAAGATATTTTTTGAAATGTTTCATCTTTTAACATTGTAACTTAATTTTTGAGTTTAAGGGTGGGTGAAGGAATGGTGGCCTAAATTCGGCAAGGGTGGGCTAAAAAATATAGTTGAATGCTACACGAAAACATCTTAAAGGAACAGAATCGGACATGTGGCAAATTGTGTTATACCACTTTTACTTGTTGAGTTTAGGTTTGGGGGTTCATCTACACTAGCGTCACCATTGTGACTTTAAGTCTTCTTCTTCTTCTAATCTCTTTTTAAAAACTATTCATCAAACTGATCCTAAAAATCAAAGCATATTAAACGGCCCGACCACATTTTCTTGATAAATTTTATCTATAAATAGAAATAGAAATTAAATCGTTGGTAAAACCCATACACAGAAACTCTTCTTCCCTCTTTCTTTTCTTGCCAACGGTATAAGTTTTGACGCCGTTAGTTTTTTTCCGTTTATTGATTTTCCCGCTTCACACAAACCCAAAGTATGTCCCGTGTGGTTGCAGCAGACGACAATATGTCGCTGCCGTTCTTCTCGCCGGAGCCTAACCATCTCTCCAGCTGCTCAGGCGCATCTTCTCCAACGTTCGCACAGCTCTTGAAGAATGTCGGTGACACGACGACCGAGCTTAACGGTGGCCACCACCAGCATCACGTTGATGTGGATCTTACCTCGCCGGACCGATCCGTACCGTTCGTTCTCTCGTTCACCGATCTCACTTACAGCGTGAAAGTTCGCCGGAAGTTCGCGTGGAGGCGCGTCCCTTCAGATCCCACCGTCGGAGCTCCGTCGGATGGGCTCTTCTCTTCCAAGACGAAGACGCTCCTCAACGGAATCTCTGGCGAGGCTAGAGACGGAGAGATACTGGCTGTGCTCGGGGCAAGTGGCTCTGGGAAATCGACGCTGATCGATGCACTAGCCAATCGAATCGCCAAAGGAAGCTTGAAAGGAAACGTAACTCTAAACGGCGAAGTTCTCAATTCAAAAATGCAGAAAGCGATCTCAGCTTATGTGATGCAGGACGATCTTCTTTTCCCGATGCTCACAGTTGAAGAAACCCTAATGTTCGCCGCCGAGTTTCGTCTCCCGCGAAGCCTTTCCAAATCAAAGAAGAATCTCCGCGTCCAAGCCTTGATTGACCAATTGGGACTTAGAAACGCGGCCAAAACGATAATCGGAGATGAAGGCCACCGTGGAATCTCCGGAGGAGAGCGGCGGCGAGTATCCATCGGAATCGATATCATCCACGACCCGATTCTGCTTTTCCTAGACGAGCCAACCTCAGGTCTTGACTCGACAAGCGCCCTCAGTGTCATTAAGGTTCTCAAACGAATCGCACAGAGCGGAAGCATGGTGATCATGACTCTTCATCAACCTAGTTACCGTCTCCTTCGATTGCTCGACCGTCTTCTCTTCTTGTCCCGTGGCCAAACCGTCTTCAGCGGATCACCCGCGATGCTACCGCGCTTCTTCGCTGAGTTTGGCCACCCGATTCCCGAACACGAGAATCGCACCGAGTTTGCCTTAGATTTGATCCGAGAGCTCGAAGGATCCGCTGGTGGAACAAGAAGTTTAGTGGAATTCAACAAAGGGTTTAGACAGAGGAAAGCAGAGCCAAGAACTCAGACCGGCTTGTCCCTTAAAGAAGCCATAAGCGCAAGCATTTCCAAAGGAAAGCTCGTCTCCGGAGCGACCACGACTTCTACTCCTGGCTCTGGCTCGAGCCCTGTTTCCACCATTCCAACATTCGCAAACCCGTTTTGGGTCGAACTTGCGGTTCTAGCCAAACGCTCCATGACTAATTATCGCAGACAGCCTGAACTATTCGGGATACGCCTAGGAGCTGTTCTAGTCACTGGATTCATCTTAGCCACCATGTTTTGGCAGCTAGATAACTCCCCCAAAGGAGTCCAAGAGCGGCTCGGATTCTTCGCCTTTGCAATGTCCACAACGTTCTACACTTGCGCAGACGCTCTACCCGTTTTCCTCCAAGAACGCTTCATTTTCATGAGAGAAACCGCTTACAACGCTTACCGAAGATCCTCCTATGTACTATCTCACTCTCTCGTTGCACTTCCTTCCTTGATCATCCTCTCGCTTGCTTTCGCAGCAACTACGTTCTGGGGCGTGGGATTAGATGGAGGCCTCATGGGCTTCCTCTTCTACTTCCTAATAGTCTTAGCCGCTTTCTGGGCAGGAAGCTCATTCGTCACCTTCTTATCAGGCGTTGTCCCACATGTAATGCTCGGTTACACCATTGTGGTAGCTATCTTAGCCTATTTCTTGCTTTTCAGTGGGTTCTTCATCAACCGAGATCGAATCCCTTCCTACTGGATCTGGTTCCATTACATCTCCTTAGTCAAGTACCCTTACGAAGCTGTTCTCATAAACGAATTCAGCGACCCGACAAAGTGTTTCGTCAGAGGAGTTCAGATATTCGACAACACACCTCTCGTCGCGGTGCCTCGGGGGATGAAAGTTAGGCTTCTGGCAACCATGAGCAAATCACTTGGGATGAGAATCACTAGCTCCACTTGCTTGACAACAGGATACGACATTTTGCAGCAGCAAGGCGTTACGGATCTCAGCAAATGGAATTGCTTGTGGGTCACGGTCGCTTGGGGCTTCTTCTTTCGAATCTTGTTCTACTTTTCTCTGCTTTTGGGCAGCAAGAACAAGAGGAGGTAAAAAACAAAACTCAGTTTGATCTCAAGGTGGAGGACTGATTTGAAACTTTGGTTTACTTTTGTTTGTATCCTGTATTTTTCTTTTGATTCTTTGTTGTATATCTTTGTTGATATTAAAATTGTTGAATTGAAGGTCAACTACTACTTGATATTTACTTGAATTATAAATTGAGAAATTATGAAAAGTAGCATACTTTGATGTTTTGTTCAAAGGGAAACTAAAAAATGGCTAAAACACGAAAAGTTTTTTGCAAAGTAACCATGAGTATTCTAGCTGCCAATCGCATACTTTTCCTTGCGTCCCTGTTTCTCAAATTTGAGTATTTGGCCTAAAGAGTAAAGACTGAATAACACATCACAAACTTGGAGAACGTTTTATCTTTTGTGGATGAGATGTGTATAGGATATTTGGCATGTTTGGTTTGATAAACACAGACATAAGATCATGGTACACAAATTTGACAAATAAAGCATGCCTACTTTTTAGCATGTTGCTTTGGGCTGATCCATAACGTTCTAATTAGTTCAAATGCAACCTTTCCCCATTCCATAAAAGATCATGACATGTTTGCTGACAGATGGTTAGCATACATGTCAAGGTTAAGCCATGGCCCATCACTCTTATAATATCATCCTCTAAAAAACTTCAATCTCTTGCCTCAGAAACACGAACTAAATACAAACTCAGACACATTCCCAAATCAGAATGTTGGACTCTCTCCTAGTTCCCAACACTTTATGCCCTCATTCTACTGATTAAACCAGGTGAAATTGCATGGCCTGAATCTTTCACATGCCTAAACTGGAAAAGCTACTACATCAAACAGAAATATTCCTTTCCCTACGGTGAGATGTACCTTTGAAGTTGGAACTCACTTGCAATAAGATAAAGGAGAAGGAGCCATTAACCAAACCAATAGGTCCAAATGGTTGGTGCACCTTTGGCTGTTTCCAGTGTGTTTTGCCATGGCCGGTAACCCCAGTTCTACCTACAGATAATCAGTGGCTGTTTCGACATTTCAAGCAAGCTTGGTGTAGCTTATACTTCAAGTTCCAAAAAGATGTGTACTCGTTAACCATCTTGGGCGTACCTAAAGCTAAATTGATGACATCATGTTAGAAGAATTCATTATCTGGTTATTCGCAGATGAAAGTGAATGTTCTAAAAGCCAAAAACAGTCATGGCTCAACCATAGAGTGGGGGTTGTTATCGTCTTGGCAGGCCCAACTTCGAGTAGAGCACTCTGGAGCTTTGGCAAAGAGACTCATTCATCAAAGCTTTCTCCAGTCTAAATAGTTGTATCGGGGGAAAAGTCTGGCCTGTATTTTAACGAGGAAAGTCTCTTCTAACACCCTAGTCATTCCTCGCCTCATATCTGTTAGACCAGTCACGTTCTACCCAAGCCGGCTGAGGATTACCGAGTGTGGAGAAGCCTGACAAATTCCCACATGTATTTATACCATCTTGCTTCAGTTGTATGTCCATTCCAAGTATATCACGGACAGTGCTACAGTGCAGAGGACAACACCGAAATCAGAATCACAGCACGAAAGGCAACAAAATCTAGATGATACCACAAGAGAAGTGCTGTATATACACAGCCAAGCAATGACCAATTTTGCAACTTTTTAACATAATATAGCAGAGTGTCCCTTCACATCAGTTATTGGAATGCCCACAGTAATCAGCCACTAACTGGTCTCGGCCGTGGCAAAATCACAGAACTTCCGTTTGATACCCGATTCACTATCACTTATATCTTCCTGGTCCTAGAAGGTTCACGCATATTCAATAGTAACCTTTCTCTAGACCCCGTCACCACCAAGCTCTTCCCGTTGCCAAATTTCACTGTGCTTCGAAGTTTCCTCCTCTTCCATATTCTTAGTTCTTCCAGATGCATTCTCAGTTGAGTTCTTATTTTTTCCATCAATTTCCATCAAAATCCCTTGTTCTTCTACTATCTCAATATCAGGGTCCTGTCCAAATCTCACAGCATCAGGGCCATTCTCTACATTAGTAGGTGCACAACCATCATTGTTAAAAGATGGTCTAAAAGAGCTGGTACCATCATGTCTATAACCAAATTGTCTTCTCTCAACATTAACATCAACACCAAATCGTTCAGAATGAATAGGTCCTTCAAAGAAATCATCACTGTAGTCGACCCTTTCTCGAGGATCCAAGTTGTTTAAGTTTCCATGGTTTCTATGTACAACACGGTCAGATGGTTTCCTAAAAGAGATGCCATCTCTTCCATAACCTCTGCCCCTTGCATAACCTCTACCCCTTGCATAACCCCGGCCCCTTCCAGCATTTGATGGTCTATACAAGTAAGGTGGAGAATTTTGCCTCCTGGCAACCATTTCCCTTGGATAACTAGAATGGTCAGGCGAGCTTATCCTCCCCATTCTGTAACCTGAGGGTGATCTCCGATGAGAAAATTCTGTATGCCCACTGAACTCTTCCTGTGATCTGTTCCTGAAAGACGAGGATGGACCAGCTGATCGTTCTCTTGACCTAATCGGAGATCGTGAACGAAATCCAGGAAAACCTCGTTTGGGGTTGTTTGAAAAATTTGTTCGTCCTCGAGCAAAACCATTCCGACCTTGATACGGACGTGGCTGACTCATAAACATTGGCTCCGTGTTGTTGGATTGTAATCCCCTTGTGAATTTTTCACCATCTTTAAATCCGTGAAATGCAGCAGATGCGTCCTCATTATTTGTGGATCCTCTTTGAGTAAATGAAAAGCTAGGGGTTCTTCTCGTAAAGGAGTGGGATTCATCATTTGCAGACCGTCTCCCTCTATGAAAATTACTCATAAAAGCACCACCCCGACGAGTGTTTCCATGATTATCGAACTCAAAATCTGCATTCATAAGATGAGTCATATTGAATTTTATAAATAATGAGCTTCGTTCTTCCATCGAAAATCTTAGATATGAATTTACTTTTTGTATGCAGATTGCTTTCTGTTTTATCAGAAAAACTCCTTTTGTCAGGCATGAAATTTAGCCTTGGGCTTCTCATAATTTTGCCATGGTACCTCTCACGCGAGAATTTGCAGGATTCATCACTAGCAAAAAAAATGGAAAAATTCAAGGAAATCCACAAAGATCTCAAAAAGGAATGAGGCAAGGAAAGGATAGAGATAATAAACAGAAATATCACCTCCCTCTCATGAGATATTTCCGCGGTTCAAGTGGGAAATCAGGCATTCTATCTCTTTCCATTCGCAATGGCACAAAACTGTCTGAGGCATCTAGTGTCTTAATTGGAGATTTATTAGAAGCCTGAGCTATGTTTAAATCTCGACTCTGACTACCTTCAGTGAACTCCGCAGGAGGATCATTGTCAATATTAGAAATTTCTGCCTTGTATGAAACTGGACTGCTGTTATTTACTATTTCAGGGTTTTC
Organism: Eutrema heterophyllum; assembly: GCA_002933915.1. Lineage (NCBI taxonomy): Eukaryota > Viridiplantae > Streptophyta > Magnoliopsida > Brassicales > Brassicaceae > Eutrema > Eutrema heterophyllum. The sequence goes on along the minus strand of PKMM01028610.1, from coordinate 11,397 downwards.
AACGTTCCCGCCTGACACTGTAGACACACCTGACACTCCTTCACTTGCATGAATGATTTGATGGGTTGACTTTTCACCTTCCTGAACTATCCGGCCTTCATTTTCACCTGATCCATCAAATATTCCACTCTGAATTTCTGGAGTAAGCCTCTTAATCTGAACTTCAGTGCTTGCCATTTCGACTAATTTCAAACATGATGAGGCAGAGCATTCTTTAATATGTTTATTACCTGTGTTACCAAGAAGTGCAGGTTGACTCTCTTTTTCTTCCACATAGTTAGAAATTTGAAAGCCACCATGAAATGGAACATTACCTTCTGCAAAAACGCCAGCTGGTCTTTGGACCTTCCCGTCGTCATACAAATTTCTTTTTCCAACTTGCTTCTTTGGTACTCTAGATAGATCATAACCACAATCTGATTCAAACCCATAACTGTATAACTCTTCCTCTGGCTCCTTACCAGATAAAATAACCTTTTCTTCATCACTTATAGAAAGTTCACCAGTTCCACGATAATTACGAGGGAGTTCTTTCGATATACAGGTCTTGCAATCATCTAAAATTTTCTCTTCAGTCAAGGAAACATTCACAACTGATGCATTGTGGTTATGATCTCCATGACCAGAACATGAATAAGTCATGTGAACTACACCATGTTTCAGCGCTTCGCATGGTTTCTCAATAGCTGCACTGCTACTCTGGCCTGAATTTTCATTTAATGTATAGTCAGGATAACTCTTGACGCATGGATTTCTTGTCATTCCATCCAAGGACATTGGCGCATTGCTGATGCCACTAGGATAAGGAATATGTTTATCCTTCTGATTTGGCGTAGAACTTGTAGGTAAATCAAGGATCTGATTTGATTGCATTATTGGTGTATGGGGATGAATCAACGTCCCATCTTGCCTAGTGAAAACTTCAGATTGAGTGAAGTGATTTGGCTCAGCCTTTATTGATATAGGATCCACTGGCTTCAAACTGCCAGATGATGAACAATTATCTTGGCTGAATCTGCCAACAACCTCCTGTTTCACCCTTTTAATAGATAGCCCGATTGGACAAACTTGAGCACTCTCTTCAATGACTTCTGACTTTACAGTCCTAAGATTTACCGAGTTCACATTACCAGCAGTCATTATTGGTCCGGAAAAACTTGTACTAGCAGCTCTCGCCTCCGATGTGGTAGCTGATAGAGAAGGGGATTTCTCAATAGGAGGATATGAACTGAGGCCTAGACTAAGTGAACATGTGGGATTAACCTGATGATCAAACTGCGTCAAAGTCTCCGTAGGAGATTTAAATCCTACACTTTCCTTGTGTTTATCAGAAACAGACTTTGCAATAACAGTTGTATCACGACAACTTGATGTCTCAATGTCATGAAGACTTGTGTTACTGTTTAAAAATGCACCAGTTGTCTTAACTCTAGTCTTGCGATCTAGAGCATCTTCCCAAGCATCCATGGTAGTATTTAAATCCCAATTTGATCTGTTCACACCACTGTGATGGCCAGATTTGGTACAAATGGAAACAGAATCTGTGTTATGAGGAGCACAAACTCCCTTGCTTAACGACAAATTCAGTGCTGTAGGCTCTTCATTCTCCCAAGATGGAGAATTGGTTTTAGTTGTACAACCTAGCCGCATGGAAACAGTACCTGCCCTAGAAGATGCTTCTGTTTGACAATCTCCTCTGAGATTTACCTGTCCACATGTCTCCCTAGCAACGTCACGGGTCTTAAGAAGAGGTTGTTCTACTTTCAACCCAGAGGTGACAAGTAGACCAGGATGTTCATTTACACCCGCAGGAAGCTTTCCCAGAGAAGAATGGAGTGAAGTGCCAAGTATGTTAGAACTGGAAGGGATCTCCAAAGGAGTGGAGTGAAATGGAAAATTAGGCTCCTCAACTTTCACTCTAATATGGTCAAGAACTTTGTTCCCAATGCTCTCTGGTTTATCAGCATGAACAGACGGAAATGAAGGGATTGGTTCTCCAGTAATTTTCCTAGGTCCACCGATGATTATCTGATTTTCATCAGATGAATCCAAAGCACTCCTACCAACACCTTGCTCGTTAGGTTGTGGATTCTTTCCCAAACGTGGTTCTTCCATTGGCGGCTGCACAAAGTACTTCCTCTTCTTGATTGGAATAGCAGCACTGAAATCGCTGCACCGCCAGGTAGGCAGGCTGATCCGAGGCTGATAGATACCAACCAGACAGGGAAACAAAAAAGAAAAGCATTAATCAATATGAGATACTCCAGTATTTCTAAAAATGTTGAATGCATTAGTTTGGGATAAACACCTCTTGGTTTCCAGACATAGTCGTAGCTCGAAATAAATATCCTCACAGGCTGATTCCACCTAACACCTACAGATCAATATCAATTAATTAAGAGACCCAAAAGGCAAAAGAGAATTCAAATAGTATTTTAGATCAAATAAACACAAGTATCTAAACCCTAATTCACGCAACTAACAGTGAATCCAGACAACACCACCAAGTCCCTAGAATGGAAGAACAATCAACAAACCGGATGAGAAAAAAAAAAAAAAAAAAAAGTCAACTATAAATTACAAAAGAGAACCAGAGAGTATTAGGGGAGAAAAACTGATTAACTATCCAAAAAGTTTGAATCCATTAAAAAGGAGAGAGAGTAAGAAACAAGATCGACCCTTTTATTTTCCGAAGAAACACGATGAAGATGAGATGCGTAAAATCACTTGTGACAAGAGAAAGAGTAACCAAAAGATTGGAGGTTAGCAATCCACCGACAAAAAAAAAAAAAAAAAAAAAAAAAAAAAAAAAAAAAAAAAAAAAAAAAAAAAAAAAAAAAAAAAAGGAAGAATATTGCAATTTTTAGAGAAATAGAAACACAAGTAGAATTGCAGATTGAGGGAAGAAAGAGAATAAAATTGGGAGGGAAAGAAGCATCTACCAAAAAAGGAAGAGTGATGGCGAGGTCTGAGTAGCAGTTTCCAGGAAAGTAGAGCTAAAGAAAATGGAAAATATGCGCAAAAAGGAAAATAGAGCTGAGAGAGAGATGCAAAACTTGACTTGGCCACACAACCCTTGCCTTTATATTATCTCACAGTTTGACTGACCGCTATTAAAATTTGGAATCTATTTACTAGTTAACTTTAACCTAACTTTTAAAATAAATTCAAACAAAATTTATAATATTTGTTTCTTAAAAAATAATCATTTTAAAATCATAATATAGCTATTTCAACCCAATCCAATCTATGAACTCTATAGAGTTGGAAATTTGAGTCTTAATGAGTTTATGGATCAAATAGGTTAATGAAGCTAAGGAATTGGGTTAAAATGAGTTATCCATAACCAAACCAACATAAATTTAATATATGATGTGAAAATCTAATATAACCAAAATTAATTTGAATTAAATGTGTAAAAACCGAAATCAACGAACCAAATCTAACCTAATTCAACCAAAGTCTCTCTCACGCTCATCTTAGTATTACACTAACGTTGGCTTCGATCAGAAAATTTCGATGGACAAGATGAGCCTAAGATTTGATGGCTAAACAAGTGTGGCGGTTGGCTCAAAATCCAAATTATCTCTGCTAGTGCTAGCTAAGGTGCTTAAGGGCCGGATAGCCCGATTAACGAGGGTGGTTTATGTTTTCGTTTGCTATGGGTCTCTATAATGGGCCTTACGAGTTTGTCTCGTAATGGACCGTTTTGACTAATATTTTTTCTCTAAACTAAATTGACCAGTCAAATATTTTCTGCATTTATTGCTGTGGAATAATATAAAAAAAATTCAAGAATTTACCAAAAGAAAGAGAGAGCCAGATATTTTAACAAAAATAAGTTACAGAGATGAATGCATGAATGAGAGAGAGAGAGAGAGAGGCGTTACAGAAAATAAAGGGAAAACGAAAGTTGCAAAAATTTAGTAACAGCAACAACTGGAAAAAGCTTCGTCTGTATCTTATCTCTCCACAAGACTCGGTCCCACCGGCTTACTCCGTGAAAGGAAAACAAACAAAATTAAAATAAAATTTCCCAAATTCCCATATCCAAAATGTTAATGGGGGGGTTTTGATGATTAATCTCATTTTGCAACTATTTTGGATTTGCGGAAAAACCAAAAAGTCAAGAGAAGATGGCTTGCTTGAAACTGGGTTCCAAATCTGAAGTCTTTCATCTAAGTGGTCACACATGGTCAGGCCTCTTCTTCTTCTTCAATGGGTTTAATTAAAATCAATCAAAATACCAAAACAGAATCTCTTTTCTCTTTTTCTGTGATCTGATCAGGGTTTGCTCAACTGGACTTAAACCCGATGTGATGATCCAAGTAGAAGACCAAAGCTTCCATCTGCACAAGGTATAATAAACCAAACCAAACCTATAATATTGTCTCACTTTTCATTTTTGAATTCTCACTCATACCATCACTTTTCACTTTGGCCATGTGTTTTCATCATCAAGTTTCCGTTGTTGTCAAGAAGTGGATATCTAGAAACTCTTTTCAGCAAAGCCTCTGAGACAACTTGTGTTGCTCAGCTTCACGACATTCCCGGTGGACCCGAAACGTTCTTGCTCGTGGCCAAATTCTGTTACGGTGTAAGAATTGAGGTCACAGCTGAAAACGTTGTGAGTCTCAGATGTGCAGCAGAGTATCTCCAAATGAGTGAAAACTATGGAGACGCAAATCTCATCTATCTCTCCGACAATTTCCTCAACGATCACGTTTTCACAAACTGGCAAGATTCCATCAAAGCCTTGGAGAGATGCGATCAAAAACTGCTACCTCTCGCTGAAGAGCTTCACATTGTCTCTAGGTGCATTGCTTCTTTAGCCATCAAGGCTTGTGTTGAGGACACGAGTTTGTTCCACTGGCCAATCTCAGTACCAGAAGGAACTACTACTACTACTACTACATTCTGGAACGGAATACAAACTAAGGCCACGAGCGAGAACTGGTGGTTCAACGATGTTTCATCATTCCTCGATTTCCCAATGTACAAAAGGTTCATTCAAACCGTTGAATCCAGAGGCATGAAAGCAGATATAATAGCAGCATCTGTCACGCATTACGCGAAACGGAATCTTCCTTTACTTGGCTGTTCTAGGCAATCTGGTTCTTCTTCAGAGGAAGGTACTAATTATGGTGATGACATGTACTATTCACATGAAGATCAAAGAAGTCTCCTTGAGGAAATCGTGGAACTACTACCGAGCGAAAATTGCCTTACATCGACAAAATTCTTGCTTAGGCTTCTTAGGACATCCATGGTTCTGCACGCGAATGCGGCCACTCAGGAGAATCTTGAGAGAAAAATCGGTGTGCAGCTAGACGAAGCTGCTCTGGAGGATCTGCTAATACCAAACATGGGATACTCAGCTGAAACACTCTATGATATCGACTCTGTCCAGCGGATTCTTGATCACTTCATGTTGACATTTGATTCTTCTTCGAGTTGTTATAATATCGTTGAGGAGAGGCAATTGATGGGAGATTCTCATCCTCTTAGGCCCCTCACAAAGGTAGCTAGTCTGATAGATGGCTACTTAGCAGAGGTGGCTTCCGATGAGAACTTGAAACTATCGAAATTTCAAGCACTTGGTGCTTTAATCCCGGATGATGTGAGGCCAATGGATGATGGTATCTACCGCGCAATTGATATATACATCAAGGTAAACAAAATCCACCTTTTTAAAAATAAAACAATTTCAGTTTTTTGTTATACATGTTTTATGAGCATGTATATGATTTTGGAGCAACAGGCTCATCCATGGCTGACAGAGTCAGAGAGAGAGCAACTGTGTCTGCTGATGAATTGCCAGAAGCTGTCATTGGAGGCATGCACCCACGCAGCACAAAACGAGCGTCTACCGTTGCGGGTCATAGTACAAGTCTTGTTCTTTGAACAGATGCGGCTTCGCACATCTGTAGCAGGATGGTTCTTCGTCTCGGACAACAACAATGACGACACAAGCGGCAAGAACCCGGCACTAGAAGGACACAACAAGACTAACGCAAATGCAAATGTGATGATGAATGGGATGAGGGAACGCGTTTACGAGCTTGAAAAAGAATGTATGAGCATGAAGCAAGATCTTGACAAGCTTGTCAAGACTAAAGAGGGACGCAACTTCTTCTCAAAGATATTCGGATTGAGGTCTAAGACTAAGACTTCACCATGCGGTGGCAGCGGCAAAGGAGGAGACGAAGACGGTCTGATGGTTCGTGAAACAAAAAACTGATAGAGAAGAGCAATAATAACCAATAACGACAGTTATATGGTCTTTAGGTTCCTTTTTGTTCTTGAAATTTATATGTTTGGACGCTTCTATGTCGTTGTTTCGTTGATCAACTGACAATTGGAGACAAAATGAAACCACAGGATCTCGATAGCAAATACTTATATTCTTTCAATGCAATTGATTAACAAGACGTAGATCCAAGGATTTTTTTAAAAATCTCTATAATATTATTTAAGAAAACATTTTTGAAAATGAAAAGATATAATTATCTTTTAAATTATTGATGAGAATATGAAAAATATTTATTTCTCTTTAAAGATGTTATTTACTATTTAATTTTTTAATTATTATGATATTATTAAATAATAATCAATCCATACATATTCAAAGAAAATATATTCGATATCTTGCAATATTTTTCACTATGAGTATTCTATTTAATTTGAATATATATAAAAACAAAAGTTTGAAAAAATATTTTACTAATTTTATAAATAGTTAGACACGAAAAAATTGATTTTTAAGAGTTTGTGGACTGAACCCAAAAACCATAGTTATTAAGCAGTGCATATTAGAGTTATATTTTTAAGATTATAGGTTTTTGCGGGTTAGCCCGAATAATATTTAAATTTATTGCAAAACGGGTTAAATTGATATGTTAGTCCGAATTGACAGTTATATATAATCATTAGTTAGACATATTATTAAATTCAGATAAATTTAATTTTTCTTAAATTTTTAAACAATTTTTAAGAAAAAATTATTCAAGATAGTTACCGCGGTTATATGTTCACTTGCAAATTGTATCCTAGAAAATTCTACATCCTGTTTTTTTTTTTCAATTTAAACTGCCGGTTTTCAACCTTCTCTTATAAACTCTCTGTCGTTTATGTTCATTTACACAGCACGTTGTTAGTCTATTAAATGAACAAACGGCACGCGTTTAACTCAATACTGAAACAAGTATATATACCTCTGTGATTCCCACTCGAGTAAGGCAGAGAGGGAGAGAGGCCATCTTGTTCATCTTCTTCTCCGTCTTTCTCTGTGAATCAAAATGATGCGAAGCGTTGACGTCCACGTTAAAACCCTAGGCCCTTCCGTCCGTACGATTCTCTTCTCGATCTTTACTTCTAAGCAGAAACCGCCGTCGCTTTCGCTTCCATTGCAGTCCTCGTTGCGATCGTCGTCACATACTTTCGCTCGCTGTTTCTCCAATTTCCTTGCGGTCTCAAATTCTCCGATTCACGGTTTTCGAGGGAGCCAAAACTTCGGATCTCTCTTCACTGTGAGGGCTTTTTCTTCGTCGCCCGCCGCTTCGATTCAGCCGCAGCAGCATCAGAATCAGCATCCAGGGGAGTATGGTGAAACTGTCCCGTCTTTGGAGGTTGGTGATGGGAATTCTGGCGGGTTAGAGGAGGAAACCAAGCTTTCTCTTCCTGTACGAGCTTATTTCTTCTCCACTAGGTATGGTTTTTCCCCTTTTCCAAAATGTTCTTTAATGTTTATGTCATTCTGGTGGGAATCAGGATCGGATTAGGCATATGATTTCTAACCTCCCATTGATGATGAGTGAATTTCATAGTTGAACGGTTTAGACCTTGTATAAACTTGGAGCTTAAACCTGGATGTATTTGCAAATGGGTTTTAGAAATTTGATGAAGTGATGATTGAAGTATTTTGTGGATCTGATTGTGTGCAGCGTTGATTTGAGAAGCTTAGTTGAGCAAAACAAGCAGAACTTCATCCCACCCACTTCGCGTATGACTAACTATGTTGTTCTCAAGTTCGGCAATCATTCTGATCCCACTGTAAGTTGAATCTTACTTTATTCAGTTTGTGGAGCTGAGGTACTAGGGTTTACATTATATTGGCTGATCAAACAGATGGCTGGAAAATGGTACCCTCTCATAGTGAATGTTGATTGTTCTATGGATTGGTATCTAATTTATTCAGTCAAAACGCTATATTGGCCTATCTATCTTTAGATTGGGTGATTCATTTTACTACTTATCATAAGAAAGGTTCATGTTGTTTCAGGGTACTGGTGGTTGCATAAGTGGGAGTGAGTGCATTTACATGGTAGTATTCCAGTATGGATCGATTGTGTTATTTAATGTACGGGAACACGAGGTTGATGAGTATCTCAAAGTGGTGGAGAGGCATGCTTCTGGTTTGCTTCCTGAAATGAGAAAAGATGGTGGGTTGCACTTCTTTTGCTGTGCTGCTATAAACTTCTGGAATGGTGCTTAGTTTCATATCTTTGGTTCTGTAAAACTGCAGAATATGAAGTAAGAGAGAATCCAACTCTGCACACCTGGATGCAGGGGGGACTGGATTACATCATGTTGCAGTTCTTGAATATTGATGGCATCAGAACCATCGGCAGTGTTCTTGGCCAGAGCATAGCTCTGGATTACTATGGCCGCCAGGTAACTATGTCAGATCTATATACAGTATACATATTATGGGATGTGAAAAATAAAGTCAGCACCAGTAATACTAAAAACTGTGGGTGATTAATCTATTTATGTTAGGTTGATGGTATGGTAGCAGAATTTACTGACATAAACCGTGGGATGGAGAAAACTGGAACGTTTACAATGGATAGGAAGAAGCTGTTCCAGTTGGTTGGAAAGGCTAATTCTAATCTGGCTGATGTGATTCTGAAGCTTGGTCTTTTTGAGAGGTAAAGAAGTCGAGAGATCGAAGAATCGATGCTTACGTTGAATAGATTTGTGGGTATCTTGACTGACTTGTGTTTCGGGAAAATTGCAGGTCAGATATAGCTTGGAAGGATGCGAAATATGCTCAGATATGGGAGTATCTGAGGGATGAATTTGAATTGACACAGAGATTTGCAAGCCTTGATTTTAAGCTCAAGTTTGTAGAGGTATTATCATCTATACAATCTGTCTCATGATCTATCTTGTCATTTTGCAGGAAATAAAACTTATTGGTGATTCATTTTTTTTTTTGGGTGGAATTTGCAGCACAACATCCGTTTCCTTCAGGAAATACTTCAGAACAGGAAATCAGATTTTCTGGAGTGGCTAATCATTATCCTGATCAGTGCTGAAATCGCGATTTCTTTGTACGATCTGGTCCGGAGATCCTTATGATCATCCCCTGCCATTTTAAAAGCATATTCTTTATTGTGGTTACAAGGAAACAAACTTGGTTTTTTTTTTGTTTCCCCCTCGTTTTCACGCTGTAAAGTGATAACAAAGCTCATAAATCATACCTTTTAGGAATGAGTCTCGTACTACGTTTGTTTTAGACTCCGCCAATCTTCATCTGCATTTATGCTTCTTCTTCTTCTTCACTGCTTATCTGCAGTCAAACAAAAGTTATCACAGTTGAAAGTCTTCTTTCCTTTTCCTAAATATTATAATAAGGATTACCAACAAAGCCTTTTGGGTCCAGGGCTTCTTTGTTTTGGACAAGAGTGTAAGGGAAAATAGAATAGCCCAAAAAAGATTAGCATAGAATGGATAGAAGAGAGATTCTATTGCATAAAAAGGGAAAAGTATCGAAAGTGAAAGATGTTTGAAAGGTGACGAACTCGAGTCCCTGCAAATTAGTTTTGAGATACAAGTTGTATATTGTATCATACAACTAAATATCAATCACCAAATAAAGTCCCCCCCAAAAAAGTAATATAAAATAGGTCCTAAACAACAAATGTTTCGAAATGTGTTTGAAGTGGGCACAGCCCTTGACAACAACTCAAGATCAATAAAGAAGTATGATATAAGAAACACTAGAGAGAGACTCCATAGGATGGGGGAAGATTGTTGGAGGATTTGGGAATGAACTTTCGAGCCCAAACATGTTTTCCATTAATGGTGAATTTGGTCCTGGTGTCCCCGCCATTTACTACAATCTCTGGAATCTTGGCGGCAGAATGTAAAACCATCCTTGCATACAGCGCCCGGTCATTCCCTTCCACTCCCACTCCAGGCATGTGTATGGATTCTATAATTTCCCCAAATCTCCTTCAACACCCATAAAAACACTACCATTTAATAATATACTCCAACGTGAAAACCTTTAACCAAATGCATGATGCATGCTAGGACCGTGCCAAACCATTCATTTTCATATATCGATCAACCTTATTTTTTTTATAAAGGAGGCGTACGGCCTTGCATGCATGGATGGCTTAAAATGGATTCAGTACCTGGTGAAGAAGGCATGTACTTCTGCTTCAGAAATTGGGTATCCTCTCGAAAATGTGAGGAAGACAGTCCTGTCGTCTGCCGTTGCTTGCTCATCCTCGGAGAATGCAGCAGCAACCTTGTTTGTTCCTGCCACATGATTACTTGTTTCTTGTTGACCACACAAGAACTGGCTACTTGATTCAGCCTTATTAACAACCCTGCTAATTCCCAGCTGGCTCATCTTCTCCATTGCCTTTTCCCTGTCCTCAGTATACATCTTCTCCTTACTGTACACCTCAGCACGCACGCATATATCCTCAAAAGCTGGGTAGCATATACGGGTTAAGTGCTTCTTCATCTCAAGGAGAATGTTTTCTCGGTTCTTGTGAATGACTGCGAGAGTAAGGTACTCTCCAGTTATACGCGTGATCAAAGGTATGGTAAATGAGTTGGTGTTTTGCCCCAAGTTGGCAACGAAAGTTGAGAAATCTTCGTAGGACAAGCAACTCAGACACAACACGACTTCGTCAGCCACCGCGTTGATGAAAAAATCGGGTAAAGAGACAAGATTCACGATTAGGTTTCTCAGGAGAGCACTTTTCTCGAGGTAGAGGAGAAAGCTCATTACCTGAAAAGACTGGCTAATGTCTCGTCTTAGACTAAAGACAAGACGAGTGAAAAGAGCTCTGTCAAGCTTGTGGAAAGCGTTGAACTCTTCTCGTGTCACGAATATTGCGGGTGAAGACGACGAGGAAGCCATTAATTTTTTTTCACAACACGGATATGAGTTTTTTTCTTTTGACAGCATGCGGATATGAGTTTATTGGGTGATAAGAGATGAAGAAATAGATAGATTTTTTTTAAAAGGAATCCACTGAAATGGTGAATATATTTCTGGACACACTTCATTTTCTTTATTAAGAGACACCATCTTCATGAACCAAATGTATATATTACTATATTATTTATTTTTTCTATAAATGTCCTCTCTAT
>PKMM01028604.1:0-10132 GCA_002933915.1 Eutrema heterophyllum | reverse complement strand
TCACTGTTTAGGATAAAAGAAGAAAGATAAATCGACGGTGGAGCAAATCAAGGAGAGAGGGAGAGAGAGAAAAAAAAGAGTAAGAAAGAGTCTTTATTGATCTGTTGCTTTCTTGTGAGAAGATAACAACGACGCCGCAAAAGCGAAATTATATGTTGAGATAGAGAAACCTCTCTTTTTGTTGGTTTCTTATCAAAAGTGAAGACGATGAAGATGAAGATGATGGATAGAAAATACCAAATCCACGAGGATTAGAGGGTAAAAGGGGTAATTAAAATTTGTTTGTTTCTAATTTCGTTAGATAATTAATTTATATTTTTTTGTTTCTTTTTAATCATAGCGATATATAGTACCATTTCTACAGATTTTTTGGTAATATACAACGACTATTGAACCAAATGTTAGCACCAAAAAAAAACGACTATTGAGTATTGAATATATTGAAACTTCGAATATTGGTATTTTCTTAATTAAATAACAATCTATTTGAAGAGATAAAATATCTTTGAGGAAAAGGTAATTTAGTAATACATTATTCATGTTTTTTTTTTCTTTCTATTTAATCTTCATAATAAAGTATCATAAAATACATAGAACTCCTAATATTTTACCGACTGGCATATGATTCAAGAGTTGAAATCCTAGATGATCTTACAAACCCACCGAACAAAAAAATGAAATCAAAGTAGAATAATCATAAATTATTTATCCAAAAATAAAGGAATCAAACTCGTTAAAACATATAAATTCGAAGAAACGAAACGCATATCAATGCACATATCAGATAGACGAGTGATGACAAAAAGAAAATACAAAAGTATAAGTTCTTTTACTCCAGAACCAAAAAAAAGAAGAAGATAAGCTTACGTAAATAAAAACTCAACGAAACGTAAACAAAATTATTAATCTTTATAAAGTTTTAGAAAAAATAGGAAGGGATTTGAATAGTAATGATTCCCTTTCCCATAGCTATAACCTCAAGAAATGGTACGTTGATAAAACAAGTTATTCACTTATAATGTAAATACGGTAATTTTTAATCGTTGTTAAATATGTGGTTTGAATATTATAAGTATAAGTTGACAAAAATAATGTTGAACTAGTGAAATCAAAGCAAGAAAAACAAAAACAAATAGAAAAGCCAAACGGTAAGAATAATGGGAAACATACACTATAGTGAATATAATAAATAAATAAAACATTGAGTCCTTTTTATCAAGTGATCTTGTGGGGTCTTTTCTGCCAAACATGCTTCTCGGATGAATCCGTTCTATATTTTTGGATGTAATATTGTAACCATTACCAACCTCGTATTGGTCCCAAGAAAATATTTGTATGATTTAAGAAAATATTTGTATGATTTAGTAACCAAATTATATACTATGGAATATCCGTTCTGGAATCTATTTCATTTCTTTCTAAATTCAAGCCTTCAAAGGTTCGTGATTGAATTTATGATTTTTTTTTTCACCACTCTCCGTTTGTAATGATGTAGTCAAATATCTTGCTGAAAAAAATAATGTTTTATTTAATTTTCATTCTATATTTCCTATAAAATTAAGAGCAAAAGAGAACGATGCATGCCATCATGGTGCATCGAGTCATAATTGGTGTTTGAAACAGTCCCAATAAGGACTTAATCATTTATATTTTACATGATCAAATGCAAAACTATATATATATACATTTAGTCATCCATAGATCTCTAAATAAAATATATTTTGTCTTGTTACAAAAAAAAAAGAAGAACTTTTGTGTGTTTATATATTTAAGTACCATTATCTAAATTAAATTAAATTAACTCGTTTTTTTTTTTAACAAAACTAACAAAAGAGGACGATGCAAACATCATCGTGCAATGAGTCAGAATTGGTGTTTGAAACAAATAAGGGCTTAATCATTTATATTGAGGCATGTAATTTCACATAATCAAATGCAGAATTATATACATTTAGTCATGCATCCATGAATCTCTAAATAAAAGAAATTTTGTGTATTTATATCTAAGTACCATTATCTAAATTAAATTTAATTACCATCTGAATAATGTGGTTTAGTCGTTTTGAGAATAATGGAAAACACACATTCTGTTGTCAAATATTATTAGATCAATAAAATAAACAAAGCATTGGATATTTTTCATCAAGTTGAGAATGTTCTGTGTGATCTTTTGTTTTTGAACAATTTTTAAAATGTATGTGTGATCTTGTGGAGTCTTTTTTTTGGCATACATTATATCTGGACGTGTTCCAATAACCATTATAAAAAAGGGATCTGGTATCCCGTTTATGTATAATTTGGTCACTTTGTGATAATGAGTTTTATTTTATAACTTCTGGGTATTGATAAATTATATGGTCGATTAAATTATCATATTCTAAACGAAACTAGTATGGGGGACCGATACGAGGTTTGCTAGTGGAAACAAGAACGTTCCAAAAGAGAAGAATGTTGTTTGGACAAAAGAAAAGAAAATTAGAAAAAAACTCCACCGGATGTCCGGATCACATACATGCTCACACTGCTCAACTTGACGACAAAATATTCTATGCTTTTATCTATTGTTCCAATGATCTTTACAACATCACGTGATATGTCTTTTCTGCTACTATTTGTTTGATTCATTTTATAAAAAAATTAAAAACATTATACCATATACCATACCATGCATGAATTATATATTACTAAAAGCTAGTATATATATATTATGGCAAGGCAATAAACTTTGTCATTAAACACTTTACGAATATTCAACGCATTGTTCATAATCAGTTAACAGTATTTTCTTAAGATATATAATCACAGGTTTTAAAATAAAACAATATATATATACTGTCCGATTCTGACACCCTACAGTGATTCATTTTCTTTTCTTTTCTTTGGCATCACAGTTATTATTCATTTTGACTAGAGGGGTAAATACATTTTTTTGGGATCCACGTAAGAATAGTTAATCACCCTTTTTTGTTTAAATCTCGTTAAGCTTTATAATGTGATGGTGCAAAACATGCATGATGTTTTAGATTAGAAATTTAACTTATGCAAAACAAGATTAACAATACAACTCTACTTTGCTTGTCCGTCACGTAAAATGGGTACATATGTATAAATGTGTTTTTTTTTTTTTTTTTTTTTGGAACAGCTATTGTATACTTTCTTAACATACTCAAAAACCAGGATTCAAATGTAAGAATAGAAATGGCAAATGTATATAAGAAATAACAAACAATATTTAGGTTTTTTTTAACCGTTGCATTTATGTAAAATCAAATAAACAACTTACGTTCAATCTCTGCACAATCAAAGTTTACAAAAGATTAAGGTAGGAAGAAGTGAAAAACCTCTTGTGATTCCCAAAGTATTAAATCTAAAATTAGTATGTTTGCTGAGTAGGGAACGAGGAAAAAAATATACTCCATAAATTAGGTAGAAAAGAAGAACCTACTATGGACTCATATATCCACCGTTAAGTTTTTATGATGGTGAAGTGACTTTATGTATTATTTATTATTTATTTATAATATTAAAAGACAATACCCTCACAATTTGAAAGAACCCATACTTTCTCTCACTGATAAAAATGGAGATGTGCATCGACACAATCTGACATCTGATACCTATGCTCTAGTCTGAATCAGACTGTATGAATATTAAAACCTTCTTTTCTTTCATTCTTTTTGCATCTCAAAAATTTGAAAGGGTTGTTTAAAAGCATTGAAAGTTATTTATAATCTTTTTTACAACTGGGTCCAGCACTACCAGTCACCAAAATGTTCTGCTCCACAGAAGAACCCATTTTTTCGAAAAACCCACTTCGCAAAATCGAGACTTTCTTCACTGTTTAGGATAAAAGAAGAAAGATAAATCGACGGTGGAGCAAATCAAGGAGAGAGGGAGAGAGGGAGAGAGGGAGTAAGAAAGAGTCTTTATTGATCTGTTGCTTTCTTGTGAGAAGATAACAACGCCGCCGCAAACGCCATTTTTGGAATTTTGACTTGCGTTTTGTACACCTGTCAATGCAAGACCCGACAATACGTTTTAACTTTCAAATTTTCTATCTGACACTTCGTGGACGGATGCGAGAACACACTCGGGAAGGCAATTTTTGCCACAGCAGAGATAGGTTGTTAGTACACCAACTTTCTATTTTTCTTTTGGGATATATTATCTTTTCAATAATAAACTATTAGAATATTCAACTCTCTCTCTTAAGTTTATAAATTTTGTTAACTTCAATTATTCTTTACACTCGTTTGGCCTTGCTAGATCTGGCCAAATTGTATTTTCATGATCCATTTAAGTATATAGAGTATGTACTTTTCTCATGCATTTAATTATATTTTAAAATGGTATTAATTAAGAATATACATTTAATTATATTTTAAAATAGTGTAGAAGAATTAATGAAGAATATACATTTAATTCCTATTGGCATTAATGTATTGACAAACAGTTTATACTCAATCATTGCATTTATTTCAAGTTTTTTAGGGATCGATACAAAACACATACCATGTTATTGTGGACTTATTGCATTAATTTAATGTGTTACAGACTTCTTTTTCATCGTAGAATGTGAAAAACAATTTATATTCATTCATTGCATTTATGTCAAGTACTATGTTATTGTAGCGTTTTTATAATGTTGGCTTATTATCTTAATGTGTTACAGACTTCTTTTTCATGGTAGTATGTCAATGCACAACCTCTCATCTATATACAAGTATTCAATGGCTCAATGCCATTACACGCTTGTTGGTTAATTGTTACAAATCATCTAAAACGTTACAAGTAATAAATGTCATTATATATGTATATAGTAAATACAACACCATCAGTTTTTGCCGTTTATGTATAATTTGGTCACTTTGTAATAATGAGTTTTATTAGTTTTATAACTTCTGGGTACTGATAAATTACATGGTCGATCAAATTATCATATTATAAAAATTGAACAAATTAAGCCTAAGTTTAATTTATAGGAATTTGCTTACGTTTGAGAATAATAAAAATGCTTAAATTTAACTAATGCAAAATGCTTAAACCAAAACCAAACTGTTATCCAGATTGAACACCCCTTGTGATCCCTATGTAAAACAAATCAGTTTTATTATTAAAATTAGTGTATCTGTATTTTTAAAATGCTAAGGAAAAACCAAGAGAGTACGTACGGAAAGTTTCATGCTCCACAAAATAAAAAAAAGGCTTCGCTTCTTCCTATTCTTTCTTATTCGCTCTCTCTCTCTTTCTTTCTAGTCATTCTGTAACCATTCTTGGATCAAAGCAAAGCAAAGCTATGCTTCTCAACCTCCTCTCTCAACTTCGCAAATCGGCTCGTGTAAGTTTCTTTAATTTAATCTCTCTTCAATATCTCTCTGTTTTCTTTAATTTAATCTCTCTTCAATATCTCTCTGTTTTCGATTTTGATTTCGATTTCGGGAATTTTGCCAATAAAACCACCATTCTACTTTGTAATCTTTTTGTTTCTATGGAATATATTCCAGGTTGGAGGTCCTGTGAGATCCTTCTCAAAGCAGAGAAGGCTCCCAAAAGATCTGCACTCGCAAGTCAAAAAAGAATACGCAGGAGCTGTGAGGGATGCAAGAGAGATGGGAATCACATCATTTATGCACCGGATTGGTCTCTGTAAAGTGAGGGAGATACTCCGCAGTAAAGACGAGCTCAAGTATGGTAAAGACGAAAACGGGTATGACTTTGTCAGCATTTTCTATGAGGGAATCTTGTTGAAAAGTATCAACAGAGGTGGTAGCTCTATACTGAGTCAGGCTGATGGAGTTGAAAAGCCTATCGGTGAGGTGCCAAGGGACTTCACATTACAACGTGAAGATACCTTTAAAGAGTTATCTTTTGCAAAGATGTTCTCGAGGCTTTTCACAAAGCAACCATTGCAGATCCTGATTGTGGGTCTCCCTGGGTCTGGGAAGACCACAATCTTGTCCAAGCTACTTGGAGAGAGCGTGACAACCATTGGTGAGACTGTGCAGTTGAAGAATATCATCTTCACCACTTGGTGTGAGGACAAGGTATGGTGACATTCCTTCCTGTTTTTGGCTGACATTTTTTCTGAAATTTCTAATCGTTTTTGTTTGAAAGCAGACATCTGGAGGCAACACAAGGGGAGTTATATATGTTGTCGACAGTGGGGATCATGGTGCCCTTGTTGTTGCTAGGGAGAACCTTCACAAACTGCTCAACGAATTGAAGAATGTGCATCTTCTTGTTTTTGCTAACAAGCAAGATCTTCCTAATGCTATGGATGCTGTTGAGATAACCCACAAACTTGGGCTCCATTCACTTCCCCAACAAAATTGGTGAGCAAAAACACAATTACATTTGTATAATTGTAAACACAATACACATGAAGTTTTATATAACCTAATTACAGGTACATTTTGGGCACATGTGCCAACTCTGAAGAAGGATTCTATGAGGGAGCTGACTGGCTCTCCAACAACATTGCAAACAAGGTAGATAAATTTTTTGGTTCGCAGGATTCGGAATCTTGAGTAAATTTGATTAACATTACTCAGCATTCTGTATAAAGTTAGCTGTGACGGTTATTATGGGCTTTACCAATCACTCCCGGAGATTTATCTCAACCTGATCTCTCTGTTTCAATTTTTTCAACCAGGAACCCCAAGTGCCAGACAGTTGGTTCACAGAAAATAGACCTGTTCTGAAGTCTTTATTTGAGGGTGCATATGGAAAAGGAGGAAAAAGAGCTTTACCAATCACTCCCGGAGATCCTCTCACAAAAGGCTTGGAGAGGATCAAAGAATTTTATCACATGGAGGGCATAATTGAGACAGGAGTAGATCAAAATGGGGATGGGTTTGCACAGTTGAGCTTCAGCAAATGGGTGCTTCGAAACCTGATCAGAAAGGGTAAAGCTAGGAGTCATTTCACAGTTTCAGTTGGAAGAAGCACTTACGACATCTGCTCTGCAAACTAGTTCTTATCATTTGGTTTTAAGCTTTTGAGACTTTTGTAATGGATTTGATAACTGCTTTTACAATTTGATTATCTGATCTAATCAAGATATCTGTTTGCCAAAAATTCTCGAGTTTTCATTTTGTTTTTTTGGCAGTAACCAACGACTATGATTACTGTTTCTCTGAGAATGTTCTTGTTACCCATAAAGATGGGATATCCATCTTGTTGCCCATTGTAACAGATGTGATTCTGTTTGTGAACAACAATGATGCATTCTGTTAGTATGTGTAGGTCAAATGCACTCAACATGAAGCATGGACATCCATCAAAGTCACAAGGAAACTGAAACTGGTTATACTTCAACGAAGAAGCTTCTGTATAACAAGAAATTTGTGTGTGCAACACCGGTTGTGTGCTGAAACAGATGGGTCAATGTGGTAAACGGGGAAGAAGCTTATATCGATCAGTCCAAAGACCAGACTTGGTCATTAAATAGTTTGATAAGGATGGCAACTCCCCACCACTTAGAGCTATTTATTCACAATTTGGTCATCATAATTAAAAAAAATTAGATGATACAGGTAGTTAAGGAAGCACAACAACAGCTTTCAACAATATTTAACTATTTTCATTTATATGCAAAAATTGGTCTAGATGTAAACTGTGATATAGACATATATGTATTTGAAGTCAGAGCCATTGTCACTCATAAAACACTCTGTGATCTCCTTCTCGAGCTCTTCTTGCTTTTCCTGCAGTCTGACATGCTCAAGAGCCTCTGCGATCCTCTGCTTGATCTTCTGACTCTCTTCAGTGTCACCTGGCGTCTGGCTCGCCTTTGCAGTCTCCACAACCAGGAAGTATGAAAAGCCTCAGCAATTTTCTTCTCCTGATGTCTTCTCTGGGACAGGACCATGGACAATGCACGTTTGCGTTCTCTATCGCGTGTAATATGACAATATCATAAGGCTCCTGTTATGCCAATATATTGAAAAACAGCTTTTAGAGAGATGTTTCTCTCCAGATAACACGACAAGGATAGATTGCTATAATAAATTACCAGGAAGTATGAAAAGCCGATTATTGAATTTTTGTTGTGGTTTTTTATGTTATCTCTCGAATNGAACCAAACTCTATATATTAATTGTTGTTATTGTCACAAGAACTCTTCTTGGTTAATATGATTACTACTGTATTTATTAGTAATCATATTAAATTAACAATAATAATCACAATATTAATAAATATTCGGAATGATACAACATATCTTTCTTTTTTCGGAAGTAACTATCTCGAACCAAATTAAAGTTGTAATGATCGCTGTTCCAAATTTTAAAATCTTCACAATGCATGTGCTATAATTTCTCTGGGCAACATCTCGAGATCATATTTGGATTATAAATCGAAAAATGATTAAAAGCAAAAAATAAATAATACATACGATTTATATATTACTAGTTGGTTAGCCGCGGCCTTTTTTATATCGTTGGTTATTGATGTTAGAAAAAAATTCGGTGATAGAATTTTTTTAATAATATTTAGTATTTCGCCAAAAAAAATTTAATAATTTAATATATTATAGTTAAACAAATGGGATTAACCAAACAACATATAGCAAAAATTGTTAGATGAAAAAGGATGATTGATTACCATTTTGTTGCGCTAGGCATACCATATTCTATAGATGAGACACGCTATGAAAGTTACTCAACCTCGTTACAGTTATCGACGTTAAGTCATATCCACCAAAAATATCATACACTTACACACATAATGCTCATAGCTAGACACGACTCAAACCAATAACTGAATTCGATCTACATATATGGATCATTTAACTCATATGAAAACCTCTATATTTCAAAAATAGAGAAGGAGAATAAAGCTCTAACGATTAAAAACTCACATTAGAGAATAATAGATACATATATTTCACTGTTCTCATATGTCCATTCAGCTTACATTAATCTCATTTCAGAAGCGTCTAACAAATTTTCAAGATGCACTGATTATCTCTCTCCTCTTCTCTCTCTCTCTCTCACTCTCATGAACGCAACAAATTGAACTACATACCACATTTTGGCCCGATTTAAACCTAATCTTTATTATCTTCCTCTGATTTCCCATTTTTCTGGCTAGTTTTGGTGTCTCTTTTCTGGTTTGTACGTTGAAAAACTTACGGGAAAACTTCACCCATTAGTATTCTCAATAATTGGCTTCAACATGTTATTATTGTAGGATACCACAATTTGCTTCTCATAACATACATTCTTATGTACTCCTCAAAAGTTTGGAGTTGCCATTCGAACTTCTAGAAGCTCATGCGATTTATTTTAGGATTTATTAAAACCTGATTTGGATCATGTTATCATATTCATGCCTATCTAACCTCACATATACTTTTAATTGATACAAACTTTTAATTATATACTTGTATCATAATTTTAAGATATGAGCTTATGATGTGTCATAATTTGAATCTGAAAAGTTGTTTTTCGGATTTGGCAAAACCAAATTAAAATTTGGTTATCCTAATTTTTTTTGGTTTACTATCTTTATTTGCCCACTCATTAGATATAACACACTATTCTCAATAGTAATAAAGAAATATATCAATATATAAGATATCTTTATTAAAAAATGCCTTTTCAAATTCTAGTTAAAAATACTATATTAATGGATGTTAGTTATCATGAGAATTAAAGTGTAATAACACCAAACATAATAATATAACATATACACAATTTAAAATTAACAAAAAAAATGATGATATGTCATAAATTTAGACTATGAGAAGATGATGTGGCATCATAAGAAAAGAGGCTATTCTACTTTATATATATACTAGTGTCTGATCCGCGCTTCGCGCATAATTTTGTGTTGTGTTTATTGACATTGTTAGCAAAAAACTCGATGATATCAAATCTTTTCATTAAATTTTGTATTTCACAAAGTAAAAAAAAAATCAAATTTTAATATTTATAGTGTTTAATGGTTTTTATATCTACTTGATGTAATTATATATATACAATATTTAGAAAACAATTACATAATATATTAATCAAAACGTTAAAATCAAATTTGGTTTGTAAATATCTGAATATTTATGTAGGTTTATGATTTCCGAATTCCGGATAGTTACATTAGTTACATTAACGTCAATTCATTTCCAATTCCG
>PKMM01028511.1:782379-813781 GCA_002933915.1 Eutrema heterophyllum | reverse complement strand
ACTTCCAGCATTTTCCAGTAACTCTGGTGGAGTCGAAAGTTCGGATAGCGTGGCTGCAGTTACTCTGCACCAATAGTTTGTTAGAAGGCTCCTTATATAATCCACAAGTAGCACGTTTGTTAGAAGGCTCCTTGTTTATCGATTCCGCTATGTTGCTAGTCGTGAAGTTGTACCTATCACCCGGGAAATGAACACGACTCCACATACTGATATTTGCTTTCTGCAAATAAGCAAACAATACAAGATTTGCAGCTTGAATCTGCACAAAGAAAGCATTAAACTCTAGAATCCTATACGCGGTTGCAGCCTTCTTAACAAGTCGGAAAGTTTCTGATCCTCTGAATTTCAACATAATGTTCTTATGCAGATGATATGTGCAAATACCATGACTAGCCAGCGGATAAACCTTCCCTATAGCATTTCCAATCGCTCTATCTCTATCCGAAATAATGGCAAGTCCTTCATCATCAGGGATAACGCGGTATAGTTGTCTAAAGAACCATTCCCAAGACTCATCATTCTCGGTATCAACAATCGCGAAAGCTATTGGAAAAATATTAAAATTCCCATTTTGCGTTGTGGCGAGTAGTAGTGTACCTTTGTATTTTCCATGCAAAAACGTACCATCAACAACAACAACTTTCCTCATAAAGGGGAACCCACGTATGCTCCCACAAAATGCAAGGAACATAAACTTGAACCTATCTTCCTCGTCAACTTCTAGCTTTATTAGTGTCCCCGGATTAGCTCGTCTAATTATGTATAAGTACGATGGAAGTTCTTCATACCCGGTCTCCGAAGTCCCCATAGCAAGTTGTCGCGCAAACTTTAGAGCACGATGGACCTTCCAATATTCGACATGTGAGAACAGTTGGTATACGACATCATAAGTCTACCGTGACCATTCTTTGTACAGTCGGTAAACGACATCATAAGTCTACCGTCACATCATAAGGATAAATCTACCACCAACCACAAATCTACAGACATAAATCTACCAAACGAAGATATACATACCTTAATTTCGTATCGTTTAGTCAGAGAATCAGACACATGATTTGGCAAAACTTTCGGCCCAACACCTCCTACGAAGTCTTTATATAGACGGCCTAGTATCTCACGGGTTGCATGTCTGCTACGGAGTGATCGCACGGTCACTAACATGTGTGCTCTTTAATGTAAGTCTTAATGTAGAAATGTGTACCGTCTCCAACAGTTGAAGCACGAACCCTCCATTTACATCCGTCCACCCAACACTTAACCGTTAGCAATTTCGGAGTCGAATGATCCACATTGAAGTCGGATTTCTGAACAACCGAAACAATCTTCAATCGAGGTCTCCAACTCCTCTTTCGTGTCATAACGTTGGCCAACAGCTAAGTCTAGTGAAGTAATCTCTAACTTCACAAAATCAGGAATTATGTTTGATCTCCTTTTCTTTGGTGGTAGATTTTGCAAGTCTTCTTCATCATCTGAACTTCCACCATCCGTACATTTCCCACTCACGCCGTACTCATCGTCATCAGAACTTGCCCCATCGGGATCTTCACATCCATCAAATCTCGAAGATAAATCTTCTTCTTCTTCATCTCCTTCTTCATCCCGATCCTTACTGATTTTCCCAACTCCACCATCACCTTCTGGTATAGATGCTTTGACATCTTCGACAACCTCGTCTTCAATCACCATCGACTTCTGAAAATTCTCTTTAATCTCAACACATAAACGAACCGTTTTGTTTTCAAATTGTTTCAAAAAACCACTCAATTGTCTTGAATTTCCTACAAATACAGGAGGTGTATCTAGTGGTAAACTTCGTCGTACGACACTCAACAACATATAGCTAAGTTGAAGCTCATAAAACCAATTATCCAAACAAAAATCTTCATATGCCATTTGAAGGAAATCATCAAAAGAGGTTTCTCGATCTACCCCTACAATTCTACATCTTTTGGACTTATCTACAACGAACACCCACTTATTTTTCTTAAAACACCAATTACCACATACCAAAATGACTGGCTCCATGATTGAATTGTGGAATCGATATAATTTTTTTTTTAAAAGAATATGTGGGAGATCGCGATCTTGAATAAGAAGCGAAGCAGAGAAGATCGGAGAGTGTGAAAAGAAGTTGAAAGAAGATGTGGATTGTGGAATCTCAAAAATTCTCAAAAAAAATTCTTCTGAACTTCAGCTCATCGACGGCGCTAGGTTGAAGAAGGGTGCTGTGGTTTTTTCGTAGATTTATGATTAAGT
Source organism: Eutrema heterophyllum (assembly GCA_002933915.1). NCBI lineage: Eukaryota > Viridiplantae > Streptophyta > Magnoliopsida > Brassicales > Brassicaceae > Eutrema > Eutrema heterophyllum. The sequence goes on along the minus strand of PKMM01028511.1, from coordinate 811,522 downwards.
GTAGGGCAAAAACGCAATTTCTCATTCTGGAAAAAGTCAAATGTCTACCACCAAATAATGTCAATAAATCTACCGTCATTAAAAGTCTACCACAACGTGAAATAATAAGTCTACCAACTTAAGATTATCTGAATAAATACCAAAAAATTTACTAAATCTATCGCCATTAACAATAAATCTACCGTCATTAATATTAGATCTACCACAACAAAACGAAATCACCGAGATGTTAGACGTTTTTATATCTACCACCATTACAAACAAATCTACCAATTTTTTTTAAATCTACCAATTTTTTAAAAATCTACCGTGACCAATATTAAATCTACCACCGTTACAAAACGAAGTCACCAAGATTTTACACGGTTTTAAATCTACCGATATTATAAATAAATCTACCAACCCAATAAAAATCTACTGTTGCCAATACAAATCTACCGTCAAAGAAATAAATCTACTGTCACGAAAAAATAATTCACACTGATTAACTCTACCACGAAAAGAAATAAGTCTACCGTTTTGTAAGATTAATCTACCACCATTGTCAATAAATTTACCAAAAGAGTCAAAGATTTGCCGTTAGTCAACGGTTTGGTCGTAAAGTCTACCAACTCATAAACAAATCTACCATCAAAGACAATATATCTACCAAAATTAAATATATCTACCAAGTCGTTAAAATAAATCTACCAATATAAATCTACCAAAATTTAACAAATCTACCATTTTTTAAACAAATCTACCATCTATCAAACAAATCTACCGACCAAAATTTGATTTGACCAACATCAAACAAATCTACCTTCAAAGAACAATAGACTTGTTAAATCAACATTTGCCTACGTGGCAAATGAATAGTAATAACAGTTTTGTAATTGCATTTTTCTTAACAAAGACCATAAGGATACTTTCGATAATATAAAAAAAATTAGATTAATCTAGTAATAATTCGGTAATATGAAAAAATTAGGTTAGTTTAGTAATAAAAATAAACGTATGTCAAACTAATAATATCCGTATAGTAATCCACCCTATATTTATCGCAAGTCTAGTAACTTTTATATGGGGAAAAAAATTAATTAATTGATCCGCATCAGGATGTAACTTCTAACACATAAAGATGTCTCACTTGTTTCGGTCGACCCAAAAAAGACTTTGTTATTTCGAGCTGAAGCAACACAACAACTTGCAAAATAGCAGACAACACAATAGAGATAGATGCAGAAAATACTGTCGTAAATACTGAAAAACCTTTTCTCTAAGTGCCACTACAAAGAAGACTTTTCTTGTATAAATTTATCAAGCTCTTTCTCCATCTCTCTATCTTCTTCCATTGAATATAGAACTTCTCAACCACACAAGAACTTGAAGAATAATTATAAAGTTTCCAGCCAAAAGTATGTACAAAGGAAGAAGATTGTCTTTCCTTTTTCTTTTTTTCTCTGCTGCTTAGCTCTTCTAATCTAAAGATTTTGAAGACATGAAACATAGGAGACTAGAGAGACCTGTCAGTTCAGTTTGAGCTGGATTTGACGGTGAACTTGAACCAGAAACTCCACGTACGAGGGCCCACCCGCTGTCCTGTCCTCTACCATATAAGATAGGAACAACATTCCTGAGATAAACAACAGAGTGAAACACTGATTAAACTCTGCTAACCGAAAAAGTAACCTGGTCATCAAGTTAGGTAATGGTAAGAGAAACTTTGAAGAAAGCTAACTCACCTGTTGGATCTCCCTTCTTGCACAATTTAAGGCTGCAGAGCGAGAACATTAAGAGATTTACAAGGTTAGAACGGAAATCACTGGAGGAGAATAAATAAAGAAGATAGATACTGAGACTTTGTTTGATTACCGTAGGTAAGAACTTCTTTGCCTCCTTATTTCATTCACCACGTCATTGAACTTCTTTGATAGCTGATTATCGTACCTCTGCAGCACATACTGTGAAGAAAAAACATAGCGTATCATGTTAGATAGGTTTCGCCATCATAAGAATGCTTCTTGTTTCATATTTTCAATAGTATGATAGGTAAATATGATGAAACCATAATTTCCGAGAGTGTAACATGGTTGATCAAGTAACAGTCAGATCCTACAGAATATATCATGTGCTAAGATGATGATTAGTTTACCTGACTTGGAATGTCAGCAGCTGAGGGAACATCAAAGAGTTTCTGCAGGATATCTGAATTTACAGATTCCCCAACATATATCAAACCATCGTCACCGTTCTCAAGAAAATAGACTCCCTCATCGCTAAGGTGTTCACTTGACAATGGGATTGGAGAAGGAACCACAGTTTCTTCATTATCCTGATAGATTAAAGAACAATCGTCAATACTTTCGAGAAAGAGTTTATTAAGACGTATCGACACCTGAGCTAAAAAAGTATAGCTACCATACCTTTGCATCAAGGTTATGAACAGCAATCATCCTTGGATAAACTAGCGGAATTGCCAAAGGAGTAGACAATGAAGACACATGGTTTATCCAAAATGATCGGTCATCAATTCTCCCATCCGGCCGTAATCCGACACCTTTGGTTAAGGCTGAAGGATAATAATGAGATTACAATCAGCAAATGAAAAAGAGAAAACAAAATACAAATCAAGAATAGAACCAGTAATTCATGAAAGAGGATTAAATGGATCTGAATGAAAAAATAATGTCTAACTTGCTCTTGCATATGATCAGTATCAGCATGTTACAATGTCTCAAAAGCCACATGGAAAGCACAAAAGGGGTACAGCCGTCTCTAAACACCTTTTATGCAAGCACACGGCTTTTCTATTGTATATCCACGTCTCAAGTAATTCAGAGGCAAAAATTAGACAGAGGAAATACAATATGTATTCACTTCTGATTCAAGATGATGCATAGAAAGTGCCTTGCGCACAAGGAGCAAACCAACCTGAAGTGGTATAAATTGTTTTGTTTCAAATAGACTAAAAATGACAAGGAAATACCAAGAGTATATAGCGGCAAAAGCTTGAGTGCTTCAGGAAGAATAAGTTGTCCAGTCAATGTAACTGTAGCACAGAATTTACGATAGGAATGGAGTGTGCTGATGCAACTATTGATTGCTTGCTCCTTTACCAATGGAAGTGCCTTGGAAGGGATCTCATTCGCCACTACATAAGCAATACAAGTAAATTATATCAACACATAGTACTAATTTTGCGCTATCATTACAGGAACCCATTCATAAATATATGTACATAATGACAGCATTATTAGCTGCAGAATCAGAGCCGGAATAAAGACGCCTACCTTGTTTCAGCATACAAGCAAATTGAGAATCTAGGTCAGCTGAGCGGAACAAGTTACTGAGCAAGCTTGTACTTGGGAGTGATAAATTAATAACCCTAATTCTTCTTTCTCCAGATATCGTTGTATACAGAAGGGCACACTGAAAACCACAGAAAACGTAAACATTTTATGAATTGAGACGGTGTACCAACATTTCGGCAAAGTAGGGTCACATGAAAACTATTTTGAATGGCAATTAACATGAGTACAAAGTAAACCTGAAAAGCACATTCAGCTCCATCTTGTAGTTTGTCATCATGCTTTAATGTCACCAATACAGCTTTGTCACAGTCAATCTGCATGGCACTCAAGGTTCGTCAAATAGAAACAAATTTATACCAAAGTGTTTCCCTCTTGACTAGTATTATACTTTTTAGACAACAAAGCAACAGATAAATTCTGTAGTCCCAAAATCACGGCACAGAGAAATATTCATTCTTGGTTAGTGACACGATAATAACAGTTGCACACAATGATATCGAAGACAACAAATCATAAATATTAAGGAGGATGCACCCACCGCAGGTAGATCTATGTCAGTTGGTATGCGTTTACAGAAGTTCCCTGAGTATTCTTGCACTTGAATACCCTACAATAATCAGCAAGAGTGGCTATCATCAATATAAACCTCAAGCTGAATTTTCCAGAGTAATACATGGGCATAGCTCTCCACAAAACATTACCTGACTGCATCTGACTCGCATGACAGCCTCAAAACCCTGGGGCCTAGTGATATTCCATCTCAGATCGTTGTATAGCTTGGGAGGATCTGAAAGAGCTGAGAAAGGATAATAGCAATAAACCTGGAAACAAATATAACGGAAAGTTAAAATCAAAGAAAAACAAAACAATGAGCTCAAAATCCATTAGAAATAGGATCACCAGGGAAGACGTATCAAGTAGGAAAAACTTTCACAAGAATCTTAAGAGAGGGTGACGTGCCACGTAATACAAAAGACACATACTTTCATAAGAATAATAACAATTTTTTTAATTGAACTATGTAAGTTATATCATTATTAATGCAAATAAATACAAGTCATTTACAACTACAAGAATATGTGATAACCTGAAAGGATGAATAATATTTGAATCTACCTGTCCTCCAGTAGTTCTTGGGATGTCGGAAGTTGAAGCCATGTCAACATAGGCCTGAGTTGTGATAAACAAATCTACACAGACCTGAGGTATGTCTGGATGCATTAGATAGGAAAATATATAGCAACAACTAAGATAGTACTATGGCAGTAAATGATTGATATGCAGATGGAAACATTATCGGTTAATTTACCACATCTGATCTATTGGTATACCTGGTATTCAGCAAATTCAATAGCCATGGTCCTTAAAGTTTTGTCTGCAGGTTGTAGTAATTTATGGGCCTCCTGAAATCATATTATAGAGGAATTGCGTTCAATAAGGACACACAGCAATCTCAGGACCAGATGCCATTTAAGTTTCTAAACAAAACAAGCATTAGAAAGAAAACTATTACTTCTAGACCTCTAATGCAGAGGTCAGAACACACTATAAGAAACAAAAAATGCATATGTACCTTTTCATCTGCAGAAGCATTAGCTCTCCCATCAGCCTCTCTAGAAGAGAGTGCTCCAATGCCAACAGAAGGCAAAACTATGGAGGAGAGATGGTAATCATATCATTTAAGTTATAAACTGGTAGTAAAAGAAGAGGAATGAACTGGTACTAAAAGATACATACTTCAGGTGGTTCAAGATGTACAGGTTGATTTCAAGTGACCGTAAACTAAAGCATTAGTCTAAGGGACCAAATAGAAAAAGCAGCACACCTGATTGAAACACCATGAGCTTTCCTCCAGTGCTCTTCATCGCTAAGAATGCGGCCTAGGAGGAAAAAAAGTTGTAGATACATGAGTCAATAGCATAAGGGAGAGCAATAGACCTAAGCTGGGCTTTGCTACACCACCAGCCCCATTGGCAAATTCACCCACAAAACCAACTTAATTTCTTTTATTTTTTTCCACAATTATTACTATTAACCCAGATTTTGTTTACGCTAACTAATTAGTCAACTCGTAAAACTGTGCATACCACCTGCATCGAACTTCTACTTAAGCATTTACATTTGGCAATCACATACCTTAACTGCTGCACCAAAAGCAGATTCCGGACTCTTACTTTCCTGAAACATTGTTGGGATGCTTTCCAGCAAAATCTCTAGGTGTTGACGGCACTGAATTCCAACAGAATAAGAAAGAGATTAGGATAACTACATCTCACTATAGAATGAAAACAAGTGGCCAAGAGCTTACCTCAGATAGCTGAACAATGACATCTGTTTCTAAAGGTGTATAAACATCTTCAACATCAGGAACAATGAGCATCAACGGCTACACGTAAGCAGGGCAATCAAAATCATAACGGAATCAGCAAAAAAATATTCTAACAAGAAGAAGAGATCACACATTCTGGAAAATTATAGCAACAGAGGAACCATTTTCAAAATTGAATGAATTTGTTTCAAATTAATAATATATAGGTTGTTCTAAATGCCAATTGCAATGATGAGTGGCTTTCAAGTGAAGAAAACTAAACAGTCTAAATTTATTCAGCCCAGTGACACAGAAGAATTCTTTGCAGCAAGATAACACCATCAATCTATGATACCAAAGGCAGAAAGGTCTCGGCAGAAAACGATAACTCCATTCCCCCTTTTAAATAATTTAGCAAAAGAAACAGAAATAACTAACGCAACAATTCACCTGTTGCAGTGCACGCTTCAAATTATAAAAGTGTATTGTTGAGTCAAATGTGGCAATTCCAACAAATGTCCTAGGACCTTCCTGCAAAATGCATACAAGACTTTGTTAAAAACATACATCGAGTAAACAAAACATGTCTATTACAAATCATTACTCTAGTGACCATAGCCTAGCCTAATTTCCCAGCTCATTTATCACGTGGTACAAGAGCTCATCAAGTATGCCAGATCAGCAATTTAGTCAGTGCCTACAAATAGGATATGCTTCTGGTAAGAGTTCATCAAGTATGCCACATCATTAACCAAAACAAAAGAAGAAAAACGATCCCACAACAGCCAGTTAGGCATTGATCATAAATAGAAGATGCATCTGGTGTTCCAGGGTATTGAGTATTTTGGGACTTAGTTTGGGTATGGAAGAGTAGAGATGTTTTCCAATTCGCCCCTAAGATTCTATGTTTAACTCTTGGGTGTGATTTTCTCTATGATTCTCTGCCATTACTTTGGTTCATAGAGAAATAAAGTAGTTTACGATTTCAAACCTAACAGATTCAGGAAAGGAAGGCCTTGGTAAACTAGAAGGTGTGATCAAATCGAAGGCAAATAGAAACTATCATTGAGGATTCCTACAACTTTTTTAAGACAGGGACGTTTACTCAATTTCATTGCTACCACCCAACAGTAGTCAAGCGTACAGCCTACAGAAACATGTAGATTTTCAACCCAAGGCAGATAATGTCAGCGGCTAAGAGAAAAAGGAAAAAAAAAAAAAAAAACCCTACATGTATATCATTGGAAGAAGCAAGAAAACTTACAGGAAGGTCTGAGAGGACTTGTTGGATTGCACTGCAAGCAGCTGCAGTTGCACCGGTTTGAATCGCATTCATTGAGACATCAATGAGGAAGAAATACACTGCTGGCATTGGATCTCGTATCTGTAAAATAGATATTGATAATTATCTCCATCTGGTTGCAATGGACCAAGTAGCTTGCTTTGCCTCACCAAGCAATTCTAATCTCCGATTCCAGCACAGAATCTCACTCTCTTAGCTAGAAAGCAAAACTTAATTTTGAAGGGCTGTTTATAATTTGTGGACCAACATTCGTAAGAGGTATTGCATAATAGAGAGAACACAATGTCTGTCTTATTAAAACTCAATCCCCAGTTTCTGATAAACGAATGCGGAATGCATATGAGTACTACGCACTTCGTAATAAACTTTCGTGTGTTCTCTGACATCTTATGTAGGTATCACAAAATCTTGGCATAAAATAATCAGAAAAGTTCACAAACTAACCATATATTCTTTTGTAGCAACAAAGTCGACAGTTCCCCTACACAGCTCAGGCCTTTCATCAGCATCCCTGCGTCTACCATCTGGACCCAGATTACACGTGTAGTCACGGGGAGTGTCATCAGTGTATCCTGTGCAAATATTGAAAAATGGATCACAAAAACATTCCACATTATTAAAGTCCTAAATGATTAAAATAATAACAATTCATGAGTCAGTTCTCTTAAGATCATAGTAGCATCTTCCGTGACCAGATTTTCGAGGTTGAATCCAAATTCACATATTATTTCTTTCAATTCAGTAAGGTAGGGCAAAGTTTAGTTCTAGCGTAGAATATTTTTAGTTTAGAATATTTTTAGTTTTCTCATATCTTGGTACTCAATATTGCAGTTGATATTGCAGTAACTTATTATCTACGGCTTTTATTTACGGAAGCAGTAATATTTACCACACAAGTTACAAGTGAACTTCCTTCCGTGATCAATGAACTTCATGAAAGGATTCATGTATCCCTTACAACGTGAACATCTAACAGGGCCACTCTCACCAAAGTCCACAACCTGCTCAATAACATAGGTCCATGCCAACGTGAGTTGAATTTTTCGTACAATTCTTAAAGAAGCATTAATTTGAGTTTTCTTCCGTTAAAAAGCAAGGACTGAAAACATAAAAGTTATACTCAACTGGAAACTACAAGGACTGATCAATAGGCGAGAGAAAACAGTAAAATATAAACAGTGCCAAAATGCTTTAAGTGATCAGAAAAGGCAGTATGGGAAGAGTTTAATGTTACTTGGATAGGCTCTTCTGATGGATGAGAAAGCGCCATCGGTTGGACTATTAACGCCAGTTGCATACCAGATGTAGAAAGAAGATCAGCAGTACATGGGATCTATTGTGGAAACAGGGAAGCAAGGTATCAAGGTCCGGGGTCAAGGGACACAGTCGATCAATACTTAAAAAACAAAAAATTACATTTAGGTCAAGATATTCCGCTTCATAGTTACCTGATGGATTGTGCTTCGCATGTAACGCGGGCTGCAATTTCCAGTGTCTCTAGCAATATAATCAACAGTAGTAGGCTTCAAAAAAGAAAACAAAAAAAAATGAGAGTCATGGGAAATAAATAGCAATTTTTCAATCTCACTTAAGATCAAACAGTAATTTACAAAATGAATATTATAAGACATACAGGTGGAGGATAAGCCTGATTCTCCTGGCGAGTTTCAAACACGATTGGACTGGAGCTTGAACCTGGCCTTGGGATCTGATTAAGATCAATCTTCGAGGGGCTAGAAACAGAGGTCATTGACTGATTTGGCACTGGACCCATGCCATATATTGAACCAGGAGTACCAGGAGTAGGAGGGTGCTACCAATTTTCACATTTCAAAGCAATCATAATGTGTCACACAAAGTAAATACATCAATTGTGAAAGTCTAGCCTAATAAACAGAAGAAAAAGCAAAAATCTAAAGATACTACATAAATTGTTCCCTATTCTAGAGTCCTGTCAATACCAACACTACGCTTTTAAAATTCAGTATCAGAAAGATCCAGAGATTATTATTGCCCCCTTCTGTAAAGATCCACATTCACATCAAGAATAGGTTTTACTTTCTTCCTAATAAAGGCATTGCATGTTTCATCAGATCACAAGTCAAGTGTACAAATAGACAAGAAAATACATCATGAGCTTCAGTGGATGTACCTGCTGCGGTGGTGGCGGTGCTCCATAAGGAAAGCCTCCTGGCCTGCCATAAGGGGCACCAGGAAAAGTAGTTGGTGGAGGCATCGAATGAGCAGGAGGCGATGTTAATGGTGAACCTCCTGAGAGAGGAGGTGCATTGGGAGGCTGTCCATAGGGAGGTGGTGGACCCATCATAGCACCACCTGTGAACTGGGATCCTCTGGGACCTGGACCCATCATCGGAGGCCCATTAGTCACCGGACCGCCAGGCATGCCAGAGAGAAGCATGGACATGCCAGGTCCCACAGGTGGAGGTGAACCAAAACCAATCGGGCGTGCTCCTGAAGGAAGAGCTGCACCGCCTGGTGGACCTGAAGCTGGGAAACCACCAGGCTGCGGAAACGACCCACCACCAGGCATTGGACCACCCGGTGGTCTAGAGCCAAACAGTGACTGACCAGAAGGTGGACCGCCGGGTCTTCCTAATGGAAACCCGCCAGGTTGCGATACCTGAGGTGGCCCACCTGGTCTAGTCATTGCAGGAGGAGGAGGTCCAGGCCTAGCCATTGGAGAAGGTCTAGGTTGTTGTTGTTGCTGAACACCGTAGGAAGGAGCTGATTGAGGAAAAGGTTGTGGTGACTGACCAAAAGGTGGAGATGGTCTAGGACCTGAACCGGGCATGGGAGGAGGTGGCCGGCGAATGTTCAAGTTTTGCATATTAGCAGCTAACGAATTGGGGTTTCCTTGTGAACCAGGGACGAAATTTGGAGGAGCAGAGTTTTGCGGATTGTTGGGTCTTTGTGCTCCTGGAGGCACTGGAGCAGCCATGCTTGAATTACACCAAAGATAGATCAAATCCTATAAAATCGAATTTCTCCCGTACGTTTTTCCAAATCTACAAGTCGTAATCTTGATCATCATCAGCAAATGCGACGAAGCGAACGAACAAACAATGAAGAAAAATATCAAATTACAATGAAGATCAGTGATACCAAAAGGAAATATCAGGAACCATATTACCTGCAAAAATCAGAGAATCCTCGGATCTGTGGTAAATACACAAAAGACGAAGATCAGATCTGAAGAATTCGGATTGAAACGAAATAGGGTTTTAGAGAGATCAATGGGGNGGGGGGGTAATTAGCAATTGCGATTCGATTATCACGAAACAACAAAAATGCAACAAAGATTACGAACCTGGAAGTAGAAGATTCGAGTATCTCTGATGGAGGAAACTTGAGTGAGGAAAAGAAGCTATGGGGCCTTTGAATAAATATAATAATACTCGTAACGGAGCGTCGTATCGAACCCGGTTCGGACAGAACCGTTCGCGTTTTGGTTCGGATTAGCTCCAATTCTTGAGTTAAGTTTCACCTAACGTTCATGTTATTTTGGTTCGGTTTAAGTTGGGTTTATACCAAATCTTTCTTCATTATAGCTTAAAAGGAAAAGTATCTTAGAGAGGGAAAGTATGTTTTAGAGGGGAAGTATGACATAATCTAATCCAATTAGAATTGACCACATCATTTCTATTTTGTAGTTAAATGAATTTTGTATTGACAATCGAAATCTCTTGCGGACAACAAACCAAAAAAGACAATAAAATCCTTCTGTTTTTTTTTTTTGTCACGCAATAAAAAAACCTATCTTTGTAGAAAAAAAAAGAGAAAAAAACCCAAACTTTGATGTTAAAAAAAACCAAAACTTTTTTTTAACATCAATACTACATAGAAAATACATAAAAGAATAAAAATACAACCAGTTACATAACTAAAATTATAAGATAACAAAAAAAACAAAATAAATGAATTTTGACGATGTTTTTTCTTCGAAAAATCTTATTTGCTAACAGAAGATCAACTTTGTTAATTTCCGACCTCATATTCGCCTTCGATCTAATATGATCTTCATATTTGGCTATTAGCCATATGAAACTTCAAAATTTACGTAACATATACATTAAACACCAGTTTCATATGTTGTATAACATTGACCAATTTTTAAATTAGATTTAGATATATTATTCGATTAAAAATTTAATATAATGATTCTTTTGATAGAAATAAAATTTGGAATTACCAATTTTCAGCCATTTTTTGAATTAGCCATACAACAAAAAGAGTGCATTTTCGGCTCCGAACCGCCGTCTCTTCCATGGTGGTTTCCATAATTTCAGTTCTTCTTTTTCCATATTTTAATACCAAGTATACTGTATTGGAATATGAATTTTAAAAAACTGTACTTTTGTCTTAGAAATCAATCTTATTCTCTATGACAAAAAAAAATCTCCAACTATTTTTTTCTTCTTTGAATTTAAATGTTAAATTAATTCAAATAAAAAAACAACGTTTTTTACAATGAATGCTTCCTTTGTTGAAATTTGAAAGTTTGCTTTCTATGAATACCAAGAACCTATTCTAGAAATGTGAAATATCATCATCAAGTGGTCAACCAAACTTGCATCCCTTCCTCGTATCTTCCATCTCCCAATCTTCGTATAGATGTTAGCCAATTTCGAATTTGCTTGTCGATGTATTGGATTAAACGTGTGGATGGTTATGAGGTTCTCCATGTCTTCTTCCATTTCTTTCTCGCCAAATGGAATGAATTGTGGACTGAAAAACATACCGAAAGAGGAACAAATTCATCATGTTTTTCCCCGAGTCGGTTAGGAGAGTGATTATTTCCTCCCATTGTGTTTTATATCTTCCTCCAATAAGTTCTCGAGTTAAGCCTGCACATACCTCCGCCGAATAAGGGCAATCAAAGAATAGATGATTTCGACTTTCCAAACCTTGGCAGAAAATACATGATCCATTAACTCCAATATTCCAGGTGAGTTGTCTATCTCCCGTCAACAATCTATTGTGCATAGCCAGCCATGATACAAAGGAGTATTTGGGCGTTGCGTATTGAAACCATATGCCCTTATACCACTCTCGAATCGGTTGTATTGTGCGCATTTGTTCCCAAGTCATCTTTGAGCTGAAATTAGACTTGAATTTATCCCATTCACATCGCCATGGAACCATGTCATGTTCTTGTGAGCGGCAGCTTTGTCGGAAAGTTTGAATAGCCTTTTCTATTTGGTTTAGAATCTTAACGCGATGGCGACGTCGTCGATGAGATTGAAGCACCTGCTACACTGTTGCATAAATGTCAATACCCAAATCTATACACCCTCGCAAACCAGTATGTGTAAGCAGTGGTCCCATTGGTGTCCAGTTGTCATACCAGAAAGAAGTTGTAGAACCTTTGTGTACTTCAACCTTTGTAAACGTGGCTGCAGTCTCTATGAGTTTTAGCATCTTTTTCCACATCCAAGAGCCTAGAGACGATGTTTCTTTAGCTGACCAGAGAGAACCTTTACGGATTAAGAACTTACGAACTCAATCAACTCATAACGACGAGCTAGAAGAGAGGGCTCGCCAAAGCATTTTTAGGCAGCTTACTTTGTTAACCACACAAGTGATCTTAAACCCAGACCTCATTCTTTGGGTTTACAAACATCATGCCAAGCTATCTTCGCCTTATGATGCGCAAATTTTGTCAATCTCGTCGATACACGCTTTCGGAGCTTGAAAGCAGACATCCAAAAATTCGCGAGGCTTTGAATGACCGAAGCAATTAGTTGAAGTCGTCCAGCAAAAAAATAAGAATCTCGTTGTCCAGCAACTAATCTGTGATCGTATCTTCTTCAACAACAGCGTGTAGTCATGAGCCGTCATCCTCTTTGTTAGTAGCATAAGGCCTAGGTATCATACGGGCCGGGAGAGATCCTATCTCAAAGGGGAAATGATCCAGGATCTCTTCCCTACTCTCTGCCGTAATTCCCACTATAAACAGTGTGGACTTTTCCAAGCTTATGTTCACACCTGAGATTTCTGCAAATTCCTTAAAAACCTCTTTGTCAGCAGTGACGCTTGGGACGAAACTAATATTACAAGATGTGGTTCTGGGCCTGGGGGGATTACGGGCTTTGGCCCAGAACCTCATGGTAATCCAAAAAAAATCTCCAACTATTTCATTAAACAAATAATCTTCAATTTTATGTTGGTCAATCTATTTTACTCATGCCTTTTATCAGCAATTACCTCAAGTAAACCGTTAAGACGTTGTTTTAACACTACAAAAAAAACAGCCTATTTCCAACAAAATTTTACGATGATTTTAAATCGATGTAAGTTTACATCGAAATTACGACGATATTACGGCAAAATATGTATTCGATGTAAACGCGTCGTAAATATTTGTCGTCGTATAATCGTCGTAATTTAACGACGACATTACGACGATTATACGACGATATAAAAAATCATCGTAAAATCGATGTAACTTTACATCATATTTACGACGAATATGGCTTTCGCATATTACGTTGTAAACTCGATGTAATTTTACATCGATATTACAACGATTAGTAATCGATGTAAATTAACGACGATTTAACGTCGAATGTTTCCAGTTAGGTAGAACACGTTTTTAATAGGTTCACCTAGTCATTTACATCGAAATATACGTCGTAAATCCGATGCAAATCCGTTGTAAATCTGTTGGTAATTCTGAAAAAATTTCTATAAATACATCTTAACTTCAAACAAAAGTTTCAAAAAAAAAAAAAACACTAATAAAAAAAAACACTATAAATCTTTTTTTATAAAATGTCTATATACGATTTACGAATATGGAATTATACGCAAAAGGATTCGGAAGGAGCGTTGACGAAAGAATTCAAAGAGGGGTTTGAAATATTCATGTATCATATGCAAACAACCCTAGAAAGCGGTAAGATGTTATGTCGTTGTCGTAAATGCAAGAATACTAGATATATTTTTATTGAGACGGTGTGGAAGCATTTACTAAATAGAGGGTTTATGCCGCAATATTATGTTTGGTATAAACATGGAGAAGGTTTTGAAAGGAATTGTAGTAGTAATTATCAAGTTCATGTAGATTTTGATGAATCAAATGATCAGGGTACTAGTTATCATCATGGTCAACATCAATTTGATCAGGGTCAAGATCATGATAGGATGCATGACATGGTTACTGATGCATTTCATGAAACAAATGCTGATAATAGTGTTGAGGAACCCAACGTAGATGCGAAGCGATTTTATGATATGCTAGACGCTGCAAATCAGCCAATCTATGATGGATGTAGAGAAGGTCAGTTTAAATTGCCGTTAGCAGCTAGGATGATGACAATTAAAACTGATCATAACTTACATGAGGTTTGCATGGATGATTGGGCTGATCTTATTAAAGAATATTTGCCAGAGGATAATTTGGCTGCCGAAACATACTATGAGATACATAAGTTGGTGTTTAGTCTTGGGTTGCCTTATGAGATGATAGACGTATGTGTTGACAATTGTATGTTTTTTTGGAAAAATGATGATAAGCTGCAGGAATGTCGATTTTGCCAAAAACCGAGATTTAGACAGCAAACTTCTTGGCGTAGTAAGATACCGTACCAACGGATGTGGTATCTTCCTAGAACTGATAGGTTGAAACGATTGTATCAATCTGAAAGGACAGCTGCATCGATGAGGTGGCATGCAGAACATTCACATAGAGAAGGAGAAATGACTCACCTGTCAGATGCAAAAGCTTGGAAACACTTTAACATGGTAAACCCAGACTTTGCTAAATCTAAGCGAAATGTGTATCTTGGTCTTTGCACTGATGGATTTAGTCCATTCGGTATGTCTGGTAGGCAATATTCTTTGTGGCCAGTTATCGTAACGCCTTATACCCTTCCCCCAGATATGTGCATGCAAAGGGAATTTCTATTCCTGAATATTTTAGTCTCTGGTACTAATCATCCAAAGAGGTCCCTTGATGTGTTTTTGCAACCTCTCATACATGAGTTGAAACAGTTGTGGTCTACAGGAGTTCGTACATATGACTGTTCGAGGAAATTTTTTTTACGATGCGTATGGTGCTTATGTGGACAATAACCGACTTCCCTGCATACGGAATGCTATCAGGTTGGACGACGCATGGGAGGTTATCTTGTCCTTATTGCCTCGATCGAACATATGCATTTCAGCTGAAACATGGTCGAAAAACATGTTGGTTTGATTGTCACCGCCGTTTTCTACCAATCAACCATCCATATCGGAGAAACAAGCGGCTGTTTAGGAAGAACAAAATCGTGCGTGTCCCCCCACCAGTGTATCTATCTGGGGAAGATCTAGAAGCGCAAATAGATCATTTTGGGGGACTAGAAACGGTGAATCGTGGGGGAAATTTGCACACTCCAGCTAATATGCATGATGTATACAGGGTCAATCACAATTGGCCCAAGAAAAACATTTTTTGTGAACTTTCGTACAGGAAAGATTGTTGAGACACAATCTTGATGTCATGCACATTGAGAAAAACGTTTTTGATAACATCATGCATACAGTGTTAAACGTGAAAGGAAGAACAAAAGACAGCGGAAAGTCCAGGTTGGACTTGCCCGATATTTGTAACAGAAATGAGTTGCACATATTGAGCATTGAGAAATCACCAGTTCCTATATTTCGGTTCCTAAAATGCATCGTTGTTCAATTGGGTTTCATCTGACGTGAAGTTTCCTGATGGGTACGTATCCAATCTTGATAAATCTGTTGATTAGACAAAAGTTTTAAGGGATGAAAAGTCATGACTGCCACGTGTTTATGCAACGATTACTTCCTTTCGCATTTGCCGAACTCCTTCCAGAAAATGTTCATGAAAATTGGAGGTAAGATACATCATCATATATATAATTGTTGATATTACTTATATATGTTCAAATATTACAATATATAATTTTAATTGTGCAGGCATCAGAGCGTTTTTCTGGGATCTTAATACACTAACGTTGTTAGAAGATGTAATTGCACAGCTGGCTGCTAATATTCCAATATTGTTGTGCAATTTGGAGAAAATATTCCCCCCGTCATTTTTTGATGTTATTGAACATCTTCCTATTCATCTCCCTCACGAAGCAGAACTAGGCGGACCTGTTCAGTTTAGGTGGATGTACCCATTCGAGCGATGCATGAAACATTTAAAGGGAAAATCAAAAAATCTAGCAAGGGTTGAAGGATCAATTGTTGCGGGAAGTTTGATAGAGGAAACTTCACACTTCACTTCATACTATCTCGCTACAAAAGTCCGCATATGCAAACGGGCTCCCCGACGATATGATGATGGTGGTGTGGGAAGAACTTATGCAGTAGAGGGTTTCCCAGACATCTTCTCACCAATCGGTCGTCTTAGTGGAAAATTGAAGGAAGTTTGGTGGTCTAACGAGAATGACAAGCACATCGCACATACGTACATCCTCCTAAACTGCGAGGAAGTGAGTCCTTACGAGAAGTAACGTAACTATTTAATTATCCACTAATCAATTATATATAGTTCATTATATATTAATTAATATAAATAAAGGTGTTAATTTCCATGTATATATATATATATGTGTATTTTGCAGCTTATTTGTTACCTAGGTACGATAATGCGTTGAGGACATTTCAGATGATGAAATAAACGATCGTAAAGATCGTCACTATGCTCAGTGGTTGAAGACGGAAGTAAGTTAATATATAGTTATAAATATTTCATTTAATTATATCGATACTCAATCTAACATGCACACTTATCGATATGCATTTTATAGGTGGATCATGGCGACCCCGCATATCCAATATGGTTTCATGAGTTACTCCAAGCCCCCCTCGGGAAGATAACGACTGCACCCATGTATTTCACCCGGGGTTATGTGTTTCATACATACAAGTACGACGTTCGTCGGGCAACTACCTACTACGAAGTATGTATCAGGGGTGATTTTTATGGGGTGCTGCAGGAAATAATAGAAGTGGAGTACCCCGACTTGGTTAGGATGAAATGCGTTCTTTTCAAATGTGATTGGTTCGATCCAACAGTCGGTCGAGGGGTGCGAACAAGTAACATTTGTTCCATATCCGCGAGTTCGAACCACTGGGATCTCATGGTTATCGATTATTAAAATAGCTCCAAGGGGTAAAATTGTTAGTGTTGACGATCTTCCAATGCAACACGATTCTTGCCGTGACATTACAGAACCAGAGATTACGAACAACGTTCTTTTAATTGATTTCCGCAACAGGCAGCTTGAATATCTACCTGACGACACAGAAGAAGAAGGCGATTTTGATGAGTTTGAAGAGAGTGACGATGACGATGATGATGAACCTGAAGATGATGAACCCAACGAAGATGATGATTCTGATTGATTTATGATGTAGTGCTTAATTTGTATAATAAAATTAATCTGGATTCTGGAATTTATCTCAGCGGAAAATGACCGGAGATAATCGGATATGGGATCGTAAGGATTCCCAGAGGTCGAATATTACCCAAACCCTGGAATTTTATGGTTTGGGTAATATTAGACCTTCGGGAGTCTTTTCGATCCCATCTCCGATTATAAGTGTTACGACGACATTACGACAATTTTAGACATAATCGTCGTAAAATCGTCGTAATACTTAAACCATAAAATATGAATTTTCAGTTTAAGGTTTACGATGACATTACGACGATTTAAGACATAATTGTCGTAATCCTTAAACCATCGTAACTGAAAACCAAAAATTCATATTTTATGATTTAAGTATGACGACTATTTTACGACGATTATGTCTTAAATCGTCGTAATGTCGTCGTAACACTTATAATCGGAGATAATCGGAGATGAGATCGAAAGGACTTTCGGAGGTCTAATATTACCCAAACCATAAAATTCCAGGGTTTGGGTAATATTCGACCTCTGGGAATCCTTACGATCCCATATCCAATTATCTCCGGTCATTTTCCGCTGAAATAAATTCCAGAATCCAGATCTATTTTTATTATACAAATTAAGCACTTACATCATAAATCAATCATAATCATCATCTTCGTTGGGTTCATCATCTTTAGGTTCATCATCATCGTCATCGTCACTCTCTTCAAACTCATCGAAATCGCCTTCTTCTTATGTGTTGTCATGTAGATATTCAAGTTGCCTATTGCGGGGATCAATTAAAAGAACATTGTCTGTAATCTCTGGTTCTGTAATGTCATGGCAAGAATCTTGTTGCATTGAAAGATCGTCAACACCAACAATTTTACCCCTTGGAGCTATTTTAATAACCGATAACCATGAGATCTCAGTGGTTCAAACTCGCGGATATAGAACAAATGTTACTTGTTCTGCTTGTGATGCTAGGATAAATGGCTCAAACTTGTTGTATCATCGTGATTTGTTGACGTCAACCACACCAAATTTGTTAATTCGCACCCCTCGACCGACTGTTGGATCGAACCAATCACGTTTGAAGAGAACGCATTTCATCCTAACCAAGCCGGGGTACTCCACTCTATTATTTCCTACAACACCCCATAAAAATCTATTTCACCTCTGACACATACTCCGTAGTTGGTAGTTGTCCGACGAACGCCGTACTTGTATGTATGAAACACATAACCACATGTGAAATACATGAGTGTAGTCGTTATCTTCCCAAGGGGGCCTTGGAGTAACTCATGAAACCATATTGGATATGCGGGGTCGCCATGATCCACCTATAAAATGCATATCGATAAGTGTGCATGTTAGATTGAGTATCAATATAATTAAATGAAATATTTATAACTATATATTAACTTACTTGCGTCTTCAACCACTGAGCAAAATGACGATCTTTACGATCGTTTATTTCATCATCTGAAACGTCCTCAATGCATTCTCGTACTTGGTAACAAATAAGCTGCAAAATACACATATATATATATATGTGGAAATTAACACCTTTATTTATATTAATTAATATATAATGAACTATATATAATTGATTAGTGGATAATTAAATAGTTACGTTACCTCTCGTAAGGACTCACTTCCTCGCAGTTTAGGAGGATGTACGTATGTGCATATGTGCATGTCATTCTTGTTAGACCACCAAACTTCTTTCAATTTTCCACTAAGACGACCGATTGGTGAGAAGATGTTTGGGATACCTTCAATTCGTTCTTAGTTCTTACCACACCACCATCATCATATCGTCGGGGAGCCCGTTTGCGTGTGCGGACTTTTGTAGCGAAATAGTATGAAGTGAAGTGTGAAGTTTCCTCTGTCAAACTTCCCGCAACAATTGATCCTTCAACCCTTGCTAGATTTTTTGCCTTTCCCTTTAAATGTTTCATGAAGCGCCCGAATGGGTACATCCACCTAAACTGAACAGGTCCGCCTAGTTCTGTTTCGTGAGGGAGATGAATAGGAAGATGTTCCATAACATCAAAAAACGTCGGGGGGAATATCTTCTTCAAATTGCACAACAATATTGGAATATTAGCAGCCAACTGTGAAATTACATCTTCTGACAACGTCCGTGTACTAAGATCCCGAAAAATATGCCTGCACAATCAAAATTATATATTGTAATATTTGAACATATATAAGTAATATCAACAATTTTATATATGATGATATATCTTACCTCCAATTTCTTCATGAACATTTCTTGGAAGGAGTTCGGCAAATGCGAAAGAAAGTAATCGTTGCATAAACACGTGGCAGTCATGACTCTTCATCCCTGAAAACTGTTGTTCTTTCTCAACAGATTTAGCAAGATTGGATACGTACTCATCAGGAAACTTCACGTCAGATAAAACTCAATTGAACAATGATGTCTTTTCTTCTGCACCCAACCGAAATATAAGAACTAGTAATTTCTCATTGCTCAATATGTGCAACTCATTTCTGTTGCAAATATCGGGCAAATCCAACATGGACTTTCCGCTGTCTTTGGTTCTTCCTTTCACGTTTAACACTGTAACACTGGCCACTTCTCTAGGCCGGATTACAAAATCTTACAAGTAAGCCCAATAACAAAAAAAGATAAGTCTAATGGTATTAGACTTATCTTTTTTTGTTATTGGGCTTCTAATGTAAATTTACCTATCCATGTGGCTCATTTATTGTGTTATAATAATTGATAAATTGAGGAAACATAAGAATAAAATTACAAAATACATCCATTTATATACATAGATAAAACTAAACTTAATGAAATTCTAAAATTTGAGATAGGAATGAAGAAGAAGAACGGTAAAGTTGTTTCACGTTTTACATTTTGGTTTTTCATTCATGTAAGTGATGTTAATACGGGATTGAAGCCTGCGGGCCTAAACGGGCCCAATATAAAATTTTTGACCTGTTACATGTTTATTAATGTGTATACATAAATGGGTATGCCCGCGAAATAAACGGGTACCCATTTAGGGCCGTATAGATTTATTTTTTTAACATTTTATATTATATTTTAGTTATTGTAATAATATGTATATTTTCAACCATCCCACAAATTAAAAAAAAAATATCATAAGTTATGATTCATAACTATCAGAATTAAAAACCTAATATGAAATTTAATTTTATAACATACATATTATTACAATAACTCACATATAATATAAAATTTAAAAAAAAAAAATCAATACGGGCCTAAAAGGGTACCCGTTTATTTCGCGGGCTTGAAGTTAAACGGGCCTAAACGTGTACATATATAAACATGCTTAAACGGGCATGGTTTAAACAGGCATGTTATGATTCATAACTATTTATACTATTAAATGGGGTATACATTTTATAACCAAACAGAAACACTTTCATATTAGCTTATTCTTTACTTGGATAACTACTATTCATGTTGCCAAACATGTCTTGATGTGATACTAAGCAGCATCAAGGAGAAGCCACCTGAACCTGAGGTTGTAGCTGAGCATGCACATATAGGAAAACTTGTAGCCGAGGGGGAGCAGCTTGTTGCCGAGGAGGAAATGCACGATCTAGTTGGTTCAAAGTTCATCAAGGCCATTCTGATTTTAAATTAAGCCCAAGATGATTACACAAATGGGTATGTGACACATTTGCACTTTTTTTCCCTTACCTTTGGTTTTATCCTAATGGGTTTTCCAAGGAAGGTTTTTAATGAGGCAAATGAATCACATCTCTTCAAAACCCATCTTATTGTGATCATGCCTTGGCCCAACAACAACAAATTCGACCATGAAGAAGCAAGACCCAATTCGTGTGACTAGAAGCTCATGAGTCTAATTCAAACTTGTGTTTTATTTCTTTTGCTTATTTTCGAGGAAGATTTTAATGCTTTTCATGCAAGTGTTGTTGTTTTCTTTTTATTCTCTTTGCTTCTCATTTTCGAACTCATCCTGGATTGGATCAACAAACTTTTAATCAAATAAATTCTTTCTATCGAACTCTGTTTCGAAAATCTCTTTGTCTCTTAAGATCGATTCGTTGCTTAGGCAACATCTTCATCGAGTTTCTCTAATCTGTTCTTATAGACGATTTGTTGCTTATGCAACATCTTCATCGTTCTATTCTCTCAAAACCAGAAGTCTATTCCGCACACTTATGTTCTCTATCTAGTTCCGAGCCAGCTTCTTTGTGCAAATCCTTGGGAGATCGTATTAAGTTGTATCAGAGCACACTTAGAAGCTTGGTAGTCTCTATCCTTTCTCATTTATTCGCAAATCTTCATCATTTTTCTTGTGTTTTTGTGTCTGTTCATCTTCTTTTGTGTCAAAACTGTTCTGCATCATTTCCTTTGTGTTTCTCGCATCTAGTTACTTGTTTACTTGTTGTTGTCGAGTAGATCTATCTAAGAAAATCAAAAAAAAAAAAATTTAGGGTTCTAAGTTGTAGTTGTGTCGATCTGCTCTTAATCAGTTTGTCTCTTCACATTATGGCTAGTGTGTTGCGTGATTTGCTAGGACTTAGATCGATTACAAGTGAGGAGTCTCGGAGTTGTTGTCTTACTTTGATTGTGTGTCGATTGAATTCTAGGAAGCATGTGCTTTGTTTTAGTTGCATCACTCGATTCTTAAGTGCATCAGTTTTCGTGATTTGCAAGTTGTGTTGTCTCATCAAGTATGTTCTATACTCGAAAATCCTTTGATTGATTTAATCTATGTGAGAAATAGTTACTGGTCTTGTGTGTGTGATTTTGTTTCAGGTGCAAGATGGCTGAAAACGGAGACAACATCAATAACAACAATGGAGAAAACAACAACAACAACAAACTGCTGATGGAAGCAATGATAGCTCGTTTATAGCAAATGATGAAAAATCAGGGAGAAGAAATCCATCAGAGGATTGATCAACTTCAAGGAGAACCTAATCCGAGGAGAGTTCAAGAAAGAAATGCAAATGGAGGTCGTAACCAGCAGAGACAACCTAGACACGATGATGGTGAAGATAATTCTTCACAAGGCAGTCCAAGGCGTGATAGAGGAGCGTGGGAATGAGCTGATGATGATATGAGAGGCATGAAGTTGAAAATTCCTCCTTTTCACGACAAGAATGATCCAGATACGTACCTAGAATGGGAGAAGAAGATCGAGATTATCTATGAATGTCAAGAGTATTCCGACTACAAGATGGTGAAGTTAGCAGCCACAGAGTTTAATTATATGGATACGCTATCAACTGGTGGGACCTGATAACAACTAGCCGCAAGCGTAATAGAGAGCCACATGTTGACACATGGGATGAGTTGAAAGCACTCATGAGGAAGCGCTTTGTTCCTAGTCACTATCACATGGAGCTACATCAGAAACTAAGGCGCTTGACTCAAGGAAACAAAAGCGTGGATGATTACTTTCAAGAGATGGAGTCTCTAATGATCAAAGCTGATGTTGATGAAGACAATGAGGCGACAATAGCCAGGTTCTTAAGTGGGTTGAACCAAGAAATTCAAGACAAAGTTGAGATGCAAAGCTATGCTGATCTATAGGAGATACTACACAAATCCGTTCTGGTTGAACAACAGATCAAGAGGAGAGGATCTCGATCAAATTTTGGAGCTGGTTCATCTACGGCCATACCAAGCTTTCCTAAAGAAGAAAAAGTTGATGTCGAGTCTAAGGTGTTCTCAAAATCATTCCCTGCCAATTCAGACTCCAAGGGGAAACCAGAAGCTTCTACTACTAGAGCTTGTGAGATAATATGTTTCAAGTGTCAAGGAAGAGGACATATTGCTAGCGAATGCCCTAACAAGAGAGTTATGATTCTCTTAGAGAATGGTGAGTACGAATCAGAAGAGGAGAAAGAGATCTCAGATTCAACCGAAGAACATGAGGAGTATGCTGCTAAAGGAGATCTTTTGATGATGAAAAAGACACTAAACATGCAAGCTAAGACAGAGGAGGAAGCGCAAAGAGAGAACCTGTTTCACACGAGGTGTCATGTGCAAGACAAGGTGATATGATTCTAATCGAGCTGCTTGTACCGGAGCTTGGAACTATGCTTGAACCGGTTGGAAAGCTTTGGACAAGATCTCAAACGGTTACTAACCAAACATGTCACTTGAAGATAGGCACTAAGGCCAAGAAATTCACTTTGGTCTTAGGAAGGTTGTACCATCCGGGGTACTTGGGTTAGGACGTAGAAGTTGAATCAGACCTCACCGGTTTTTGATATCAGGCCCAAGTAGATTGACCATTGGCTCGAGTGAAGTATTGTGCTCTTTTCCTTCGTTTCGGTTTTGTCCCAATGAGTTTTCTGAAGCAAGGGTTTTTAACGAGGCAATATTTCACTTCACAATAAAACCCAATGTGTTGATCTAAGCCGAAAAGAAGCCCACGAAATTGTCAAGTCAAAGGGGCATTCAAACTTCTTTATTTTCTTTTCAGTTTCGAGGATGATTAATGCTTTGCATGCAAGCCTTGTGTCATTTTCGAGGCTTATTTATTGCTGTACATGCAAGCCTCTTGTTTCCTCTATAAATACTTTGTAATCCTCATTTGAGAAAGGCATCTAGCATTTGAATAAAAATCTCTTTCCCTTCTAGATCAAATTCTCGTTGGTGTGTAATATCCATCGAAATCCTTTGATGTTTTTGGTGAGTCATATCCAAAAAGATCAAAGCGGAATATCAAGGGCCTTCCGCAACCCTTGTGAGACCATTCGATCCACGTGCCTTGAAGTGATTCTATTGCTTGCAAGGCTTATCCAATCTGTACCCAAACCGTAGAGTGAGTTCCTTGAGAGAATCGTAACAAGTGGTATCAGAGCACCACTCCACAATCTGGGTAAAATCGTTCCATATATCCTTTTTATCTCATTTTGTTTGTTTTCTTTTTGTCCGTTCATCTTCCTTTATTTTTTTGTTTGTGTTCATCAAATCTTAATCTTTAAATTCCTTATTCTTATTTTCAAAAAAAAAAANNNAAAAAAAATATATATATATATATATATATATCTATTTCTTTCTATCTATTTATCTAAATTAATATTCAAAAAAAAAAAAAATAATAATAATAATATTCGGATCTAGTGTGTGAGTTTGAACTTTTCTCTATCGACTTTTGATATACTTGTTGTGTGTTTTTGCGAGGTGATTTGCAAATCATGTCCGACGACACTTCAGAAACGGGTACACCAAGCAACCGCACCATGATGGAGGAATTCTCACGCATGATCAATGATCTAGGGTCCAAACTCTCACCCGAAGGTCGACCGGCGCACGAGGCAGCCACCACGGAAATCACTCGAATGATGGGAGACCTGTCTACGAGAATGGATCTCATGCAACGGGAGATGTTGAGAGTTGCTAACGCTGTGCCCATGCGAGCCAATACCAACACCCAGCCCGTTGGCGACCATCCCGTGCACGAACCCGACAACGACCCCGTCAACCGGCCGGTGCGCCATGACGACTACTACGGTGACCTTTCCCAACCCGAGGATCTAGGAAGGCCACGAAGAGATAGACGCGCGAGAAGGCAATCTGAATCTGAGGGTCACTCATCCGGCAGTTACCAACGTCGGCCGAGACGTGGCAACACGCGAAGCGTTTTAGCCAAAATCCCTCCGTTCCACGGAAAGAACAACCCGGACGCGTATTTGGCGTGGGAAATTAAGGTCGAGCTGGTGTTCGATTGCAACGGGTACACGGAAACTCAAAAGGTACGTGCTGTCGTTACGGAGTTTTACGATTATGCCTTAAGCTGGTGGGAACAGCTAGTGACGTCCCGAAGACGTAATGAAGAGGATCTAATCGAAACTTGGAGGCAACTAAAAGCTGTTATGCGCAAACGGTTCGTTCCTAACCATCATCAGCGTGATCTTCACAACCGGTTGAGGAGACTTGTGCAAGGAAACCGGAGTGTTGAGGAGTATTACCAAGAGCTGGAGATGCTTATGACCCAAGCTCGTTTGGTGGAGGATAGCGAGGTAACCATGTCCCGGTTCTTGGGTGGTCTCAACCGTGAGATCCAAGACGCGCTTGAGCTTCAATACTATGGGGATCTAGAGGAAATGCTCCAAAAGGCGAATGTCCTAGAAAAACAATTTAAGAGGAGAAGCGTCCCTTCTCGATCTTCTCAAGGAGCCGGATTTGTAGCTAAGCCAAGTTATCAAGGAGACGAGAAGCAAGTTGTTAAACCCACAACCGAGCTAAAGCCATCCGCACCTACTCAAACCTACAAAGGAAGGTATGAAGCTTCTAGTTCTAACTCTCGTGACATAAGATGTTTTAAGTGTCAAGGCAAAGGACACTACGCAAAGGAATGTCCGAACCAAAGGATTATGGTTCTCTTGGACAATGGAGATATTGAAGAAGAAAAGGAAGCGGTTTTTGATGAGTATCTAGAGGAGCATGAGGAAGCTGCCGTGGTAGGAGAGTTTTTGGTAATACAACGGGCTTTGAACATGCATATCAAAACCGACGACGATCATGAGCAAAGGAGAAACTTGTTTCACTCACGTTGCCAAGTTCAAGGAAAGGTGTGTAGTCTTATAATAGACGGAGGAAGCTGCACCAACGTGGCTAGTGAAACAATGGTGAAGAAGTTGGATATGGCCGTGAAGGAGCATCCAAAGCCGTATAGTCTCCAATGGGTAAACAACGAGGAGATGAAGGTGAAAAATCAAGTTTCGGTTCCTATCACTATTGGTCAATATCAAGACGAGGTGCTGTGTGACGTGTTGCCTATGGAATCAAGCCATATTATGTTAGGAAGACCGTGGCAATATGATCGGAGGGTTCTTCACGACGGATTCAACAACCGGTATTCGTTTAATTACGAAGGAAAGAAGATCGTCTTAGTGCCGATGTCACCACACGAAATTCACCAAGATCAACTACTTCTCAAGCACAAGGGTAAGCAGGTTTTAAGTGAAAACTCTAACTCTTCAAAGAAAAATAAAAATTGTTTCTTAATTAAGCAAATTCCTTCGGGTATTACTAACCATGCACCGGAACTTATAATTCCGAGTAGAAAATCACTTCTTTTGCAGGAAATTCAAGTTGAGATCAACAAAAGTGAACCAAGGCATAAGGAGAGATCGATCCATGATTCCTGGTCCAAAAAAATTGACTTCGACATATCGATCTTCTTGCGACCCGATTACGAGCACGTAAACTACTTGGTTCGTATGAGGAAGGAATTTGAGCAACGAGTTTCCAACAACTTTGATCATTTTCATCGACCAAGTGGGCACTTTAGAGAGACTGGTCGAGGCGGAATTTCCATAGCACGCGCCGATCTTCATCCGCCTTTGCAAACCATCTCAACGGTCGAAACGGAGCAAACCGAACGAAATCCTCGACCAAACGATCAAACCCTTGCTGGGTCAGGTGAGTTTCATCAACCAATCAATCATTTTAAGACTAATGATCGTTGCGTTTTCTTGTTTAGACACGCAGATTTCCAGATACTTCACAACTCTTTACTGGGACCCGAGAATGATCGAATCATTCGGGGCGAAATGGTGAATATTGGCCGAACTGATTTGGCAAATCCTAAGAAGCATCAACCGTTTCCATCCTCAGCATCAGCAAACTCCAACATACCCCAGATTTTATCCCAAGGTAAGCCTAATCCGTTTTTGAACTTCAAACTTACTAACTTAGCTTGTTTTCGTGTAGGTTCTTCGGATTTGAGGTCAAATCCTTTTGAAGAGAGGGGGGATGATATGATTCTGATCGAGCTGCTTGTACTGGAGCTTGGAACTATGCTTGAACCGGTTGGAAAGCTTTGGACAAGATCTCAAACGGTTACTAACCAAACATGTCACTTGAAGATAGGCGCTAAGGCCAAGAAATTCACTTTGGTCTTAGGAAGGTTGTACCATCCGGGGTACTTGGGTCAGGACGTAGAAGTTGAATTAGACCTCACCGGTTTTTGATATCAGGCCCAAGTAGATCGACCATTGGCTCGAGTGAAGTATTGTGCTCTTTTACTTCGTTTCGGTTTTGTCCCAATGGGTTTTCCGAAGCAAGGGTTTTTAACGAGGCAATATTTCACTTCACAATAAAACCCAATGTGTTGATCTAAGCCGAAAAGAAGCCCACGAAATTGTCAAGTCAAAGGGGCATTCAAACTTCTTTATTTTCTTTTCATTTTCGAGGATGATTAATGCTTTGCATGCAAGCCTTGTGTCATTTTCGAGGCTTATTTATTGCTGTGCATGCAAGCCTCTTGTTTCCTCTATAAATACTTTGTAATCCTCATTTGAGAAAGGCATCTAGCATTTGAATAAAAATCTCTTTCTCTTCTAGATCAAATTCTCGTTGGTGTGTAATATCCATCGAAATCCTTTGATGTTTTTGGTGAGTCATATCCAAAAAGATCAAAGCGGAATATCAAGGGCCTTCCGCAACCCTTGTGAGACCATTCGATCCACGTGCCTTAAAGTGATTATATTACTTGCAAGGCTTATCCAATTTGTACCCAAACCGTAGAGTGAGTTCCTTGGGAGAATCGTAACACAAGGTGTGCAGCCTAATAATCGATGGAGGAAGCTGCACCAATGTGGCAAGTGAATATATGGTTAATAAGCTTGGCATGACAGTAACGAAGCATCTGAAGCCATACAATCTGCATTGGCTTAATGATGAAGGCGAAATGCGAGGGAACAGCCAAGTAACGGTTCCCATAACCATAGGCAAATATGAAGACAAAATTATGTGTGATGTACTACCTATGGAAGCAAGTCACATCCTGTTGGGAAGGCCATGGCAGTATGATCGACGAGTTACTCATGATGGCTCTACCAACATGTATTCTTTTGAGTTCAAAGGTAGAAAGATCACTCTTGTTCCGATGACTGATAACGCCATATTTTAGTATTTTAGTACGTTTATTTTTATTAGTTTTCATTTCATTCTTGAGTCTTTTTCGTGTGTTTTAGTGCATATTTCTATTCATATCTTGCATTTGCATTTTAGATGTCCTAGGTTGTTTTGTGCCGTTTTTAGCTTGTTTTCAGGTGTTTAGGAATAGCTTGGATTTAAGGAGATGATTGGAGCTTCAAGATGGATCAAAGGAGAAGCAAATGGAGCAAAAATAAGAGAGGATTGGTCTCCAGATCGGTTTACACACTCGATCCAGCAACCGATCTGGATTAGGAGTCAAGAACAACGCGTCTAAAGATAAATCAGGATGAATACCTTCTCGGGCCCAGATTAATCTGAGCTCTTGATCAAAGTTGTAGAAAATTGAGTCAGCTTCATTTTCGCGTTGGTTTCATGGCATTTTCATTAGCCGTTCAAGAGATACAATTAATTTAGTAAAGACATATCATTACCGGAAGATACCGTGGAAATCTGAAGCTAGTGAAATATCGACTCGTAAGAAAGCCTTCCCTTTGGATTTAGCATCAGATGTCTTCATAAAAGTCATAGTAAATTGAGTTAGCTGTCCAATGGAAGTGGTTTCGCACAATTCAGAGGTGTGGTTAAAAAGATATGATCAAATTACTAAAGACATGTAAAGCATGACGGGTTTTGCACTTTCCACCATTCCCCACCACCATAACTTTTCCACTTTGGAGCCAACTCATTCACTTTCAAGCCACCCATAAAGAACAAGAGTGTTGGACATCATCATGCTACAACATTATCACTCTCCTTTTATCTTTATGCAAGCTCATAATCTCTTTTTCTAGATCTAGATTTATATTAGTTTTCTTTATTGTAAAAATGAGGATTCATCATCTCCTATAAAAAGGGGTGGAATCCCTCATTTGTAGAACATCCAATTTCATACATCACTCATCCAATAATAAATACAACATT
>PKMM01028511.1:749215-776482 GCA_002933915.1 Eutrema heterophyllum | reverse complement strand
ATAACAAAACGTGTCAGAAAATATGGGTAGCTAAAATCACTAATTTTGAATCATACATGTCATACCAAAAATATATTTTTCCATACAAAATAGAAAACTTAAAAACAAATAAAAAGTTGTCGCATGTTCTCATTGTGGATTAAAATTTTAGAAAAATATATAATATATTTTATACCAAAAATAAAATTGTTAACACATCTCAAACTTCTACATCCACAAATACATTTTGTCGAAAAATTAGAACTAAACATCAGAAAACAAAAATTAAAACTTACCCCCGTTCTAGGACAAATTAGACAAGATTATGTCAACATAATGAATTTCCGTTACTTTTCATATTAAACTTTCGTTCTAGGGCGGATTAGAAAAAACAAATTATATCTAAACATCAAAATAATTTTGTGTCTCATGTGACAAAAATTAAATACACAAAAAATTATATCAAACACAAAAATAAACATAAATTATATTACAAAATTTGATAAACAAAAAACAATTCTCGTGCGGACGCACGGGTTTGAATCTAGTTAGAATTAAAAACGTAACATGTCATTTAATTTTATAACATACATAATATTACAAAAAAATTCATAGCTTTTTAATTGTGTTTTTTTTTCATTCATAACCGTAATAATCGTCTCTCTTCCAAATCAGGGAAAATCTCGCACACTGTTTCGGAGCAGCAAACAAAGAAGAGAGCAATTGAAATCAGTTAACAACTCGAAACTTTGGGTGATTTGGGCGATGAGAATGCGATCACGTTCAAGTTCGCTGAAATCCTAGATTTTCCAATTTTGTGAAAGAGAGGTTTTCGTGTCGGAGCAGTGTTAACAGTAAATATTTGAAAAATGAAGATGGAAAACTTAGAAAGACAATGACCATACTCTTACAACTTTACCCATTAACCAGAAATTAAGTTTGGTGTATTGGGAATCAAAAAAATTTGAGTGCATTTTTTAATGTTTGTAGAAAATTTATATATCATTAATTCACAAAATTCTTCTAATTTTTTTTTTTGTAAAGATTCTTCTGAATTGTTATACATGTGGTTGATCGGCCTTATCATTTATGTTCCCAATATATTTTGAATTTTGATTACTTGAGGTCAAGAAAACAATAAGGTTTAAGAGGTTAATTTTCATATATTCACTTTCTAGGGATGTTAATATATGGGCTCAAACTCATAGGATTAGCTCGGCCGTATAAAATTATATTCCCAAAATCATGTATTTTGGTGACATGGCTAAAAACGGGTCAACTATATTAACCCTTGGGTTTTAACTGACTAATTTTTTTTAATAGACGGAATGCGACTGCGGCGAGGCAGACGAGACTGCCGGCGGTTCAGAAAAGACGAACAGGCAGAAATCACCGTCATATAAACATAAATCAGCCGTCATATAAACATAAATCAGCCGAAAATCTCACTAAAAAAAATATATAAATGGCATTATCGTTAATAACAGTTTTAAACTGCCATTAATGGACATTTCCTTTAGAGTTTGTATCATTTAAGTAATATCAAAAAGGTAGGTATTACTCTAGTCATATCACAACGTTTTTGTGATATTTGAGTAATTATCTCTGAAAAAAATTACTAAAACTTCGCCCTACAGCCTTGGAGTATATTCGACATGAAGTTCGTAATGGGGAATCAACGTTTTTCTGGTTGGATAACTGGCTAATATTGAAAGGCTGATCAACTTAGTTGGGGAATCGGGTCCTAGAAATCTGGGAATTTCCCGTCTAGCGGTGGTGTCTGATGCGGTCCAAGATCAACAATGGTCACTCCGTCGTTGTCGCAACATCAACCTATGCGAATTGAGAGACCGCATTTTATCCTCAAATTTGCCAGCACGTTCAGCGGGTCAAGATTTGACTCTATGACGACATAACCAGCATGTTTTTAAAGATCATTTCTCAAACAAAGCAACTTGGGATCATGTACGAGAGAAAGGCATGGCGATGTGGTGGAGTTCTATGGTTTGGTTTCCCAATCGATCCCTAGATTTAGATTCATCACATGGTTAGCAATGAAAAATAAACTTACAACAGGAGATAAAATGAGGCAATGGGGACATGTTCAACAGTGTCTTATGTGCGGGGATCGAAATGAGACCCGAGATAATTTGTTCTTCGCCTGTCCGTATACATTTACGATCTAGAACTGGTTATGCTCTAATCTCTTACATGGTCGTCCAAACCCAGACTGGGGAAGGACAATAAGAGGGATAGAGACAAGAAGGAGAAATAAGATGGACTCCGTCTTAATCCGTATGGCGTTCCAAGCTTCAATCTACATAATCTGGCAGGAAAGAAACGGTANAATTACTAAAACTTCGCCCTACAGCCTTGGAGTATATTCGACATGAAGTTCGTAATGGGGAATCAACGTTTTTCTGGTTGGATAACTGGCTAATATTGAAAGGCAGATCAACTTAGTTGGGGAATCGGGTCCTAGAAATCTGGGAATTTCCCGTCTAGCGGTGGTGTCTGATGCGGTCCAAGATCAACAATGGTCACTCCGTCGTTGTCGCAACATCAACCTATGCGAATTGAGAGACCGCATTTTAGCCTCAAATTTGCCAGCACGTTCAGCGGGTCAAGATTTGACTCTATGACGACATAACCAGCATGTTTTTAAAGATCATTTCTCAAACAAAGCAACTTGGGATCAGGTACGAGAGAAAGGCATGGCGATGTGGTGGAGTTCTATGGTTTGGTTTCCCAATCGATCCCTAGATTTAGATTCATCACATGGTTAGCAATGAAAAATAAACTTACAACAGGAGATAAAATGAGGCAATGGGGGCATGTTCAACACTGTCTTATGTGCGGGGATCGAAATGAGACCCGAGATCATTTGTTCTTCGCCTGTCCGTATACATTTACGATCTAGAACTGGTTATGCTCTAATCTCTTACATGGTCATCCAAACCCAGACTGGGGAAGGACAATAAGAGGGATAACGACAAGAAGGAGAAATAAGATGGACTCCGTCTTAATCCGTATGGCGTTCCAAGCTTCAATCTACATAATCTAGCAGGAAAGAAACGGTAGGCGGCATCAAAATCTAGCTCGTACGGTTCTACTTCTTACCCATGTCATTAATTACAAAGACATTACTTATCACATTCGCTCTCTGTTTCCGAAGCAGGGGGAAGAGAATATCGCCCTCCTTAGCCATTGGCGCGATATTATATCATTTCCGAATTAAATTTTATTACCTTGGGTTCTTATTTCTATTTGTATAGATATGTCGTAAGCTTCCAATTTCAGAAAAACTCTATATTTGTACTCTCTCTTTTTGTTGACAAATAAATTTAACATTTCAAAAAAAAAAAAATTAATATGTATATTTTCAACAATCCCACAAATTTAAAAGAAAATATTCGCGGGCTTTAAGTTAAACAAGTCTAAACAGGTACATATACAAACGGGTTTAAACATGCATGGTTTAAACGGGCATGACCTAAACGGGTCCGAACCGCCCGTATTAACATCACTAAATGTAACCTTATAAAAAAAAACCAAATTTTGGTGGCCCTATAAAAAAGAAAAAAATATTCTATAATTATTCTACTTTTTCTTAAGTTTTCTTGCATACTTAAGAGTCATAAAAAGCAATTTAATAGATTCAAGACCAATTTAGTTGTTCCCATTCCCAAAAAGGTTGTGATAGTCCATCAACCATCACTGAGTTGCATTGTGTAGTAGTAACATTGACCGAGAAATCAACTTGGTCTTCTCCTGAATATGAAGTTTCTGGTGAGATTGATATTGTGGCACATGATGATGTCTCAACTCCATTGCTAGGAAGCTTCTTTTCTCTGAGTTGTGACAGCTCATCAACCATCTCTAAGTTGCTTTGTGTAGTAGTAGCATTCACGAACAAATTAACTTGGTCTCTTCCTAAATATGAAGTTTCTGGTGAGGTTGATATTCTGGCACGAGACAATGTTTTAGTTCCACAGCTTGGAAGCTTTCTCTCCATTCCATAAGTTTCTGTGGGACGTCTGTCAAAAGCTCTCGAGCTTCCAGATTTTATGTAGATTCGACAGAGACTGAACTCGTGTCTTAACTATATTGAATAAAAAACAACAAATCTTGTTAAACATTCTTTTTTTAATCAAGAAAAATCCGCTTTTGTTTTTCTTAAGTTTTAATTTAGTATTTTAGATACTAGCTATTCACCTTAGGGATTGTAGAAATTCTATGAATATAATATTATAATTAATAGAGAAAAAAATGTATGCATGATCTTTTGGTTTTTATCATTTCATATATGTATGATTTTAAGTTGTTATTATTTCAAATACTACAAATAATGTGCATT
This sequence comes from Eutrema heterophyllum, assembly GCA_002933915.1. NCBI lineage: Eukaryota > Viridiplantae > Streptophyta > Magnoliopsida > Brassicales > Brassicaceae > Eutrema > Eutrema heterophyllum. The sequence continues at coordinate 772,146 of PKMM01028511.1, read as the reverse complement.
TTTTTTTAAAACATCTACCGCACACTTTTTTAAAATATATCGTTCTGAAAGCACTATCTCTATATTATCATTTAAGAAGTCATTTAAAAAATGAACTTTATTTCGTAAGTTATTACATATTATGCCATTATAAATAAGAAAAAAATTATTGAAATAAAAAATACTATTGAAGAAAGTATGGAAAATATTTGTTTCCTATTCAAGAGGTTATTTACAATTTAGTTTTTTTAATTAATACGATATTAAAAATATTATATCTTTTAAATAATAATCAATCTATATATATATATATTTTTTTAAATTATTCGAGATCTCACAATATTTTTACTATAATTTGTTATATTTTATTTGAGTATATATCAAAAAAAAATTGAAAATTATTTTACTATTTCTATAAAGAGTTAGACACGAAATAATTGATTTTTGTAAGAATTCGTGGACTGATCGGATTAGCCCGAATAATATTTTAGTCCACTGCAAAACGGGTTAAGTAGACAAGTTATTCAACTTTGACAGCTCTATCTATAATCATTAGTTAGACATATTAATAATTTTATTAGCCAAAAGTAATCACATCATTCTCATACCCAAGATTTACTTATATATTAATCCGCACAACGAAACTAACTCAAATTCATATTCGATAAATGCAAAATTTGGTTGTGTGAGATTAATATATACGTACTTATAGATATGCCGACTAATTCTAACTTAACCAAAATTTTAAAATTAATTTTTAAACCAAATTTTAAGAAAACTTTACCTCGCACACAGCGCAGCTTAAAACCTAGTTATATATATAAGAGATAAAGTGCGGGTGCTTAGCAAATTAACTTTAAAAACTATGACGATTTTAATAAAAATTAAAATTTTAAAATCGTAATTTACCCAAATAGATTTTATTGGTTTTAAAGTCCGAAGGTTCCTCCTAAAAACTCTCACAACCATATATACAATTAAAACATTATTATTTTTGGAATCTGTTTCTAAACACCCTTTATTTTTTAAAATAAAATAAAACATGTTGCCAAACAGGTATTAAACATGTTGTCAAATATTTATTAAATCTATTATAAACTTAAAAATTACAAATTAAACATATTTGAATCAATAACACTTAAATTAGTTCTTATTCCTCATTTCACATTTTATATATTACAAAAAACTTTATCCCTCGCGGACACGCGGGTGTAGAATAGTTTTGTTTTATTTTTTACTCATAGTTCGATAGTTTTTTTAAAAAAACCTATAAAATCTGACCTTTTCTTTTAAGTCACAACCATCTTCTTACAGTTAAAGTTTCTTACGGTAAAATCTAAATTAAAAGCCTACAACCACAGTTCATTCCAAGCATCCCCAAAAACTTTAATATTATCGGTTTTTGGACATAACCAAGTTCGTTTGATATTTTCATTTCTGTGATAATTTTTTCTTAAAGCTTATTCGGTTAGTTATACACTTCCCATGTTTGTCCAAAAGGTGTGAGGCGTTAGTTATTATTTATATTGGAATCACATAAGTAAGAAATTAATTGGTACTCAAGTAGTATTTTTTTGAGAATTGGTTTTGCACAAATGATATCTGATAAAAAATGCTCATTTAGAAAATGTGGTTGTTTACCTTAGGGATGGTATATACACTACTGGATGTTTCGTCAACTGCTTTATACTCATTCATCTTCCAGTTTGTCTTTCTCCCAGTAGGAGCTTTCCCGATGTAGAAAACCATCGTCTTCTTAACTCCGATCACTCGATTATCCGGCGAAAACACAGGTCCCGGTGAACCAGTTGCTTTCCAGTATCCTGAACCAGTGGTCCTGCTCGGTCTTCCTCCTCTAGCTTCCCGCTCTTGTCTTGGCACGAAGAAAAGCCATTGTTCTGCGTCTCCTCGACACCTCTCTCCCGCAAGATCTATAAAACAAATACCCACAAAAGAACATACCTCTCCGAGTAAGGCCTCAATTTATGTGTTTTCCGTTTGCGGTTATATGCTATTTTTTTTTTTCACGTTTTCTTAAAACCAACTTTTGTCAAAATATATTAACGCACGTAATTGAATGGCGTAGTTTTTTCACGTTTTCACGTTTTCAAAACGTGATTCCGCCGAGTACATACATTCTAATAAGCATAAAATGATAAAAAATAAAATATGAACAAACTATTTTCCAATCCATCCCGCACGTTTTAAATTTATAACTAGTTTATATAAAACTTTATTAATCTAATAAATAGTAGCTTTGGCGTTTTAAGTTAATTTATTCAGTTTTAAGTTTTTCCGTTGTATTGATGCCGCTATTGTATTATTCAACTATTCCGCTATTCTATTATTCAACTGACATACAAATCAAACCCATAGTGTTGGTTTTGACGTTTGCAATTAACAAATAATTTTGTTTGAGATATAAACTGTAGTGGGTTCATTTTAATAAAAAAACAAAATTCACTTTAAAACTCTAATTCTTTTTTGTTCTTTTGCATTTAAGTTTGGTGTGTAATTTGTCTATAAGAACTCAATATATATTTTCAGCAACAATCTCTTTTTCTTTTCATAATTCTAAACAGAAACACCTGACACAGATGAAAAGAGAACACTTAATTTAAGGTTGGCGTTTGCGTTACAGAAATATTTAATAGAAAATGATTTATTTTTGTAATTATAAAATGCAAAGACAAACACAAACATACAACTTACCAAGTGGATGGTGGTTTAGTGGTCTTAAGAACGAGTACTCAAGACTACTAGTTCAACTCCATTTGTGATGGTTGATAAACGTTTTAAATATGATATTATCAACTCGATCACTAAAAAGATCATGGAGACCGAAGGTCCAGAACTTCCATGGTTCATCAAAAAAATACAACTAAAATAGTTAAAACATAAACGCAAACAAACAGTCAAAACCTAAATCCCATGCATAGAAACTCAATATACCGCGTTATTCTACTCAAGAAACGCAAAAAGAAAAAAGGAAAAACTCTACAATGAGACGTGACGTTATGGTCCTTTTGTTGGGCCAAAACAGAAGTTAAACTATTGACCAGAAATCAACGACATATCATCAACATCATACACATATATAGCTAATGATTGCATACGTACTTGGAAGCTGAGTAGGCTCAACGCCAAACACATCGAGGATGGGTATGAGACTGTGAATGGTAACATTTCCTCCGCCGAGCTGGATTCTTAGGTAGAACGAAACCAGCTCTACTTCCGTCGGATAGAAACGAAACCCTACGGAAAGCTCTTCCTCCATTTTTTTTTTCTTTTTTGTTTTCTTTGGGTGTTACAACACTTTTGCTTCTTAAGTAAACTTCATGGTCTCATCATGAGTTTAAATAGGTGCAAGATATTTTGAAGTAGAGATTGGGTTTTCTGAGTGAAATGGGAAATTTTTATACGCGTTTCGACTTTTTGTTTGGGAATTGAGAGCGGGCCCATGATTTCTAATTGAGACGGTGGCTGCTTCTCGCAAGCCACAAACCTTATCATTGAATTAGTCAAGGCTTCTTCTATTCATTAGTTTCCTTTCACTATTCATTATCATTTTTCAAGTTTTTATTATTATTCAATAATCTTAATTATTATTATTTTTTTAGAGTTTCGATCATGAACAATTAAAAAAAATTTTAAAAGAAAATATAGATTAAAAATTTAATTAATTCTTTCAAAATTAAGAATATATATACATCATTTTCGAATTTAGGGTTTAATTTTTAAGGTTCATAATTTTTTGGATTAGGGTTTATGATTTTAGGTTGAGTGTTTAGTTTTTAGGACCAAGGTTTAGTTTTTAGGGTTTAGGATTTTGTTTTGGATTATCTTGTGAAATATTAAAAAATACAAACTACTTTGTTAATTTTAGTACAAAATATGACATATTTTCTTAAAAATCTTGACGATCATTTGGTCTACATTTCTTTCAGGTTTAGATGAGTTATACATATGGAAGTTCAAAACATAAATTATCCATTCTGAATGTACGGTGTTTAAATTTAGATATCTCGGTCCATTATGAACATATGGTATTTAAATTAATTTAGATATTTCGGTGGATCAATACAGTCCACCGTAGCTAAAAATAAGCTAAACATAATTAATTAAAATACCGTATAGTTTAATTGTACACGAGAATGTTTAACTCTTAAGTCTCACCTCTTAAAAAAAACTGTCGCTCTCTTATTAGCTCGTGGACTTGTTAGATACAAAGTCAAGATGCATTTTAAAAAACATGTACAGTTACATATACATGATATCTATAGGAGTAAACGCTTAATGAATGTTATCAGAGAGTAGAGTTACAATATATATAATAGTTACAAGAGAGATTATTATATAGTTAATTACAATTATAATATTTCTACGTATTACTCTAACATCTCCCTTCAAGATGGAGAGAGTTGTCAAACTCCAATCTTGGCAATCAATTCTTGAAATCTTGGCCTTGGAAGTGGTTTTGTCAAAGGATCAGCTAGCTAATCTCAAGTCGAGACATGTGACACCCGCAGTAAACCAGCTTGAACATTATCTCGGATAAAGTGATAATCCAGTGCTAGATGCTTCATCCTTGAGTGAAAGATAGGATTCACGGAGAGATGTGTGACACCGACGTTGTCACAATAGATAATAGGTGGGCTTGGAATTGGAATACCAATTTCGGTGAGGAGAGAACTTATCCAGCGTACCTCAGAAGCAGCATTATCGACAGCTCTATACTCGGCTTAAGTAGACGATCTAGCCACACCTTGTTGTTTCTTCGAGGACCAAGAAATAGGACTACCACCCAGATAGACTACATATGCATTTGTAGAGACGAAATCATATGTATCTCCCGCCAAGTCTACATAAGAGAATCCATGTAAAATCATAGGAGAATGGGAGCGTATGAATATACCGTGAGATTGTGTGCCAACTAAGTAGCGTAAAACTCGTTTCAAAGCACTCCAATGTTCATCTGTAGGTCTGTGCATAAACTGAGACAGGCGATTCACAAGGTGATGTCCGGTCGCGTGAAAGCGAGATATTGAAGACTGCCTACAACGGTACGATACTCTCGCGGATCATCCAAAGCTGTTCCTGAAGTGAGAGAAAGCTTTGGTGTCGGTGACATCGGTGAGCAAACTGATTTCGCTTCAAGCATCTTGGTTTTGGTGAGGAGGTCAACAATTTATTTCTTTTGCATCAGATGAAGGCCAGACGTAGTACGTGTGGCTTCTATTCCCATAAAATACCGTAATTCACCAAGATCCTTGAGAGAATACCGAGCTGGAAGACACGAGATTATCTGGTGCACAAGAACATTACTGCTTCCCGTAATTAACATGTTGTCCACATACACCAGAATATAGACAATGTATTTGCCTTGTCGCTTGATGAACAGAGAAGTATCGGCCACCGAGTTGACAAATACAAGGGTAAGTAAGTATGACCTGAGTTCCTGGTACCACGCTCGTGGAGCCTGCTTAAGGCCATGAAGTGCTTTCTGGAGGCGACAAACATAGTGTGGATGATCTTAATCTACAAATCCTGGAGGTTGTGCAACATATACTTCATCAGTTAAGCGGGCTTGAAGGAAGGCGTTGTTAACATCAATCTGTCGGATGCAGGATTTACTCACAACCACGTGAAGAACAATACGCACCGTTGTAGATTGATTACCGGACTGAACGTGTCAGTTAAATCACAACCAGGTTGTTGGTGAAAGCCTCGCACCACAAGACGTGCTTTATACCTATCAATAGAGCCATCAGGTAAGTATTTAATAGTAAAAATCCACCTGCAACCAACAATATTCTGGGCAGCATTAGGTGGAACCAGCTCATGAGTTCCGTTGCGAATTTAAGCATTGTATTCCTCGCACATGGCCTGTCTCCATTTGGGATCCCTCAACGCCTCAACATCAACAAATGTGGGGATTTTGGGTTTTGTAGTGGTTACGGTGAGGGAGAGCATGTTTTTGGGTTTTGTGATGTGATTCTTTGAACGGGTGCGCATCGGATGGTGATTTTCAGGTATCGGAGGCGGAGGATTTTGGTTTGATGATGACGGGAGTACATGTATCGTATTTGGGAAAGAAGAAGTGGTTATTGGGCTTGGATGATTTGAGCATGTGGCAATTGGCTGGGTTTCTGATGGAGGTTGAGGTAATGGGCCTACTTCATTTTCAATTCGGCTCATGTTATTGACACGATCTATAATCACAGACGCCAGAATTGTTGACGGCGACGACATCGGTGGCACGACGGCAGGTGGAGGATATGAGCACTGGGGCGGCGACAGGATAGCTGGTACGAGTGACCGGATTGGTATAGTAGTGACTGGTTCATGATTCAGAACCGACATTTCACGCTCTGGTTCGGTTGCAGGTGCCGAATTCATAGAGACAGGAGCAAAGGGGAAGCTCGACTCAACTAATTGGACATGGCGTGAAGTGTAGATTCGACCATAAGTGGTTTCCAAGCACAAGTATGCGTTATGGGTTAAACAATAACCCTGAAAAACGCACGGTAATGAGCGGTCATCAAGCTTATTCATCGCATAAGGCCTCCGCCAAGGGAAGCAAAGGCATCCAAAGACTCTGAGCTTCAGGTAATTTGGTTCTTCTCCGAATAGCTTCATGTATGGTGAATGATGGCTGAGCACTGGTGTGATCATTCGATTCATCAAATACACCGCATCAACAAAAGCGTAGCTCCAATACGCCTTTGGCATTGAGGCATGACTGAGAAGTACGAGAAGTACGAGCCCCGTTTCAACAATATGACGATACCTGCATTCAGAGATCCCATTGTGTTCGGGAGTATGCGGTGGTGTCGTCAAATGATTAATACCATGAGTTGACAAAAACAAGCGTAGAGCAACAAATTCCCCACCATTCTCGGAGTAAAGTGTTCCGATCTTGTGTTTGAATCGATTCTCAACGATGGCAGTGAATTGAACGAATACTTCTTTGACTTGCGATTTTCGCTTCAGTGGGTAAATCCACGTGTATCATGTGTGGTGGTCGACAAAAACTACGTAATATTTGTAGTTGTCGACAGAAACGATAGATGAAGTCCAAACGTCACTGTGTATGTATTCAAGAGGATTTTGGAGGTAATAGAGTTTGTATGAAAGGGAAGTTTATGGCTTTTATTGATGAAACAATCAGAACAAGATAATTGTTGTTGTAATGAAGAAGAAACATGTAAAGAAAAACGAGACAAAAGTGTTTTTAAGGTGGGTAATGCAGGATGACCAAGTCTTGAATGCCAAGAAGCAAGGTCGGTTTTTGAAGTGGGTGTGGCGAAAAGAGAGGTAGGATTGGTGAGGGTAATAGGCCACTCGTACAACTCATTTCTAGTCCTGCCTTGGAGCAATTGGACCCCCGTGCTTAGATCCTTCACCTGAAAATGAGCAGAAAAAAATTCCACCGAGACTTGGTTAGCATTACACATCCGATACACTGATATCAAATTCTTCTTTATATCAGGTACATAAAGAACATCTTTCAAAGCAAGTGAACGAGAAGGAGTAGGGAGTAAGGCAGAACCCGTTTCAGCAATGCGTAAGCCAGAGCCATCAGCAATCGTGACATCTTCACCACCGGTGTATGGTTGATTAAGAGCAAGATTGTTCAAATCCGACATGATGTGATGTGTATCTCCACTATCGAGTAACCAATTGGTGGCATCCGCGCATTGTGTCCATGAATCCCACAAATTTGACACTTGCCTTGGTAAGAGCGTGGCGTGTAGGTATTTTGCCTCGGTGTGAATTGCTGTTATTGATTCCATGTTAAATTTCCCTTGTTGTTGGAGCGATGCTGGTTGCGATGATTATTATAACCGGATGAACCACGATAGTTAACTGCATTTGCAGTAATAGGAAGTGATAGAGGCGTGGAGGCAACTGCGATTTGAAGCTTTGCCTCATGGTTCAAGAGTTTTTCCAGAACCTCGGGAAGACTCGGTGTAGTGTCACGCCCCGCGATCTGGTCCACCACCGACTTATAGTCATCGGGAAGACCTCGGACAACATCGTCAATTTGATCTTCATGATCCATAGGCTTGCCGAGAAGGGCAAGTTGATCGAATCGAGTGGTAAGGCCTTGAAAGTAATCGTTAATGGACTTGTTTCCCTTTGTCCATTGCTTGATTTGTTGTCTGATTTCCTTGAAATGTCCACGACTTAGATTTACAAACGTGGATGAGAGAATTGACCAGATCTCAGCCGTCGTCGTTGCGGTGGAGAGAAGTGGTTGGACAGAGTTGGAGATGGCTCCAATGAGGGCGTTGTATAACAGCTTATCTTGACGCTTCCATAGCATGTACTCGTAACTGTAACACCTTCGGTCGTGAGTGTAGGAGGCGTCAAGGAGTGCAACGACTCCACATGAGGAAGTTGGAAGTAGTCAACTTCGTAACATTGGTCATATTGACGTTAAGAAGAGATGTGGATCCGGAGACAACAACGGTCTCAGAGGAAGTCGCCGGAGAAGAAGCCATGATGGATGACGAGAAGAGAAGAGAAGAGAAGAAAAGAGAAGAAAAGATTTGAAAAGAAAGTGGTGGCTTAAAAAAAAATTAGGTTTAAGGATCAAGATACCATATACGATTATACGGTTAATGAATGTTATTAGAGAGTAGGGTTACAATATATATACTAGTTACAAAAGAGATTACTAGATAGCTAATTACAATTATAACCTTTCTACATATTAACAATCTCCATCTATATATATATATATATATATATCAAACATAAAAAATATTTGAAAAGTTGTTAAAGATTATTCGGATGGTAAGATGTCTGATATTGGATAGTCGTCGATTAATCAATGATTGTTTTTAGTTAAAAGTAATTTCGTTTTAAAAATAATTTTTGGATATCATTAATTTTTATTTAAATTTATAATTTCAAAGTATAGGCCAAATCTGTATAAATTGAGGAAATATATCATTTTTTAATAACTCGGGTTTAAAATTTAGGTTTTGAAGTGTTAGGGTTTATAATTTAGGGTTAGAATGAAAGAAATTTAGTTTTATGTCAAAATTTTGAGCAATATCGCAATTAATTACATTCACCAATCTGAGTTCCTTTTTCTTTATTTTTTTTTTGTCAAACACCGAACGCGTGTCCTCTCAAATACTATAAATATAAGTAAGAAAGTAAAAGCTAAGAGACTTTATAAACAAAAAGTGAAGAGATGAGGAAAAGTGAGATAGGTGTCGGTGTGGTCCTCTAAACATATACCCAAGAGTGAACACAAAGACTACAAAAATGGGTTGAAAGGTTCAATTAACTTTACACCAGTAACACGTGATTAATCAAAACATAGAATGGGTTCATGAATGTTTACAAATGTTCAAATAAAATTACCAAATAGTTCTTTAAAACGTGATCATTTTAAAACAAGTATGGGTTCAATGTCTTCAAATGTTCAGATATTCTGATATTCACATATAAATAAAAGTACTTAATAAAAAGAATAACTAAAGGGGATGAAATATGTTGACAAAAAAAAACACAATAATTAAAGTGCAAGTGTTCAAAGTTCAAACATTCATATGCACGAGGTAGTGAACGTTAGAAAAATTGGTCCAAGAGGTCAAATAGCTGATTAGTTGTATATTGTGTATATATATATAGGAAGACCTTTTTTTTTTCAGCGTAGGTTGAAGACTCAAAACCAATTAAATTAAGCTTTCATGCATGTGCAGTAAATAATTTTATTATTTTATCGTTATATGCTAGACTTTTGAAATCATTATTGTACAAAGAAAAAAATCATGAAAATGTTGATTGTACATGTCTCATGTAAGACAGTTGCAGACATTTTCTCGGAAATTGTCTTGCCTTTTGATTACCGGAGACCCAAAAGGCACAAAAAGTCTTGTTTCTTTTGCCAACATTCTAATAGTAGTAACGAACAGAATCAAATAATATTCTTTTCCCAACAACTGAAAAATAAAAATATAAAATTCAATATATAATAAAATACAAATAGGATTCATTATCTATGATCCTAAAGCATGGAACTCACAATTATTGATTCCTTTTTTTTTTCAAATAATGGAACTCGCAAAGATGATGAGGAGTGATAATATCCGTAAAATAATTGTGCACGGCTCAAATACATTTGTAAGTCTTATCAAGATCAAGTTGTACACCGATCAAAAGATAGCCACACTAGAAATATGAGATCAAAATTTATTTAAAACAATAGGGTTTTTAAGGTTTTTGTGTGCCGCCTAGATCGATTTATGTCAAATAGTGTTTGGGCAGAGATTTTTCCATCGAGTAGATGTAATTATCTTCAGTACGAGGGTTCTGATCACCGTCCTTTGATATTGTATATGAGACCGTCTTCTCCTCGAAAAAATGGCCTCTTCAGATACGACCGCCGTATGCATGATAACCCTGTCATCAGTAAGCTAGTCTCTGAGCCTTGGAACTCTGATCCCCTTGCTTTGGTGGAACAGCGAATAGCTAATTGTCAAAAGCTGATTTCCCAATGGAACAGAAAACATCACTCAAACGGTCAAAAAAATCATCTTGGCTACAAAAGAGAAACTTGAGGAAGCAATGAGTTCTCCTTTACTTAATGAATCAAAAATCACAGAAATCACTCAAGCGTTGAAACATGCTTATAAGGAAGGAAGAAGAGAATTATTGGAAACAAAGAAGTAGAATCCCCTGGCTCACATTGGGAGATAAGAATTCTGGTTTTTTCACGCTATTACTCGAGGAAGACGTGCGGTTAACAAATTCTCAATCATAGAAGACAATGAGGGGAAAGCTTTCTATGAGGAGCCAGAGATAGTGCAGGTGATCTGATATTTGCATAATTTACATGTTCTATCATGCATCTTAGTTAGTATTTTAGGTCATTTGCATACTAAATCATATATTTCTTTAGCATTTTGGCCTTCATTAGAAGTTAGAGTGTTCATACTAGGTCCTAGGGAGTTTTGGCATGTTTTGGAGTATGTTTTAGGTGCTTTGGAGTCTTATGGACACATTGAAGAAGCTTGCACTTGGACCTAGATCATGAGAAGATGGCTAGAAGCAAAGGCAACCTCGGAGTGGTCACACCAGCCCTTGACACCGGAGCACACTTGTCCGGCACTTAATTCACGCCAAGGAAGTGTGCGTACTGATCCGCTACACCGCTCAGACATGGACCGGTGCTTACAACTTCAGGACACCACTGTACCGGTCCACACTCGTCCGGCGCTGTCATCCGGTGTTAAGCTACTCATCCGCCAGGGCATATGCCGGTCATCCACACCGCTCACCAGCTGTTCGATGTGAAAGCCCTTGCCCGGGATCCCAACACCGGCCCTCCATACCGGTCGATCTCCACCCGATACTTAGCCCTTCAGGACAACCCTCACCGTTCCATCTTCAACCGGTACCACCGTCCGGTGTTCAACTTCTTTTTGACTAGGGTCTACGCCGGCCTCCCATGTCCCTCCAAGTCCGTCCGGCGTGAAGACACCCGACCTAAGAAGACTACAAACCGGCCACCTATACCGGACCAACATGGTCCGGTGCCTAACCCAGATTTTTGTGACCCACTTTTGACCGGGTCAATACCCGGTTTGTCCCGGGTTGACCCGGTTCGCCCCCTTTCACTATTTAAGCCCAAAAACCTAATTTTCTTGGTTTATCTATTTTTTTATGCTAAAAACCTTTCCTTAAGTGTTCTAAGTAATTTGTAAGAGAGATCTTCTACTTTTTATGCAATTTAAGTTTGGATTTCTTGATTTCTATCTTCTATCTTTCTTTCCTAAATCAATTCATCATCTAATCATGAGTTTTAACATCTTCCTTATGGGTTTTGTTGGAACTATGGTGATTAGTGAGTAGTTCATAGGATCTAGGGATGGGTTAGATTTATGTTGGTTCCATGGATGATTTATGATGCTTAGGGATAGATTAATGTATTTCCCTTCTTATTTAGCAATCTTAATGCTCGATTGTGCTTGAGAAAGCCAACCTTGATCATAGGGCATTTCACACCCACAAGGTGTTCGATCAAATGCCTTGAGGAGCTTTTTAAGAGATAAGTCTTCTTAGCCTAAGAGATTAGTTGCCTAAGGGATTTATTTGGTGATCCCAATTAATTTACTTAACGCTTGCTAATTAATAACCCACAAATGAGAATTTGTTCTTGGATTAGTAATTAGCATAAGTGATTAATGTCTTGAGAGAGGATTAGTCACAATTAAGATCATTTGCCTAGGGATTAGCCTTGTTTGAGTATTGAGCATCATGAATTAGCCATGGATCATCTAAAATTGATTACCCAATCCTTGGATTCGTTTATATTTATTGAATTCAACTTGTTTAGTTTGCTATTTGTTGTTCTTATTTTAGTTTTCTTAGTTCATTAGTTAAAATACAACCCCTCTTTGTTTAGCTTAACTTAAGAAGTAGTTTGCATTCTTATTGCCTTGAAATCTTGCCCATTTGGATTCGATACCTCATATACTACATTGTATATTGAGTAATTGACTCAAAGACTTGCAAAAGTTGATTATCAATTTCGCGCCGTTGCCGATTGAGTTTTGATTTCAACATTAAGATTTAGGTTCTTTTTGAGATTAAGTTTTATTTTCTTGTTTGTTACTAATCTCTTTCACTTCTTGTTGCCATCTCTATCTTATAGGTGCATGCATACCCGTTCTAGAGGCGAGGACAACCTAGTTCTAGCACGGGACGACATTCACTTATTGGACCGAGGAAGTAGAACAAGGAGACAAAGGAAAAGACAACTACACGTCATACGTTTGGGTATGGAGAACTTAGACGACGTGCTGGTTGGCAACAACAACGGACAATTTGCCAATCAACAAGGCAATGGTGGTAATGGAAACCACCACGCCCAAGGTGGCCAAGCTCCACACGTCCCACCACCACCCGCTCGGCAATTGAGAGCCCATAACCATCCCCCAAGGCTCATCAAAACCGTCACGGGATTCAAGCCCCTTCGGTGGAGAACAATAACTTCGAAGTGAAGGCGGGGCTGATTAATATGGTTCAAGGCAACAAATTCCACGGCCTATCTATGAGGACCCGTTGGATCATATTGATCAATTCGATAGGATATGCGGGCTCACCAAGATGAACTATGTCTCGAAAGACGGTTTCAAACTAAACCTCTTCCCATTCTCCCTTGGCGATAAGGCACATCAATGGGAGAATAATCTACCTCAAGGCTCCATCACGTCTTGGGACGAATGCAAGCGAGCTTTCCTTGCTAAGTTTTTCTCACCGGCCCGAACCGCCAAGTTCAGAAACGAAATCTCTAGCTTCAGTCAACGATCAAATGAGTCCTTCAATGAAGCATGGGTGATCTGGACATCCTACCAGCGAGCCCACGAGGAGCCGACCCCAAGGCCATGAAAGCTCATGGGGCTACTACCACCTCAAGGGAGGCATGTTCTGTGCGTACGGCATGCTTTGATCATGTTCCTATTGGCGACAGCGGGACTTCCGTGAACGTTGGGACAGTTGCTTCCAAGCTACCAAGAAACCAAGCAACAGAATCGATCGATGCTAACACTCAGACCGATGGTATCGATCGATGCTACCTATGGTATCGATCGATGCTAACACTCAGACCTATGTTGATCGATGTAGGAGATTTGGACATAGGCGCATTGATTGGATGTTTCCGACCTAACCAAGAGGAATTAAGCTACAAACCGACTTGGTATGGAATCTTGATCCATCAGAGAAGAACTGAGAATTGGATTCATCTCATTCAAGGTTCAGACTTGAGAGTTATCGATTTTACAAATCGATGGACCTGCTTTGGACTCAATCTAGCGACTAGGCTAAAGATCGTGCTACATAGCCCAACTCAGCAACGATCTCGACCCAAGACCAATTGGAGAATATCACTGGGCCTCTCCTGGATCCAACAAGCCAAGGATCCAACGAAATGCCCATCGGGTCCTCAAGTTACACCCATTTTCCCAAATTGGGTTGACTTGGTTCGGTTTAAGGGAAGTCCTAGATCCAATGGTTGCTATACTTTGCAAACATATCTATGGCGACCAGGAGGGACTCTAAGGCAACTAAGGAAGCTTGAAAACACCTCACCATGTACTACTCACAGGATCAGGCGGATCCTTGTGCAACCCCACCTGCCATATATGGACGTGTTCACACTTCGGGCATTTAAACTCCAACGGTTCCTTCCTTGCCGAAGCTGCTGCGACTTGGACCTCCATTCAACGAACCTAGACATGCCAAGACACCATTTATTCTCGCCCAAGCTGTCAAGGCTCAAACGCAGCTCCACTTGCCTTATTTGGCCGAGACGAGATCATCTCCAACGGCTAGTTTTTATTGCTGCGATTTTCTTATTCATTGTCATTGATTTTTAGACTTCTAGATTCTTCTTGTACGAGCAATATATAAGCTCTCATAGCCTCATTGTAAAACTCACCTTTCAATCATAAATTAATAGAAGTATTTCGTTTGTTTCTTCCAAAGAGTGTCTTTGCAAGAATTGTTATTTTCTTTAGTTTTAAGTGTGTGATTCACTTAAGTCTTTAGAGGCTGCGACTTAGCTTGTTTGTGTGATTCAAACAACCTATTTCGTTCATAGATTGAGAGAGTCAATCAACCCCCATCGATTGAGAGAGTCAATCAAACCACCACCTTCCATCTCGACATCACGCCCACTTCCGCAACAAAGCTTGTAATCTCTTGATTACCTTGTGTTAATAAGATTGTGGATTCAATCTTATATCAATGGGAAAGGTTTCGAAGTTACAGTTCTCGATGTCCTCATCACGGTTTCTCCAATGCATCTCTCCTAAGCACCCTCTACCGTGGTGCTTTGCCCAAGCTAAGGATGCTTCTAGACACGGCCTCCAATGGGAACTTCTTGGCCAAAGATGTTGATGAAGCCATGNCTTTAACTAAGGATCAAGGTGAACATGGGTATTTGAGTAAGGCAAATGAAGGCTACAAGTTGGTTTTGGACTCACACAAGCCAATGGTTCAGGAAGCTTCATTCATTGATTTGGGTCTTCAAAGGATGAAGTGTGAAGACGGTTCTACATTGGGTTTGGTACAAGAGAGCTTTGCTTTGGAAGTGGAGCAAAAGATGGAAGTGGAGGGAGCTAGCAATGGTAAGACTAGCTTGGATGAGGATGATTGGAGCGAGCTCAAGGCACCTAAGGTGGACCTCAAACCGCTTCCTACGAGACTAATGTACGCTTTCTTAGGTCCTAATGAGTCCTATCCGATCATTGTGAATGATAGCCTTAGTGGTGATGAGTTATCCGCTCTATTGCATGAGTTGCGTAAGTTTAGGAGAGCCATTGGATATTCACTCGATGATATCAAAGGCATATCTCCTACACTTTGCACTCACCGCATACATCTACAAGATGAATCGAGGACCTCCATAGAACATCAAAGACGGTTAAACCCGAATTTGAAAGAGGTTGTTAAAAAGGAGATCCTCAAACTTCTAGACGCGGGAATCATATATCCGATCTCGGATAGCACATGAGTTTCCCCGGTGCACGTGGTTCCCAAAAAGGGTGGGATAACCGTGGTTAAAAATGAAAAGAACGAATCAATCCCACTAGAACGGTAACGGGTCATAGGATGTGCATAGACTATAAGAAGTTGAATTCCGCATCTAGAAAATATCACTTTCCTTTACCGTTTATTGATCAAATGTTGGAACGATTAGCAAACCACCCGTTATATTGCTTTTTGGATGGTTATTCGGGATTCTTTCAAATTCCCATTCACCCGAATGACCAAGAGAAGAAGACATTTACATATCCTTATGACACATTTGCTTATCGAAGGATGCCTTTTGGACTATGTAACGCACCCGCCACATTTCAAAGGTGCATGATGTCAATCTTCTCGGATCTAATTGAGGAGATGGTCGAGGTTTTCATGGACGACTTCTCGGTCTATGGCTCCTCATTCTCTTCTTTTTTGTCCAATCTTTGTAGGGTTCTCGCAAGATGTGAAGAGACGAACCTCGTGCTTAATTGGGAGAAGTGCCACTTCATGGTGGGGGAAGGCATAGTGTTGGGACACAAGATCTCAGAAAGGGGCATTGAGGTTGATAAAGCGAAGATTGAAGTGATGATGAGTCTAGAGCCTCCAAATTTGGTCACTAGTGTTCGAAGCTTTTTGGGACATGTGGGTTTCTACCGTCGGTTTATCAAGGACTTCTCAAAGATCGCGCGTCCTCTCACACGGCTCCTTTGTAAGGAAGTGGAGTTCAAGTTCGATGAAGAATGCCTTGAGGCGTTTTTGGAGATCAAGAAGGCTCTTGTGAGCGCGCCAATAGTCCAAGCTCCGGATTGGGATTTGCCTTTTGAGATTATGTGCGATGCAAGTGACTACGCGGTTGGAGCGGTTCTTGGGAAAAAGAAAGACAAGAAGATGCACGTGATCTACTATGCTAGTAGGGCACTTGATGAAACACAAGGGAGGTACGCTACTACGGAGAAAGAGCTTCTTGCGGTTGTCTTTGCTATGGAGAAGTTTATGTCCTATGTGGTTGGCTCCAAGATCATCGTCTACACGGATCATGCCGCGTTAAGACACATCTATGCCAAGAAGGACACTAAACCAAGACTCCTTAGGTGGATCATACTTCTCCAAGAGTTTGACATGGAGATTGTTGATAAGAAGGGTATTGAGAACGGGGTCGCGGACGTTGGTTGGTATTTTGAGGAAAGGTATAGATGCGGGAAGAGGTATCGAGGATGCAAATGGTGTACAAGATGATAAGCTACCATGGTATGCGGACTATGTTAACTACTTAGCTTGCGGGAAGGAACCGCCAAGGTTGGATGGCTATCAAAAGAAGAAGTTCTTTAGAGACATCACTCATTTCTATTGGGATGAGCCCTACTTGTATACCCTTTGCAAGGATAAGCTCTATAGGAGATGCATTCCCGAGGAAGAAGTTGATGGTATCTTGATGCATTGTCACGGTTCGTCATATGGAGGCCATTTTTCTTCGTTCAAGATGGTTGCTAAGGTTCTACAAGCGGGTTTTTGGTGGCCTTCTATGTTTAAGGATGCTCAAGAGTTTGTGTCTAGGTGTGATGCTTTTCAAAGGAAAGGGAACATTAGTAGACAGGATGAGATGCCTCAAAATCCCATTCTAGAGGTTAAAATTTTTGATGTTTGGGGCATTGACTTCATGGGACCGTTCCCCTCTTCGTATGGCAACCAATACATCTTAGTGGCGGTGGATTATGTGTCTAAATGAGTTGAAGCGATAGCTAGTCCTAAGTCCTACTAATGACACCAAGGTGGTCCTTAAACTCTTCAAGTCTATCATCTTTCCACGTTTTGGGGTGCCAAGAGTTGTGATAAGCGATGGACGAAGCCACTTCATCAACAAGGTCTTCAAAAGCTTACTAAAGAAACATGGGGTTAAGCAAAAGGTAGCCACGCCTTACCATCCTCAAACTAGCGGCCAAGTGGAAGTTTCTAACCGACAAATCAAGGCCATCCTAGAGAAGACCGTTGGGGGTATCAAGGAAGGATTGGTCCGTGAAGTTCGATGATGCGTTTGTGGGCTTACCGAACCGCTTACAAGACGCCGATTGGGACAACGCCATTCAATCTTCTTTATGGAAAATCTTGTCACTTACCGGTTGAGTTGGAATACAAGGCTAGACGGGCGGTTAAACTTCTCCACTTCGACATCAAATCAGCCTCAGAGAGTCGTTTCCTTCAAATGAACGAACTTGATGAAGTCCGCCTAGATGCTTATGAAAGTTCACGTCTCTACAAAGAGAGAACGAAGTTGTTCCATGACAAGAAGATAACACCCAAGGATCTTAAGGTTGGGGACCAAGCGTTGTTGTATAACTATTGGTTGAAGCTATTTCCTGGAAAGCTCAAGTCAAGATGGTCCGGGCCCTTTAAGATCAAAGAAATGAGACCGTATGGCGCGGTTGTGTTGTTAAACAAAATGGGTGAAGAGTTCACGGTCATTGGACAACGTCTCAAGCCCTACTTGGCGGGTGATTTCATAGAGGGAGGGGTCATGATTCCTCTTTCCAACCCTCATTCCGCCTAAACGGGATAACAAACGTCGCACTTAGTGACGTTAAACAAAATGCTCTTGGGAGACACCCCAAGCTTATCCTTGTATAAATATTTTCCTTTTTTTGTCATTTTCAATCTCTTATAGTTATTTTTAATGTTTTTAAGTGTTGATAGGGTTGATGATGGTCAAAAAGGGCAATGTCTTGCAAAAGGGAAGTGTACGGTGCGAGATGGTGAGGAGACAAATGCAACACCGGCCATGAACGCCACCCCAACTAAGACCGGTGTAGCAGTACCGGCCATCAATGCCAGATGGAGTTGGTCAGGTGTTGAAAAGTGCAAAAATCAGCAGCTACACCGGACGTGCATGCCAGCATAACTCGGCCCGGTGTGGAGGATCGTGGAGAGTACACCGGTCACATGTGCCGGATAGAGTTGGTCCGGTGCTAAAGGTCACAAAAACCAGGGACAATGTCGGGCATACGTACCACTCGGACTTAGACCGGTGTTGAAGAATCACCAACGCCGGACGAGCATACCGCTCAAAGTCATTCCGGTACTTCTTTTACCCAACGGTCCAAAGAGTGCTCCCACAAGGTAAGTAGTCCCGCCAGGTAAGTAAAAACCCTACTTCCCTTCTCCTTTTCGCGTGGACTCCCCTTTCTCCTTCTTCGTTTTCGCGGCTGCTCTCATCTTCTTCATACCAACAACACACTTCTCTTCATAACTTTCTCTTTTCTCCCTCAAATTTCTTGATTCAAAGTGCTAAATTCTTGATTTCCTCTGCTCTTTTTGGATCCACCAACGATTTTCTTACTTATGCTCTCACTCCCAAGGTATTTCACTCCACTATTTTATGAAAACCAAATTCTTGATCTTCAGGACAAATTTTGTGATTTTGGTTAAGATTTACCTTTGCTTGTGTTTAAACCTTGGGATTATGTTAGAAAATAGTTGGGCTTGATGATTCTTGTGCTAAATTGTGTTGCATTGGAGAAATTTGAGAATTTTGAGAAATTGAGACTTTGTGCCACTTGGAGATTAAGGGTTTCATCTTTGGGAATTTAATTAACTCTTTGAATCTTGGATGCAATTGCTTGAATTTGAGATAAGTTGTGCATTTGTCTCTTGAGGCTTACGCCTTCTTTGAGAAATTGTAGGCACCATGAAGATAACAAACACACAACCCTCAAGGCATCCCCAAACTTACCAAAGAAGAAGCAATTGGAACTCGTGGCAAGCTCTAAGAACCAAGAGAAGAAGAAGAGAGTGGTGAGGAACAATGAAGAAGAGGGTGACGAGTTGGGTTTGGTGGAAACAAAGAAGAAGAAGGTTCCCAAACAAAAGCTAAGAGAACCCACACACAACGAATACCTCAAGAAGCTCAAAAGAGTAAAGTTTGTGGAAACAAAATTCCCGGATAAAGCTATCCTAGAGAGGATGGTTATCTTTGAGGATGTGAAGAAGATTTTTGACAACATGAGGTTTGGGAACGTCTTCAACTTGGCTCAACCGTACCACAAGGAGCAAGCTTGCCAATTCCTAGCCTCTTTGGAAGCGGAGTTCTATGAGCAAGGTGATGAGAGTGCCGACATTGGGGATGGACATGGGTACTTTGACTTTAAGTTCGGGAACAAAGCTTACAAAATGACCTTCCATGAGCTAAGCCAAGTTTTTGGGTTCAAGGAGGAAGGAACCACGAGAGGGTTACGTTTCTGCTATGCACCGAAGGACATTCCATACTTGTGGAGTATCATTGCCTCAGGAGTATACAGGCCGGGCTTTAGCAAAGGTGCTAACATTAGCCATCCCGCAATAGGTTATGCGCACAAGATCCTCACTCATACACTCTTTGCCAAGAAAGAGTTTGGAACCGTAGCGGAGGAGGAGATGGAAGTACTTGCTCTAGGGTTAAAACCATTTCTCGACACATCCAAGGATGCAAGGATGTTTGTTGGTAATAAGGAGAACCCTTGTCTAGCCGCCATCCTCGTGAATCACTTACTCGGCTACAAAAATTGGGTTTATATAACGAAGATGAAGGATCCAAAGTTGTATATTGGTGGTTTGATCACTTCGATTCGATCTTAAGGCCAAAGGGATTGAGTTAGTGGATGATTATAGCGAAGTGGAGCTTATAAATGAAGCATACCTCTCAAGAACCCATTTCTTTGACGGAAAGCTAGGCAACAAGTATGCCTACAATCTTAAGCTCACTGAGATAAATACCGTGAAGCTCTTGTTACCATACAAACCTCTCACCACGATCCAAGGAAGAAAAGACATCCTCTTCTTTCCCACCAATGACCATTTTTATAATCCCGCCACGGATCCTCCACTTGAGGTAATTCACTTACCAAAGAAGAAATCAAGGCAAGCACCAAATGCGGATACCGAAGAGACCAATGGTCTTGATGATGAAGAAGCTATACCACACTCCCCCGAGCCTAAGTATGGGAGCGAGAGGTACGCCTTTGATCCCTATGATGGAAAGATGCCGTACGCCGCTTCTCGACATGCGCACTACCAAACAAGGCTTCTTCAACGGTGGTGTAAGTGGCAAGAGAGGAGCACGGTGAAAAGTTTGAAGAAGACGGTGAAACACTAAAAGAAGACGGTGAAGGAGCTAAAGGGTAAAAGTGGCGAAACAAGCTCGCCTCAAGGCAAGGGAAAGATTCAAGTGGAAGAGGTCGGTGAGAGCTCAACCCAATTGGACCAAGGTCTCGCAAGTCATGAAGGCGAAATGGTGATTTTTGAAGACCTGCACCACTCATTGGCTCGAGAAGCAAAAGCGGCCAAGACAAGGGCCATAAGGTCTCCGTCACCATGTTCTAGCAATCCGTCCTACTTGATGGGGTCCTCATCCCCATCTCAAAGCTTCTAAGGTACAACTCCAAAACTTTTGTAAATATTTTTCCTTCCTTTTCATTTGAGTCGTTCATTGTATAGTTGCTTTTGCTTTCCTTGGGTCTCTTCCTTGGATTTACTTTACACTGAGACGGTGTGATTTAAGTTTGGGGGAGGGACCGGTATCTAATCATTTTTTCTGTGATCTTATTTTGATTTTTGCATATTGAGTCTCATGCATTCATGCATTCATATAAGGCATAGAAAAAAAAAAAAAAAAATAGATTTTTTTTGAAAAATACAAAAAGAAAGCATGTAGTTGCATTTCATGAATAGGATCGAGTCTAGTAGCATGAGGTTGCATTGCACGTGCATAGGGAGCAATGATGATTTTTCCTTGTAGAGTATCATTTTAAGAGCTTGGTTCAATGCCCTCGTTGCTAGTTGTTTGATGCTTTTGATCTCGTGTTTGAAATCAAGGATGAACCATATTTTGATCTCACATTTCATTACTAGGGTCTTAGCTTAAGCAAGTTTTGATTTGACTCCAATCCTACTTAAGTGAAAACCAAAATTTTGACATTGAAATTATCGTGTTCATTCTTGTCATAGTGAATTCATGGATACCACATACATATTTGGGCTCTCTTATCCTTTTCACCACTCTTTTGCTAACCCAAATAGCCGATTCCCCTTATTGGAACGGTTAACCATACCCTTAACTTACTCTCCTTTCAAGCCAAAATCTTTAGTGTGCGAATGTGAGGCCTAATTTTTCGAGTAAGCTTGGCAAAAAGTGTTGAGTTTATGGCGACAAGGATATGTTTGCATGTAGATCTAACCCAACATCAAGGGTTAGACTCGGATAGGCCTATGGGAAAGGGAAGTCTTGGGTTGGAATGAATGAAAGTATGTGACTATTGGGATTGTGGAATGAGAGGAAGCGAGTCCTAAGGAGAACGTGAAGGCAAAAGGAGGAAGCAATAATGTGAAGTGGTTTGTGCAAGTCAATAAGATTAGCTCCCAACAATAGTTATAGCCTCTTGGAATTCAACGAAAAAAGAAAAGACCAAAAATCGGCTAAGACATCAAATGATGAAAGATGAGGCAAGGTGATATATCATGGTTTTTACCCGTTTTTGACCATGATATAAGTCCTTTTTATTGAGTCTTTCTAGTGTTTTTGGAGTCTTTTAGAGTCTTTTCAGGTTTTAGGTACGTTTGGAGCATAATTGGAGATATTGAAGCATTCTGGAGCTTTTTGGAGCAAAGCAGAGATCATGTAGCTGAGAGGTCGATTTGGAGCCCGAGTATCGACCGATACCACTTATGGTATCGATCGATACCGACTGCAGAGAAACAAGAGTCGCGACTTTTCTGAAGTTTGAAGAAACTGCTCTTTGGTCCAGAAGTCTTTAATAATTACAATAAGCCACAAACGTGTTTTAGCATTATAATTAGGTTTTTCAGCCACTTTTGTTAACTACGATTTATTTTATTCTGGTTTTTGTTGAGAGAGCTTTTGAGGGAGACAAGTCTGAACTTTGTTCGTTAGAGAGAAGATTTCGAACCCTTGTTTTACTCTATTCTTATTTTATCTATTGAAGCATTATTCAGTCATGTGGCTTTCTTTAATCTCCATGTCTGAGTAGTTTTCTTTTAGGTTTAGGGTTCTCATAAGGTTTTCTCTGAATGTTAGATAGATCGATTTATTAGGATTCATAATCAATTAAGTTCTTCACCATAGGTTGTTCTTAGTGCTAATTCTAGTTTGATCACCTAGAACTTAGATCTTAGGTTAATCAATTAGACACGAAAGTGTGATTGGAAACCTGACAGAACCTAGGGTGAGCAAAATAACTATCTGCAAAGAAATTTGGTTTAGTTGTCTTGTGAACATATCAAACCTGAACTCTAAAGCTGGTTTAGATCTTTAGGATTTGCAAAGAAATTTGGAATTCTAGGATTTAGACTTAGATAATTCTCGCAACGAAAGTTGGTTGATTATAACTTAGTGATTTGAGTTCAAGAACCGTGCT
>PKMM01028511.1:707237-747571 GCA_002933915.1 Eutrema heterophyllum | reverse complement strand
ACCAATAATGCTCAGCGAGGAGGATTCAAGTCTGATTTCAAGCCCTCAGGTTTTGGAGCAAATACCTTTGCCCAGAAACCAATGCAGAGCAGCGATTACACGCGTGCCTATGGGAGTTCGTCCTATCAATCTTCACCGCCCAAGACTCAGGAGAGCAGGGTCGAGTCTATGCTCGAACAGCTTATCGAGGGACAGCAGAAGATGACAGTGGATTTCAATGGGAAGATGGATGCTATGTACACATACCTCAATGGAAAGATTGAAGCTCTTAGCATTCATCAGAAGAGGCTGGAAACTCAAGTCGCTCAGACCGCAGATGCTTTGAAGAGACAGGAAGGTTTTCTTCCAGGGAAAACAGTGAATCCAAGGGAACATGTTCATGCCATCACCTTGAGAAGTGGAAAAAGGTCAGTACAGGAGTGAAGAAGACCTCTACTCCAGAGAATCTCGTCATTCTTGCTGAAGATGACGACGATGAGGCTCCCGAAATTGCCCCAGTATCGATCGATACCAGCCAGCATCGGTCGATACACGTCCAAGGATCTGCCAAAGACGTTTCGAAACAACAAGCATCGACCGACACCAGCCAGTGTCGATCGACACTAGTGCATATACTTTCACGGGACATCTCAAGCCCTCGTGTGTCGATCGATACCAATCCTGTATCGATCGACACTGACCCTGAAGTCGAGAAACAGCCCGAGTTGAGTACAGGAAGAGTCTATACGCCAAAGATACCTTTCCCTCGACTTCCTAGAAAGACCAAGAAGGAAGTGGAAGACTCCAGATGCAAGGCGATGCTAGATAAGTTGATTGTTGAGCTTCCTTTTGTCGATGCTATCAAGACTTCACCAGCCTTCAAGAGATATGTCAAGCGGATGGTATCGAGCAATGTGAACCTTGAAGACGGAGTGATGATGCTTACTCATGAGTGCAATGCGATCCTGCTTAACAAGATTCCAGAGAAGCTACCAGACCCAGGGAGTTTTGTGTTGGACTGTACGATTTTCACAGAGAGATTCGAACGTTCTCTCTGCGATCAGCAAGTATCAGAGAAATCCTGGTGGACGTAAAATCTATCATTCCCATTCGCTTAGCAACCGAGTATGGCATAAGGTTCACACTCGAAAGGCTCAAGTTTATGGTTAGGAGGGCATCGTTCTTAGGCACAAAGTTTCTAAGGTTGGGATCGAGGTTGACAAAGCTAAGATTCAAGTTATGACAAGCCTACAACCACCGAAATCTGTGAAGGACATTCGAAGCTTCCTTGGTCATGATGGGTTTTATCGACGTTTCATCAAGGACTTCTCCAAGCTAGCCCGCCCACTCACCGCCCTGTTATGCAAGGAAGTGGCATTCGATTTCACCCCAGATTGTCTTGCAGCCTTTGAGGAGATTAAGAAAGCCTTGGTGAGTGCTCCTATTGTCCAACCTCCGGATTGGAATCTGCCTTTTGAGGTTATGTGCGACGCGAGCGATTTTGCAGTTGGTTCAGTTCTGGGTCAGAGGAAAGACAAGAAACTTCATGTTATCTACAATGCCAGCAGGACGTTGGATGATGCTCAGAGGAACTACAGTACCACAAAGAAGGAGTTACTTGCAGTTGTTTTCTCTTTTGAGAAGTTTCGATCCTATTTGATTGGGAGTAAGGTGACCGTCCACACAGATCATGCAGCTCTCAAGTACTTGCTGCAGAACAAGGATCTCAAGCCTCGCCTATGTCGTTGGGTCCTTTTGCTCCAAGGTTTCGACATCGAAGTTAAGGACAAAAAGGGCGTCGAGAACGGAGTTGCAGACCATCTCTCAAGGATGAGATTCGATGAAGACGTGCCTATTGATGACTTCCTACCTGAGGAGAACATTTACTTCATCGAGACTGGGTTTCACAGAGTTTCTACCGAAAATCTGCAATTTTCACAAGCTGCAGGTTTTGGTGTCGATCGATACTCACCTAGTATCGGTCGATACCCGTCGCCAGCCAGACCATTTTTGCCTATGGATCACTTTGATGTTGAGGAATTTCTAGCTGATGTGGCTACTCCTGCTCGACATTGGTATGCTGAAATCGCCAATTATCTTGCTGCAACTGACGAGCCCAAGCACCTACAGAAGTATGACATGAAGAAATTCATGCGTGACGTAAGGAGATTCTTCTGGGATGAACCTTACTTGTACAAGCATTGTTCTGATGGGATGTACATGAGATGTATTGTAGAGTCTGAGGTACTAGAGGTGTTGTACCATTGTCATGGGTCTGAGTATGCTGGACACTTTGCTACTTTCAAGACAGTGTCCAAGGTTCTTCAAGCAGGCTTTTGGTGGCCTACGATGTTTAAGGATGCTCATGCCTTCATCTCACAATGTGATGTCTGTCAGACGAGAGGGAAGATCAGTAGGCGACATGAGATGCCACATAACTTCATCCTTGAGGTGGAAGTTTTTGATTGCTGGGGCATTCATTTTATGGGTCCTTTTCCTTCATCACGAAAGAATAAATACATATTGGTTGCTGTGGACTATGTGTCCAAATGGGTGGAAGCGATTGCTAGTCCAACCAACGACTCTTCAGTGGTTCTTAAGCTGTTTAAGTCCATTATTTTCCCTCGATTTGGAGTACCTCGTATTGTTATTAGTGATGGTGGCACTCACTTTATTAACAAGGTTTTCGAGAAGCTGCTGAAGAAGCATGGTGTGAATCATCGTGTGGCCACTCCATATCATCCTCAGACTAGTGGGCAGGTCGAAGTCTCCAACAAGCATATCAAAGAGATTCTGGAAAAGACAGTGGGTACAACTCGGAAGGATTGTTCTACCAAGCTGGATGATGCACTATGGGCCTACCGGACTGCTTTCAAGACACCGCTTAGGACTATGATATACTCATATATTGCATGTTTTAGCATACTTTTCACTTAGAGTTTTGTGTCATTTACATGCATAATCATGGTTTTGAACCAAGTCATTCGGACAAGTGGTTTGGAAGATATGGCCGATTTTCTAAGGAGTCTCCGTCTGGCCGCCGAAAAGAAGAATAGACTTTCCAAAAGACTGTACCGACCCGTTCTGGGTCGGTATGCTGGATCGGTATCAGCACAGGAGGAAACACTGACTCAGATCAGCTCGGCATGAAGGCACATGAAGATTAGTACCGACCCATTCTGGGTCGGTACTACGGCTCGGTACTAATATCTCTAAGACCAGTTTGATCCAGACCCGACGTGCCTGAAAGACCTGGTTGGACGAAGGGTCTCCAATCCGGATTAGCCTCGGTGATCTTCACAAAAGTTGTAGAGGAGTGAGTTAGCTTGCCTGAGGAGGTAGAATCAGGTCGTTCGGATGTCAGGTTTAGGAGTTATGGCCGATTTACTAAGTGTATGTCCATCTGTGCCGACCCATTTCCAAGCGGTACAAATGATCGGCATGACACCAGGGATTTGTACCGACCCAGGACTGGTCGGTACAAATCTCTCCAACCAAGCTTCACTTCCATGCCGGCCAAATTCCACCCGACGTGCATCGTTCATCTACAACAACACCGAACCGTTCTTAAGCGCTATGACATGCTCGGCATCGATCCTCAAAGTACAGTACCGACCTGTCCTGGTGCGGTACAATTTCTCGGTACTGGAGCAAAGATTAGTACCGACCTGCCCTAGCTCGGTACACTTGGTCGGTACAAAACCACTTCCTAATCCGTCCTCGTGAAGCCAGCCGAAGTGACTCAAAGATTTAGCTTCGGAAGTCCTCATAGAAGTTGTAGATGATTGAGTTAGCTGCCTTTTGGAGGTGGTTGCATGTCATTCTGATCCGTGGTTAGAAAGATATATCAGATTTATCAGAGACATGTCTGTCTGGCGTCCAAACGAGTGCTGCTCCCAATACGACTTCTGAAAGATCAACCCATACGAAGGGTTTCCAATCCGACTCAGCTTCTACGTTCTTCATGAAAGTCGTAGATATATGAGTTAGCTGTCGCCTGGAGGTAGTTTCAGGTCATTTAGATAAGTGGTTCAAGAGATATGGCGATTTTACCAAGTGTATGTAGACCAGTACCGACCGACTTCCATGCGGCACACTCCGACCGGTATGACACCAGGGATTTGTGCCGATCCACTGTACCGACCCAGGACTGGTAGGTACAGACCACCAGAATCAGCCAGAAACCAGTTTTGGTCGGGTCAACACCCGGTTTGTTCCGGGTTGACCCGGTTCGCTCTTTTTGCTTTAAATACTCTTGAAACCTAATTTTTGTAGCAAGTTTTCTTCTTTCTAGATTTGGGTTTTATCCCAACATCTTCTTATGATTTTGGAGGGATTTTGATTGTTCTTCATACAAATGCCACTCTAGAGAAGATTTTTTCACCCTTATCTTTATATTAATGCATATTCTTTATCTTTATTTTTTTTTTCTTTTATGTTCTTCATGTTCTTTAGACTTTAGACTTTTTTTTGGATTATGGATAGTTTGATTTTGATGGTTAGATGGTGATAATTTAGGTTGATTCTTGTAAATCCTTCACATAGGTTAGCTCTTAATGCTAGATTTAGATTGAGAGATCAAATCTAGAATTAAGGCATTTCACGTCCGAGAGGTGTTCGATGAAATGCTTGAACCAAGCCTTTTGTGAGCTTTTCTCATCCTTGCCAATGAGAGTTGATGTCAATGGTGATTAGTGAACTAATTGGGATTGTTTATTAATGCTCATTGATTATCTAATTGCAAACGAGAGTTTATGTCAATTAGGTGATTAGTGAAGTGATTAGTGCCATGATAATGGATTAGTCATATTTATGAATCTCATGTTCTAGGATAGTGTTTAATGCAATCTTTGTCATCATTCTTTGATTGTTAATCATTCATTTGATAGTTTATTCCATGATCCAACACTTCTATCTTTTGTTTTCTTTCTTGCATTTTATTTTCTTAATCTAAAAACATAAAAACCCAAAACAATTGCTCTAGCTTAAGTTATTTCTTGCATTCCTAGTGTGTTGTTCTTTGTGTCTCCTTGGATTGATCCTCTTGTACTACAATGATATGAGTAGACTTGAGTAATTGATTAAGACTCCAAAAAGTCTATCATCAGACTACACCGTTTCACTTGATGTATGGGAAAGCATGTCACCTTCCAGTGGAGATCGAGCACAAGGCAGCCTGGGCTACCAAGCTGATGAACTTTGACATCAAGTCTGCTGCAGAGAGGGGATTGGTTCAACTGAACGAGCTGGATGAGATTAGGCACCTTGCCTATGAGAACTCGAAGCTATACAAGGAGAGGACTAAGGCGTATCACGACAAGAAGACCCTCTCTCGCCACTTTGAACCCAATGACCAGGTACTTCTGTATAACTCTCGTTTGCAATTGTTTCCTGGAAAACTGCGTTCTCGTTGGTCAGGTCCCTTCACCATCAAGTAAGTCCGACCACACGGTGCAATTGTGCTGATAAGTGCTGAAAGCAAGGAGTTCACTGTCAATGGACAGAGGGTGAAACACTATTGGGCAAAAGCCGAGATTCCAGACGGACACATTGTGCCTCTGGCTGATACACCCACTGCCCCGACTGCCTGAACGTCAGTAAAGTCAAGCTCGTGACGTTAAACAAGAGTTTGGTGGGAGGCAACCCACTGGTACGTATGTACATACGTTTTTCTATTATTTTTGTTTTTGGTTTTGTGTCTTATGTTTCACGTGCAGCAGCAGATTCGGAAGAGCAGTATCGACCGACACCCACCCGGTATCGATCGACACTATCCACACGACAAAGGAGCTGGGTATTTCTTAAGGGACCGTGAGCTACAGATCGATCGATGTCAAAATTGCATCGACCAATATCCCTTGTATCGATCGATACACCACGGTATCGGTCGATACCCGTCACCCAGGTACGTCTCCTTCGATTTTCACCAATCCACTCAGCTCTTATGTTTTTCTTTTATCAACTCTAGGCTAGATAACACTGGGGACAGTGTTGTTTAAGTCTGGGGAAGGTAGTTGCTGACAACGTTTTTGTTTTTCTTAGAGTCAGTCGTTTTTTGTGTCAAATTTGTTTTATTGAGTCAAAGCCTGTTAGAGATTATGATATTGTTCTTGAATCTACTGTTTTGACTTTGCTTCTGAGTGTCCATTGTTACAGAATCAGTTTTAGATCGGACTAATGAAAAATTCATAGGCTTACCAGTTAACTAGAAGACACCCATGTTTCCAGCAGAGTTCATTCGAGCCTGAGCCAATTTTTTGCACTTCATCGATGTGGTTAGTGTTCATTAGAGCTTGATTCCTCATTCATATCTGACAAAGGAATCCATGTGTTTAAAGTAATGGTATCTCTCTCCCCTGTTATAAGTTAATAAATAAGAGCATAAAAGATGAAATGATTTTCTTCTGAGTAGAGGGCTAGGAAAATTTCCAACGATCCCATTATTCTATTTGGAAAGGAATGATCACACAAAGGTTGGAAGCGAGGTTAGGAAAATTTCCCGTGATACCATTATTCGCCTACACCTTTGATACATAGAGAGGGGAAGAACCGGAGATTCGGTGGCAAACACCATCAATACTCGCGTCTCAAACCTTGATTTGTATGTGGAAAAAAAAAAAAAAAAAAAAGAGAAGAGCATGAAATGAAATAAGTATGGGGGAGAGGAAACAATACCAAAAAGTGTGAAAATTGGGTGGTTCTTTTGTCATGATATTGTATGGGAAAGAGTCTATAAGGTTCTTGGCATTGACTACAGCGATGAAACTGGCGATGAAGATTTGGACGGATAATGTTGTGAAATAATGTGTGGAGTCTGGGAAGCTGCGAATGTCTACGGAGAAGTACATGGTGGTTAGATCTGTAACTGGTAAAGTGATGAGAAGACATTAGGAAAAAAGGTCATTGCAATGTTTCAAGAACATGTGAGTCTCCGTTGTTTTCAAACTTCTTTCTCTGGTTTGGTTTTCTGTTTGCTTGAGGGCAAGCAAATGCTAAGTCTGGGGGAGTTGATATATCATGGTTTTTACCCGTTTTTGACCATGATATAAGTCCTTTTTATTGAGTCTTTCTAGTGTTTTTGGAGTCTTTTAGAGTCTTTTCAGGTTTTAGGTACGTTTGGAGCGTAATTGGAGATATTGAAGCATTCTGGAGCTTTTTGGAGCAAAGCAGAGATCATGTAGCTGAGAGGTCGATTTGGAGCCCAAGTATCGACCGATACCACTTATGGTATCGATCGATACCGACTGCAGAGAAACAAGAGTCGCGACTTTTCTGAAGTTTAAAGAAACTGCTCTTTGGTCCAGAAGTCTTTAATAATTACAATAAGCCCCAAAACGTGTTTTAGCATTATAATTAGGTTTTTCAGCCACTTTTGTTGACTACGATTTATTTTATTCTTGTTTTTGTTGAGAGAGCTTTTGAGGGAGACAAGTCTGAACTTTGTTCGTCAGAGAGAAGATTTCGAACCCTTGTTTTACTCTATTCTTATTTTATCTATTGAAGCATTATTCAGTCATGTGGCTTTCTTTAATCTCCATGTCTGAGTAGTTTTCTTTTAGGTTTAGGGTTCTCATAAGGTTTTCTCTGAATGTTAGATAGATCGATTTATTAGGATTCATAATCAATTAAGTTCTTCACCATAGGTTGTTCTTAGTGCTAATTCTAGCTTGATCACCTAAAACTTAGATCTTAGGTTAATAATTAGACACGAAAGTGTGATTGGAAACCTGACAGAACATGGGTGAGCAAAATAACTATCTGCAAAGAAATTTGGTTTAGTTGTTTTGTGAACATATCAAACCTGAACTCTAAAGCTGGTTTAGATCTTTAGGATTTGCAAAGAAATTTGGAATTCTAGGATTTAGACTTAGATAATTCTCGCAATGAAAGTTGGTTGATTATAACTTAGTGATTTGAGTTCAAGAACCATGCTAAATCTGAATCATGATTTATTGTTTTGTCTGCATTCTCTGATTTCCTGAGAAATACCCTGAACCTATATTTCCTCCATTGAATTAGAACTTTTTTAATTTCGTTCATTGCTCTTTGTTTAATCGATTGACTGAGCTTAATTCAAATCTTGCAATCTATTGAGTGATATCTTGAGTCGTTGTGGTTCGACCCCTAACTTACTGCAACTACTGCTTTAGTACTTTAGGGTATTATATTTGAGCATATCACAAGGCAAAGAAAAATAAAGAAAGGAAGAGCTAAGGGAACAACAAGAAAAGCACAAAACCACAAGATTCAAGGAAGAAGAAGCACAAAGCCTTGAGAACAAAAGAGTAGCTTAGGTTTGGGGCTTCATGTTTAGAGATGCTAGGGTTAGAGACATTTTTAGGCATTGGGTAGATGTGAATCTATCCTTGTATGCATATATTGCCTTTTACTCTTAACATTTTGCTAAAACTTGCTCATTCATTGAGAGATCCCTTGCATTGGAATAATCCCATACGTTTGAGATCATCTTGATCTCAAGACCTTTACCCTAGCCAAATGAATTCACTTGTCTTGCATGAACATGATTCACTTGAACGATTAAATGAATGTTAAAGGATTGGACGATATGAGTGCTTGTGTAGGCTGAGACTTGAGCTTGATTTGTGTAGGGGAGGATATGGCTAGCTCTTTTTGAGTAGACTTTTTTTATCGCTTCTTAGAACTTGCAACTTGGACATTGGGCTTGAATTCTTTTGATGATACTTGTGGATTTGAGCTCCCGCTCCCAACTCTCTCTCCCTTCTTGTTCTTGTTTGCTTGAGGACAAGCAAAAGAGTAAGTTTGGGGGAATTGATATTTGCATAATTTACATGTTCTAGCATGCATCTTAGTTAGTATTTTAGGTCATTTGCATACTAAATCATATCTTTCTTTAGCATTTTGGCCTTCATTAGAAGTTAGAGTGTTCATACTAGGTCCTAGGGAGTTTTTGCATGTTTTGGAGTATGTTGTAGGTGCTTTGGAGTCTTATGGAAACATTGCAGAAGCTTGCACTTGGACCTAGATCATGAGAAGATGGCTAGAAGCAAAGGCAACCTCAGAGTGGTCACACCGGCCCTTGACACCGGAGCACACTCGTCCATCACTTAATTCACGCCAAGGAAGTGTGCGTACCGATCCGCTACACTGCTCAGACTTGGACCGGTGCTTACAACTTTAGGACACCACTGTACCGGTCCACACTCGTCCGGCGCTGTCATCCGGTGTTAAGCTCCTCATCCGCCAGGGCATATGCCGGTCATCCACACCGCTCACCAGCTGTCCGATGTGTGCCTCTTGCGGTGCCACCTTGCGTTGCTCTTGCGGTGCCACGTTGCGCGCTACTTACGGTGCCACCGGTCTGCATAAAACGTCATGGCATGCGTCATCAAACGCCACCTTGTGCGGCGGTGCGTCATGGCATGCATCATCAACGCCACCTTGCGTGCCACCTTGCGGTGCCACCGGTGTTCGGTGCGTCATGGCGTGCGTCATCGACGTACTCCTCCTCGCCTATATAAACGGCCTTCTTCTCTTCATTTCAAAATACACCAACAACAACTTGTTCAACAAGAACAACAATCTCTCTCCCTCGTGTCCTTCTTAGTCTTTAAATCCTAAGTTTTTACGTCGAGAGTATATCATAGTATATAGTTCGTAGATTTCGCTTTCAAGTGAGTGTGAAACGGTCTCGCCACGGTTGTATCCTGGGATTCAAAAATCCTACAGTTCCGTATCACTACGGGGGATTTATTGAATTAAGGAAAGAGATCATATCTCGACTCTGTGTATCCATTTTATCATGGAATAGCTCTGTCTCGAATGTTTTCTTCCATAATTCGTTTCGTGTTGTATCGTTTAATCATCGTTATTAATCACAAGTTTTCAATCCGGTATTTTACGGCACTACAGCAAGTATTCATCATCTATGATCCTAAAATATAGGACTCACAATTATGATTAATCCATTTTTGAGACACTAATCCACTTTACTAATTATCTAATTATGCTAGATTTCTATTTGCATATTAGATGATCAATAAGCATTGGCAATCAAGTTCATTTAGCTTATTAATCACCCTAGTATCAATTTTCATTGGCCAAATAATTATAGCTCATTTAAGATTGGTTCAAACACTATAACAAACAAATAATGGATTACTTAAGTTCTAGATGTGCAATGATCATCTTAAATGAAGGATTCCGTATGATCTAACCCTAAAATCATCATCCAATCACTACTTCATCCTAATCTTACCTAACCTATGACCTAATTATAAACTACTAAGTAATATTTTGCAATGATGAACATAGTGATGTGTAGAAAGATGAAATGAAAGACATGATTATGTAAAAATGAGAGAGATGATAAGAAATCTTCACTATTTTGCATGAAAGGATTGGATAATCATTCTAAATGTACAGTTTAAAACACAAAATAAAGTTTTTTAACTAAAAACTTAGAAAAACTTGAAAACTCTGATTTTGGCAGCTATGCTCGAATAAATCTTTATTCTCTTGTCTCTTTCTCACTTCCCCATTGATGGCTTCGCGGCTTGTTTCTTCTTCCTCTTCTTTTATTCTTTTATTTTCTCCCTTGTATGCCTCTCCCCTCTCGCCCATAACTTCAGGCCGTCTCTATGGGTAGGCTAGAGGGGCATGGATCATGGGTCATCAAGTTTTTTTCCGAAAAAACCTTTATACAAAAAAAACCATTTAAAAATATATATATTTTACTAGAAAAGGCCTTAAAAATATTTTTGCCTAAAACTTTTCAATATTCTAAGACGGGCATATCCATAACATGGCTGACGCAAACGACGCTGCCATCGCCAGCAACAAGCCTCTGGCATCACACAAATATGTGCCTATGTCTCCGTCTGATCACTATGGGCAAGCTCAGCTATGATGTACGGAGAGAGATTTTTGGCATATTGTCCCAGCTATGTTTAGGACACTTTGATGGCACCTTTACTCCTACCGAGGCCGACTCCTCTCAGTGAATAGAACGTGATGGTTTGGTCAAAATGTGGATGTATGACACAATCGAATATTCACTCCTTGACACGGTCCTGAGGAAGAAGTGTTCTGCACATGAGCTTTGGCTCTTGATCGAGCACTTGTTTCACGACAACAAGGAGGGTCACGCTCTACGGATCTAAAACGAACTACACACACTAATGATTGGTGATTTGGGTATGCGTGAATGCTGACAGAAGATGAAAACCCACTCGGACCTCCTCTCCAACATCGAATCTCCAGTGCCTGAACTTGCCTTATTCATGCACATGTTAAAGTCTCTTGGAGAAATTCGACAGTGTCATCAACGGGATTATGCACAACTCGTGGCTCCCTTCTTTCATTAATGTGTGCTCAATGCTTTTGATTGAGGAAAATTGTCTCATGAAGCATGTACGACTTTCTCCGGGCTACACCCCAACTCGCCCTCTCCTAATGTGACGTTTTCCTCTTTGGACAAGCCATTTGAGCGCCCACACCAACAACAGCAACAACAGCAAAACAACAAAAACAAAAACTCTAGTTGTGGCCAACGACGTCGCAACTACCATGGCATAGAATGATAGAACTCTACAACAACTCATAACATCAAAATACTCATCGTATCAAAACATCACATAAAAACAACACAAATTTTGTTTTTCTCATTATGAATTGCAATTACAAAAATAACATCAAAATCATTACACCTCTTCAATGTCCAAAGATCCTTCCTATAATAAGAGTTATGGTTTTGAATACGTCTTTGGCATATGCCTTCATGAGCATGCACTTTTGTTGGAAAAAAAATCTTTAAAAGCAGAACTGCATCAATAAAAAACCATGGTCTAAAAAACATGAGCTAATTCTTTCAGCCACCATTGACTTTTGTTTCTAACACCTAGTGGACATTCCAAATCTTTCTACTTTTTAGCATTTTCTCGATAGATATCTTTTTTTTTTTATGCTGTGATTTCTCTTTCTTTCAACCCATTTTTGATTTTAAATCAGTCCTTGACACCTTCTTATCCACACCATTTTATGCACAAAATTAATGACGTAACCCAATTTGACAACTAATCTCAACATATGTCATAAACTCTTCATCTCCAGTGCCATCCAGCCAAGAAACATTGATCTACTGATCTGTGGTTGCACTCTCCATAACCAGATTATTGATCCTCTTTCCTTCTTTTCTTATTTAAATTTCATTCTACTTTGGGTCCAACATAGGTTTCAGTTTAGCTTCAAACTTACTTTTGAAAATATTTTAAAATGCCACTGAGCAAAAAAAAAAAAAAGTAATTATAAATTTATCCCGAAACTGCAAACTTTTTTTTTACTGCAAAATATTTGAATTTCATATACTTGCGTAAATTATCCAACAATCCGATTTAGTAACCTACCATTTACATTTATCCGATGTCCACGTCTGCTTGAAGATATATTTAGATTATTTGTTGAGAAATTTCACTAACGTTTCTACGGTTTCTATAAATTTTGTACAGAAGTTAAAATAAAAGAGAAAATACATATACAAATAATTGAACTAATAACTTGAACTTTTGATTCGAAGTAAAAAAAAAAAGTCAATTCACCCTAAAATTTCGACTTCTATTATCAGTTTTCAATGGAATAAAATTAATATTTCATAATAAAGTTTCTTTAGGTCCAAACATTAAATATATACATTAAGAATTTATTATTAATGGTGCAACTTCCTACCGGCTGACTCGGCTTCTTGTTTGGAAAGTATCAAGAGACGCACAACAGTTACAAACGAGCAATGTTAAGTACGAAAATAGCAATCTAGATGCTCACGTTTAATTTTCGGATTTATGAATGCACATCAGAAGAAATTTTCCAAAAATTGTTTATAATGACTAATTTTGTGCAAAATCAATAGATTACCGAATACCAATCACTGATCAAACTAGACATAGCTAAATTTAGTAACATAACTCTCTAAATTTGTGTTCAAAGGTGCTCACTAGTCCTGGGCATAATATCCATATCCGAAAAATCGAACCGAAACCGACCCAAAAAAGTCGGTTCGGTTCAGGTTTGGATCTATAAAAATACCCGAATGGGTTTTTATGCTGAGTAACTTCGAGTATCGGTTCGGTTCGGTTAATAACCGATACAAGTAGTAACCGAAGTAACCAATGTCTATTTTCTTCTGTAGAGTAGCAATCGCTGTTGGTGGTGTTTTATCGATGGCATCGGAGGATGTGAAGACGATGGAATCGGCGGCGGTTTTGACGATCGTGAATTTGGCGGAGGAATCGAATTTGGCGGGAGAGGGAGTCAAATCTCCGAGCCACGCCATCATCCGCAAGTCTGTAATCGCCGACAGAGTCGTTGCTGGTGAAG
Organism: Eutrema heterophyllum; assembly: GCA_002933915.1. NCBI lineage: Eukaryota > Viridiplantae > Streptophyta > Magnoliopsida > Brassicales > Brassicaceae > Eutrema > Eutrema heterophyllum. The sequence continues at coordinate 734,242 of PKMM01028511.1, read as the reverse complement.
TGTGAGTCTTCACTCTTCCCTCGTTTTGTAAATTTTGTTATCTTCTGGTGGAAATCTGAAAGAAAAAAACACGAAAGAACTCTTTATTCATTGAATAGATTGATACATTGATTCTTATAATTTCATTATCGTTGTTCCGTTTTTATGTTAAAGGGATGTTTTAGGCTGACTCAGAGCGATTATATCCTTTTAGATCCATGGAGCAACTTTTATTTGTGTTCCATCCATTGCAATCGCTTTTGTGACATATGAGGACGTTTTAGGAGTTGAAATTAGAATATCACACTGAAGCTTGAATAAGTCATCAATGTGACATGCCTTCTATTTTTGTAGCAAAGAAAAGTAAATTAGGCATAATTTATCCTCTCCTGCATTGCTGGAGGAGTAAGATAGTAAAGCTATTTTGTTGTTATTATTTATTTCTGCTACTGAATCAATAAGTCATTAGCTTCAAGTATATGGGCATATCTGTAAGAAATCGGATAGAGAATTATCATTTTGGAGAACTTATATTCACTGGAGAAGTTAGCTGACCAAGAACAAGATCATGTAGGCCAACAACTGCCTTGAGAAGCCTTGAGAATATGAAATCTGAAGGCTTGTGACCCGACTGCTGCATTTGGACAAAGAGATGAATGGCTCTATGTACAAACCATCCTTCTTGTTGTACCGGTTAGGATAACCGGGTAACTTGAATGTAAAGTCAAAGAAGAGGCTCGGAGAATTTTGATTATAAATAAAGTCGTTGCTCGGCGAATATAACAAACGATGTTGCTCGGTAACAAGTAGGTCGGTTAAGTAAAGAACTGCGAATGGATGTTCGAGTTCGGTGTATCTAAACATAATGTAATAAGGTTAGTTGTTTTCTAGGTCGGTAAATATGAGATCGGTGTAAATCTTTGCCAGAGCATTTATTCCAAAATTCAGGATCCCGTTTACAATGAATGTACATTACTATTTATACTGAAACTAAGACGGTGGTTTAGAGATATTAAGTCCTAGGTCGTATGGCCGGGTAGGACAGATCGATGGTGGGGCAGGACAGGTTGTCGGGTCGGGCAGAGTATGCTGACCGATTCCTCTCTAGTAGCCTCGGTGGCAATCCACCTCATATCTCTTCATGTCATACAACCGAGCTAAACGAGCTTGGGTCGGTGAATGAGCCGATTACTAGATGGGCTGTCTGAGTAACGGGCCTAATCGGTGGGATGGGCCTGATCGGCGATGTAAGAGGCCTGGTCGGCGAGATGGGCATGGTTGGCTGAATAACATATCTGGTTGGCATGATGGGCCTGGTAGGCGAGATGGGCTGATCTTGATTTGAGAAGGGCTTTAAGAGGGGTGCAAAGCACACCTCCAACAATTGTCCCCCCCAGTTCGGCGAAGGCGGGCGTTAGTCCGAGTTCAGTGATTTTGTGAATCGGCCCGGCTCTAATCCAGATCGGCATATTTGGACGAATAACATCGGCTTGGAGCTGCTAGTGATCGTCTATTTGCTGAAAAGATAAAATTCTGTCAACCGTTGCAGGAGCTAGAAAGTCGCGATCTAGAATCTTCGAAACGTTACATGAGCCAAAGAGTCATGTTTTTAGGGTTTTCGAGCTGTTGCGGAAACCAAAGTGTCGTGTCGATATCATTCATTACGCTTTTCGATAACCGCTCCTCTCTTCCTATATATATTTTATCAGATTTTCATTCTTCCGAATACAAATGTAGTTTTTCTTTGCTCTCTTGTTTTACATCACTGCTTTATTTATTTTTCTGTTTCTTCTTCAAACTTTCCGTCGAGTCGCCGCCGCTTTCTTCAAAACTGCCGCTTGATTTTGCCGATCTTCTTGAAGATCTTGAGTTTTCCGACCGATCTTCATAACGTTCTTCGTGCTCATCTTGAGTTTCTTGATCGCGGTCGTCAAAAGATGATTTGAACCGAATCGAGCCTATCTTCCGGGTTGGTAAGATAGGAAGTTTCCTCGGAGAGTGATGATTCTTATGAGAGGAATTCGCCAAACTCCGACAGATCGGTGGCAGAAGTGGAATCCCTGATCAGAGGGTTGGCAACTCGTTCTCAGCACGATGAAGCGGGTCCCAGTTCGGGTCGGCTTCAGATCGATGTTCCTTATTTGAGGGAGAATCCGATCGATGAAGCCGGCTATAAGGAGGAGCCGTGGATCGCCGACGAGGAGTATTTGGCGACGTTGGAGCAAGTTAAAGCTGAGACCGGTCGCGGTTCTGCTCGCGGGAGAGGTCGTAGCTCGGTTCCTCGTGGTAAGAAACATCTTGAGGAAATTCCTTCTAGGTGCAACTGTAAATCGTTGGAGAAGATGCGGAACGACTGTCAGATGCCCAATGGGGTATGTTTCAGGGTTCCTACTCCATACGAACGTCCATGGCATGCCCCAGAAGGGTGGATATGTTTGTACAAAACCTTCTTCACTAGTTGTCGTCTTTGGTTTCCTCCGCCCAAGCTACTGGTCGATTAATGTGATGCGAGAAGGATCGCCATTTCTCAGCTAACATTGGCCGCGATTCGTAATATGGTCGCGGTATTGGTTATGGGGGTCGAATGCGGAGTCCATGTTGATCTCGAATTCTTTGAAGAGTTGACATCGATTAGTAAGAACGGCAGGACTCCCGACACCTTTTATGTGAGATGCAAACGGGGCAACTCGATCATTAACGGTGATGTTCCCAACAAGACCAACGATAGGGAACATCGGTTCTTCTTTGCCAAGATAAATTGGGCGACAATTCACTACAAGAAAATAAGGCTTTTGCAATGAATATTTGCATCGAATATTTTCGTCGCAAACAAAGCTACGTCGTTGCGACAAAATAGCGAGTAAAACATCATCCGTCCCAACTTCGTCGCAACTTTGGGACTAACTATTTCGTTGCAAATTCAACCTAAGTTTGCGATGAAATAGCGTCCAATTAACTACGTATCCCCTTTTCGACGCAAATTTGTTGCATCAATTGCGTTCAAGTTGCGTCCAACTTTAAAAGTTAAAAATTTGTGACTGTTTTGCGACGAACCCTACCTAATTATTTGCGACGAACTATTACGTCGCAATACCGATGCTATTTCGTCGCATATTCGATGCAAATTCGTTTCGTCGCAATTCCGTCCCTAACACACGTTTTTATTTTTATACCTACCTAATTATTTCGACCCAAATACGTCGCAAATTCCTTGCATAAATTGCCTATATATACAACTCACCCTCGTTTGTTTTCACCACACCAAAAACCAATCTCTCCCTCTTAAGAAAAAAACACAATTTTAATCAAATATGTCGTGTGGTGATGGTGATGATATTTATGCAACTCGAAAATGGATGTACATACGTAAAGATTGATTCTGAGGGATCGGTGAGAAAGGAATTCATAGATGGTCTTGAAACATTCATGTATCAGGCGACAAACATCACGACTGTGGAAAGCGGTAAGATGTTCTGTCCATGTAGGAAGTGCATGAATACGAAACCTATTTAAGTTGATATTGTGTGGAGGCATTTGCTTAATAGAGGATTTACACCGGAATATTTTGTTTGGTTTCAACATGATGAGGGATATGGTCCATATGCAGCAGATAGTAGTAATTGCACTATTAACCAAACTGTGGGTGAATCTAGTCTGCATAATGATCATCAATATTATGATCATCATCCTTATGTTAGTGAAGAGCATGATAGGTTTCATGACATGGTTAACAATGCATTTCATGAGACAACAACAACATTTACTGGTAATATTGTTGAGGAACCTAACGTAGATGCGAAAGCATTTTATGATATGTTAGATGCTGCAAACCAGCCAATCTATGATGGATGTAGAGAAGGCCAGTCTAAATTGTCTTTGGCATCTAGAATGATGAACATTAAAACTGATCATAACTTAACTGAGATCTGCATGGACGATTGGGCTGATTTAATAAAAGAGTACTTGCCTGAGGATAATCATGCTGCTGAGTCATACTACGCCATACAAAAGCTGGTATTTAGTCTAGGTTTACCTTATGAGATGATCAATGTATGCATTGATAATTGTATGATCTTCTGGAAAGATGATGATAAGCTGCACGAATGTCGGTTCTGTCACTACAAGAAAACTGCCTATTTCCAACGAAAATTTACGACGGTTTTAAATCGATGTAACGTTACATCGCGTTTACGATGCTTTTAAGACGAAATTTGTGTTCGATGTAACTTCGTCGTAAATACTTGTCGTCGTATAATCGTCGTACGTTTACGACGATATTACGACGATTATACGACGACATGATAAATCGTTGTAAATTCGATGTAAAATTACATCGAATTTACGACGAATACGACTCTCGCATTTTACGTTGTAAACTCGATGTAATTTTACATCGAATTTACAACGATTTATACTACCGGCGACTTCACATCGATAGTTTCTAGTTTGGTAACACACGTTTTTTATAGGTTTACCTAACAAATTTACATCGAATTTACATCGTAAATCCGTTGTAAATCCGTTGTAAATCTAAAAAAAATTCTATAAATACATCCTCGCATCAATTGAAAATTTACAACAAAAAAAAAATCACTAATAAAAAAAAAACACTATAAAATCATTTTTATAAAATGTCTATATACGATCTACGAAGATGTATGTATACGCAAAAGGATTCGGAGGGAGCGTTGACGAAAGAATTCAAAGAGGGGCTTGAAATACATGTATCAGGCCGGAAATATGCAAACAACCCTGGAAAGCGGTAAAATCTTCTGTCCTTGTCATAAATGCAAGAATACGAGATATATTTTTATTGAGACAGTGTGGAAGCATTTACTAAATAGAGAGTTTATGCCGCAATATTATGTTTGGTATCAACATGAAGAGGGTTTTGAAAGGAGTCAAGCAGTTGATCATAGTGGTAGTAATTATCAAGGTCAAGTAGATTTTTATGAATCAAATTATCAGGGTAGTTATCATCATGGTCAACATCAATTTGATCAGGGTGAAGATCATGATAGGATGCATGCTATGGTTAATGATGCATTTCATGAAACAAATGCTGATAATAGTACTATTGAGGAACCCAACGTAGATGCGAAGCGATTTTATGATATACTAAACGCTGCAAATGAGCCACTCTACGATGGATGTAGAGAAGGTCAGTCTAAATTGTCGTTAGCAGCTAGGATGATGACAATTAAAACGGATCATAACTTAGCTGAGGTTTGCATGGATGATTGGGCTGATCTTATTAAAGAGTATTTGCCAGAGGATAATTTGGCTGCCGAAACATACTATGAGATTCAGAAGTTGGTGTTTAATCTTGGGTTGCCTTATGAGTTGATAGATGTATATGTTGACAATTGTATGCTTTTTTGGAAAGATGATGATAAGCTGCAGGAATGTCGATTTTGCCAAAAACCGAGATTTATGCCGCAAACTTCTGGGCGTAGTAAGATACCGTACCAACGGATGTGGTATCTTCCTATAACTGATAGGTTGAAACGATTGTATCAATATGAAAGGACAGCTGCATCGATGAGGTGGCATGCAGAACATTCACAGAGAGAAGGAGAAGTGACTCACCCGTCAGATGCTAAAGCTTGGAAACACTTTAACACGGTACACCCCGACTTTGCTAACTCTAAGCGAAATGTGTATCTTGGTCTTTGCACTGATGGATTTATTCCATTCGATATGTCTGGTAGGCAATATTCTTTGTGGAGTTATAAGGTGATCGTAACGCCTTATAACCTTTCCCCAGATATGTGCAGGCAAAGGGAATTTCTATTCCTGAGTATTTTAGTCCCTGGTCCCAATCATCCGAAGCGGTCCCTTGATGTGTTTTTGCAGCCTCTCATACATGAGTTGAAACAGTTGTGGTCTGCAGGAGTTCGTATATATGACTGTCCGAGGAAAAAAAAATTTACTATGCGTGCGGTGCTTATGTGGACAATAAGCTGACTTCCCTGCATACGGAATGCTATCAGGTTGGACGACGCATGGGAGGTTATCTTGTCCTTATTGCCTCGATCGGATAGATGCATTTCAGCTGAAACATGGTCGAAAAACATGTTGGTTTGATTGTCACCGCCGGTTTTTACCAATCAACCAACCATATAGGAGAAACAAGCGGTTGTTTAGGAAGAACAAAATCGTGCGTGTCCCCCCACCAGTGTATTTATATGGGGAAGATCTAGAAGCGCAAATAGATCATTTTGGGGGACTAGAAAGGGTGAATCGTGGGGGAAATTGGCACACTCCAGCTAATATGCCTGATGGATACGGGGTCAATCACAATTGGCACAAGAAAAGCATTTTTTGGGAACTTCCGTACTGGAAAGATCATCTACTAAGACACAATCTTGATGTCATGCACATTGAGAAAAACGTTTTTGATAACATCATGCATACAATGCTAAACGTGAAAGGAAGAACCAAAGACAGCGGAAAGTCAAGGTTGGACTTGCCCGATATTTGCAACAGAAATGAGTTGCATATAATGACCAATGGGAAATCACCAGTTCCTATATTTTGGTTGGATGCAGAAGAAAAGACATCGTTGTTCAATTGGGTTTCATTTGACGTGAAGTTTCCTGATGGGTACGTATCCAATCTTGCTAAATCTGTTGAGAAAGGACAAAAGTTTTCAGGAATGAAGAGTCATGACTGGCACGTGTTTATGCAACGATTACTTCCTTTCGCATTTGCCGAACTCCTTCCAAGAAACGTTTATGAAGCAATTGGAGGTAAGATATTTAATTCATCAGATATAAAATTGTTGAGATTAATTAATTATATATGTTCAAATATTACAATATATAATTTAATTTTGATTGTGCAGGCATCAGAGCGTTTTTCCGGGATCTTAGTTCACGGACGCTGTCAGAAGAAGTAATTGCACAACTGTCTACTAATATTCCAATATTGTTGTGCAATTTGGAGAAGATATTCCCGCCGGCGTATTTTGATGTTATGGAACATCTTCCCATTCATCTCCCTCACTAAGCAGAACTAGGCGGCCCTGTTCAGTTTAGGTGGATGTACCCATTCGAGCGCTTCATGAAACATTTAAAGGGAAATGCAAAACATCTAGCAAGGGTTGAAGGATCAATTGTTGCGGGAAGTTTGACAGAAGAAACTTCACACTTCACTTCATACTATTTCGCTACAAAAGTCCGCACACGCAAACGGGCTCCCCGACGATATGATGATGGTGGTGTGGAAAGAACTTATGCAGTAGAGGATGTCCCAGACATGTTCTCACCAATTGGTCGTCTTAGTGGAAAATTGAAGGAAGTTTGGTGGTCTAACGAGAATGACAGGCACATCGCACATACATACATCCTCCTAAATTGCGAGGAAGTGAGTCCTTACGAGAGGTAACCCGTAACTATTTATTAATTATGCACTAATCAATTATATATAGTTCATTACATATTAATTAATATAAATAAAGATGTTAATTTCAATGTATATATATTTTGTAGCTTATTTGTTACCCAGGTACGAGAATGNACACTTATCGATATGCCTTTTATAGGTGGATCATGGCGACCCCGCATATCCAATATGGTTTCATGAGTTACTCCAAGGCCCCCTCGGGAAGATAACAACTGCACCCATGTATTTCACCCGTGGTTATGTGTTTCATACATACAAGTACGGCGTTCGTCGGGCAACTACCAACTACGGAGTATGTGTTAGGGGTGAAATAGATTTTTATGGGGTGTTGCAGGAAATAATCGAAGTGGAGTACCCCGGCTTGGTTAGTATGAAATGCGTTCTCTTCAAATGTGATTGGTTCGATCCAACAGTCGGTCGAGGGGTGCGAATTAACAAATTTGGTGTGGTGATATATCATGGTTTTTACCCCTTTTAAGCCATGATATAAGTCCGTTTTATAGTCTTTCTACTATTTTGTAGTGTTTTAGAGTCTTTTACAGGTTTTAGCACGTTTGGAGCATAATTGGAGATATTGGAGCTTTCTAGAGCATTTTGGAGCAAAACAGAAGTTCGTGTAGCTGAGTACCCGATTTGAAGCCTCAGTATCGATCGATACTGACTAGTATAGGTCGATACTCACTGCAGCAAGACACGAGTCGCGACTTTAAATGAAGAGCTGAAGAGCTTTCCACCGATGGATTGAGCTCAAATTTTGATACAAGACAGATCAATAGATTAGCTTTCATATGTAAGTGGTTTGAAGCAGTGACCAGTGTAGACAGTCTAGTCTGGCGATCAAAAGTTATGCCAGTTTTCGTGAAGACAGTCTAGTTTGGCGAGCAAAAGAAGCAGTGACCAGTGTCGATCGATACTGACTAGTATCGGTCGATACTCACTGCAGGAAAACAGGAAACACGACTTTTTACAAGTTTGGAGAATTTGTACCTTGGCCCAGAAGACTTTATTATTTACAATTTAGCCCAAAACGTGTTTTAGCATTATAATTAGGTTTTTCAGCCATTAATGAGGCTACGCTTTATTGGAGACTTGATTAAGCTTTATTTTACTTTTGTTCTGATTGAGAGAGATTGTTTTAGGGATTTTGGGGAGACAACTCTGAACCCCTTTGTTTCTGATTGATATCTTTTATGCAATTATATTCATCTATGATTTCTGTTCCATTAATCATGTCTGAGTAGATCCACTTTAGGTTCAGGGTTCTCATAAGGGTTTTCTCTGAATGTTAGGTTAATGAGTTAATTAGGATTCACCATCTGAATTAGTTCTTCACCATAGGTTGTTCTCATAACTAATTCTAGGTTGACGAATCTGGAACTTAGATTTTAGGATAATTGATTAGGCACGAGAGTGCGATTAATTACCTGATAGAACTTAGGCTGAGCAAAATAACTATTCGCAAAGAGATTTGGTTTAGTTGTTTTGTGAACAAATCAAACTTGAAAGAAAAGCTGGTTTAGACTTTAGGATTCGCGAAGAGATTTGGAATTCTAGGATTTAGACTTAGATAGTTTTCGCAACGAGAGTTGGTTAGCTATACTTTAGTGATTTGAGTTCAAGAACCGCGCTAAATCTGAATCATGTTAGTTAGTTTATCTACATTCATTTAATTCCTGAGAAATACCCTGAGCCTATGTTCTTTCCAACTGATTCACAACTTGTTTAATTTACGCACTCGCATTTAATTTCATTGTTTGGTTTAGCTTAATTCGGATCTATATAATATATTGCGTGAATTCTGGAGTTCTTGTGTTCGACCCCTACATATACTACAACAACTGCTTTAGTACTTATAGGGTATTAATTTGAGCATATCAAATTTGGCGCCGTTGCCGGGGACTCAATTTCGCAATTAGATTTTAGCTTAGAATTTCGACTAAGCTCGTCGGTATCGATCGATACTACCCAGAGTCGGTCGATACTCGTCGAATTTTTTTTATTTTTGTTACTTACGTTCTTGACTTTCGTGTTTCAGGTTGCATGCCTCTTCGTGAAACCAGAAGGAACAAGAACAATCTGTCAAACGAGCAGCTAGCACTTTTGGAACGCACAAACAGGAGAACAAAGAGGCCAACAGAGATGAACAATCCAATAATTTTGGTTCGTGATGATGCTGGAGCTTTGAGAGACCGAGAGGGTCAATTGTGCAATGAGAGGGGGCAACGACTTGATGGAGATGGAAACATCATTGTCCCTCCAGCTGTTGTGAATGTTGGGAATAATGTGGTTGATCGTGGTAGAACAATTGGTGAGTACAACAAGCCTGATCAGTTCTATGCCAATCGATCAGCGATTCGTCCACCTGCTTTCCAGAGGAATGACTTTGAGCTGAAACCTGCATACTTCACTCTTGTGGGTCAGCACCCTTTTCATGGTGTTCATCATGAACACCCCATGGATCATATTGAGAAGTTCGAGGATTTGGTCTCTAGCATCAAATGCAATGGAGTGTCCTACGACTACCTGTTCTGTAAGCTTTTCTCATACTCTCTTGGTGGGGATGCAGCTTATAGGCTGAAGCAGTTGCCAGCTGGATCACTGACTACCTGGGATGAGACGAAGAATGCGTTCCTCAATAATTTCTATGATGATGCGAGATTCGAGGAGCTCAAGAACAAGATCTCTCAGTTTTCTCAAGGACCGACAGAGGCACTTAAGACTGCTTGGATCAGATTCAGGTCATATCAGAGAGATTGTCCACATCACGGGTTCACTAAGGTTCAGTTTCTGGGAATCTTCTTCAGAGGGATTGATTGGAGGTATCATATGGCTCTAGATGCTGCGAGCAATGGAAATTTCTACACGAGGTATCCTGACGATGCGTATGTGCTCATTGAGAACTTGGCGTCTAGCAATAGCGCCAAGAATGCTGATCTCGAGCGGAAAAGGCTGCACGGATGTGTTGATGAATCGCAGATTGCTAAAATGCATGCGGAGCTGGATTCGGTGCATAATTTGTTGATGGGCAAGCAGCAGAAGGTTTTTCGTCCTGCTGAAAAGGATAAAGTGGAATATGTTAACTACATTGATGGAGTTGGATCTCAAGATCAAAGGTATCAATGCCCACCCACACCACCCAGGGCTCCTGAAAGCATAGTTGAGTCCATGCTTGAACAGCTTCTTCAGGGACAGCAGAAGATGACAGTGGATTTCAGTGGAAGGTTAGATGCTCTGTACACCGATCTGAATGGGAAAATCGAGGCTCTCAGTACTAACCACAGGATGTTGGAAACTCAGGTAGCTCAGACTGCAGCAACTATCAAGGGACTGATGGTTCATTCACAGAACGAATACGTCACTGCTATCCCCTCGAGGAGTGGAAAAGAGGTACACCCAGGAGTGAAAATTGGTCTAACTGCAAAGAATCTCGTCGATGACAACGATGAGGCTCCCGAAATCGCCCCAATATCGATCGATACCACCCAGCATCGGTCGATACCCATCCAAGGATCTGCCAAAGACGTTTCGACACAACAAGTATCGACCGACACCACACCTATATCGATCGACACCACATCTGAAGAGACGACAGGGAAGCCTTGTATCGATCGATATCATTCTAGTATGGATCGACACCCCCTCGCAGACTGAGCCAGAAACTGTGAAAACACCCACGATTGTCGAGGAACGTGTCTACAAACCTAGAGTGCCATATCCTCGATCACCTAGACATCTCATGAACCCTATCTCTCCAAAGCAGCTACTTGGCTTTGAGAAGATGGTACGAAGGATTCTCCTAACGCTGATTTTTGAATAAGCTATAGAGTACCGCTCTCTGCTGAGTCACTTCCGAGATTGCAGAGAAACACTGGAAGAGATCGAAGTACTCTTTATCAAGGCAAGAAGCAAGTCACTACCGCTGAGGCAGTTGACCAAGAGGGAAGACCCATGAATATTCTCAGTTCCATGCTCTATTTCTGGAATTAAATTCAAAGAGTGTCTCTTTGACTCGGGGGCTAGCGTCAATGTCATGTCAAGGGCAATTGCAGAGAGATTGGGAGCTGATATTCGATCTGCCAGGACATCTATCACATTCGCGAACTGTTCCACCTCACTTCCGCACGGTACAATCCCTGATTTGATGGCACAATAGGAGATTGTCTGGTTCCTACTGATTTTCAAGTTATGGAGATGAGTGCAAGATCTACTACGCAGTTGATTCTTGGAAGACCGTTCATGGCTACGGTTGGTGCCGTTATGGACACACCCAGCAAGAAAATCTCGTTCTCATACATTGACAAGGAGGTGTACTACGAAGCCATTCCTACTAGAGGAACTCCCACATGTGTCTCTTGCATCGATGTTGCCACATGAGAGACGTTGGTAGTTGATCTTTTGGAAGAGCCTCCTGACGAGCCCAATACCATGGACATTCTCGATAGTCCTTCTGTTATCACCAAGAAAGACGTCAAAACGGCTAAGGCAAAGAAGAAGGTAAAGAGCAAAGGAGTAAAAGGTGCTCCTTCTATGACTTTAATCCCACAGAAGTGCAATGGGGACTCGATTGAGTACAAGGTGAAGTGCAAGGGAACCTCAAAACCATTCTCCAAGGCTAGAATCATTCTTACTCCGGAGCTGAAAGAGAAAGGAAAAGAGGTTATAGAGAGCATGTTGAGTAAAACTCTGAGTCTGCAAGGATCTAGCTGTGGAACTTGCATGGGAGTGAGTTCTCAACCTCAGACTGATCACCTGAGCCAAAGTCAAGCTAATGACTAAAAACAAGCGCTTGGTGGGAGGCAACCCACTGGTAAGTTTGTACATACGTTTTTCTATTTTTGTTTTTGGTTTGGAAACCCACTGTCTTGTGTTTCACGTGAATCAGATTCGGAGGTCCATTATCGACCGATACCAAGTGGTATCGGTCGATACCCGTCTTTAAACGTACACATTCTGGACCGACCTCCGTGTGGCGAAAAAATCATTCCATTCCCTCAGTATCGATCGACACCAGTTAGAATCGATCGACACCAACTGGTATCGATCGATACTTCGCCGCCCAGGTAAGTTTCCTTATAAGTCTGTACATACGTTTTTCCTTTCGTCCTCATAACCTTCATCGACCGACACACTCTCACCAAATCACCAAATCTTCGTTTCTCCATGGATTTGAGTAATTTTTGTGTATATCCTGCTCGGATTTTTGTGCTCTTTCACATTCTCTCACTCTTTCACTCGATCATCAAGGTATGAAACAAGAATTTTCACTTTTTCAATTCCGTGACACAAGGTTGGATTTTCGACTTTTAGGCTTTTAGAACTAGTTTTGATGGATGATTATCACTTGATTAGTGTGTTCTAGGCCTAGTCGAACCCCGCATTGCGCTTAATTACCCTTGGTTTGCACTTTTGGAATTTTCGGATTGGTGTTCTTCGTGATGCTCGATACTTGTATGAGCATCGATCGATACCCCATTGGTATCGGTCGATGCTCACTATTTCCTTTGGCCGAGATTGCTGTGTTTGAGAGAGAGATGTTGGACTTATGCTGTGTTTTGTGTTTGTTGATGATGCAGATGGCACCTACGAAGAGAGCTCGCACTGATACCGCATCCAGCTCCAACCCACCTAAGAAAGAATACATGTTGCATGCTCGAGTCGAGTTCTTAGAAGACGGGGTTTGGACAGTGGGAACGGTTATTGCTTGTCTCACCGAGAACCGCTACAAGGTTAGGACAACGACTTCTACAGACTTCACTGTGGTATTCGGTAGACACTTATGAGACGCACCAGCCGAGGCACCTACGCCTTCAACCCCATTGCCTGCTCGCACAACAGTGCGGTTTCCTTGGCCTAAGCTCAGTGAGAAGGCAAGGATATGTTTGAGGGATGATTACGAAGGTTCAGATAAGGAGGTCACGTAGAGCAGAGCTTGCACCCACCGGCCTATATCAGAGGAGTGGGACGATTTGATATGCTCAAATTAATACCCTAAAAAGTACTAAAGCAGTTGTTGCAGTATAGTTAGGGGTCGAACACAAGAACTCCAGAATTCACACAATAGATTGTATAGTTTTGAATTAAACTAAACCAAAAAGATGTAATTAAAAGCAATGCGTAAATTAAAAGGGATGTGAATCAATTGGGAGAAAGATAGGCTCAGGGTATTTCTCAGGAATTCAATAAATGTAGATGAACTAACAGGATTCAGATTTAGCGCGGTTCTTGAACTCAAATCACTAAAGTATAGCTAACCAACTCTCGTTGCGAAAACTATTTAAGTCTAAATCCTCGAATTCCAAATCTCTTTGCGAATCCTAAAGTCTAAACCAGCTTTTAGTTCAAGTTTGATTTGTTCACAAAACAACTAAACCAAATCTCTTTGCGAATAGTTATTTTGCTCACCTAGGTTCTGTCAGGTAATTAATCGCACTCTCGTGCCTAACCAATTATCTTAAGATCTAAGTTCCAGATTCGTCAACCTAGAGTTAGTTATGGGAACAACCTAAGGCGAAGAACTAATTCAGATGGTGAATCCTAATCATTCAATTAACCTAACATTCAGAGAAAACCCTTATGAGAACCCTGAACCTAACAAAGGATCTACTCAGACATGGAGATTGAAACAAGCAACATGATTAAATAGATCATCAAATAAAATAAGATAGAAGAGTAAAACAAGAGGTTCAGATTTGTCTCTCTCAGAAATCTCTCCAAAACCAAAGTAGAATCCAGCTTAACCAACAAAAGTGGCTGAAAAACCTAATTATAATGTTAAAACACGTTTTGGGCTAAATTGTAAATAATACAGTATTCTGGGCAATTTTGCAATTATTCATTTCTTCATAAAAGTCGCATCTCCTTCCCCATGGACGACGGTATCGACCGATACCTGAGTGGTATCGATCGATACTCGGGCAGTGACGTGCTTCCTTCCTTCATGATGACAGTATCGATCGACACCAGGTGGTGTCGGTCGATACAAGGGCTTCAAATCGGGTACTCAGCTACACGAACTTCTGTTTTGCTCCAAAATGCTCCAAAAAGCTCCAATATCTCCAATTATGCTCCAAACATGCTAAAACCTGTAAAATACTCTAAAACACTACAAAACAGTATAAAGACTCTATAAAATGAACCTATATCATGGCTGAAAAGGGGTAAAAACCATGATATATCACGCCCCCAGACTTAGCCTTTGCTTGCCCTCAAGCAAATAGAAGACTAAACCAGAGAGAGAGGTTTGAAAACGCGAAGACTCACCTGTTCTTGAAACATTGCAATGACCCTTTTCCCAAGCACCCAAATGTCACCTAACCAGATCCAAATCTAACCACCATGTACTTCTCCGTAGACATTCGCAGCTTCCCCAGACTACACACATTATTTCGCAGCTTCATTCAATTAAACCCCTCATCGCCAGTTTCATCGCTGTGATTAATATCAAGAACCTTCTAGATTCTTTCCCATACAATATCATGACAAGGAACCACCCAAATTTCACACTTTTTGTATCACTTTCTCTCCCCCAGACTTATTTCTTGTTTTGTTCTCTTTTTTTTTATTTTTTTTTATTTTTTAGATTCGCATATACAAATCAAGGTTTGAGACGCGAGTATTGATGGTGTTTGCCACCGGATCCCCGGTTCTTCCCTCTCAATGTATCAAAGGGTGTAGGCGAATAATGGCATCATAGGAAAATCCTAGCCTCGCTTCCAATCCTCTGTGTGATCATCCCTCACCAAGTAGAATAATGGGATCGCTGGAAATTTTCCTAACCCTCTACTCAGAAGAAAATCATTTCATCTTTTTATGCTCTTATTTATTAACTTATAACAGGGGAGAGAGATACTATCACTTTTAAAAACATGGGTTCCTTTGTCAGATATGAAATGAGGAATCAAGCTCTGTGAATACTAACCACGTCGATGAAGTGCAAAAATTTGGCTCTGGCTTTAAAAGAACTCTGCTGGAAACATGTGTGTCTTCTAGTTAACTGGTCAGCCTTTGGATTTTTCATTAGTCGATCTGTAACTGATTCTGTAACAGTGGACACTCAGAAGCAAAGTCAAAACAATAGATTCAAGAACAAGATCATAATCTCCAACAGGTTTTGACTCAATAAAACAAATTTGACACAAAAACGACTGACTCTAAGAAAAACAAACACAATGTCAGCGACTACCTCCCCCAGACTTAAACAACACTGTCCCCAGTGTTATCTAGCCTAGAGTTGGTAAAAGAAATCAAAAGAGTTGAGTGGATGGATGAAAATCGAAGGAGGCTTACCTGGGTGGCGGGTATCGACCGATACCATGGTGGTATCGATCGATACAAGGGAAAATTGGTCGATGCTAATTCGACATCGATCGATATGTTGCTCACGGTCCCTTGAGAAATACCCAGCTCCTTTTGCGTGTGGATGGTGTCGATCGATACCGTGTGGGTGTCGATCGATACTCCTCTTCTGAATCTGCTGCATGTGAAACACAAGACACAAAACCAAAAATAAAAACCAAAAATAATAGAAAAACGTATGTATAACTTACCAGTGGGTTGCCTCCCACCAAGCGCTTGTTTTTAGTCATTAGCTTGACTTTGGCTCAGGTGATTAGTTGGAGCGAGGTTGAGAACTCACTCCCATGTAAGCTCCACAGGTAGACACCTCCAGATTCAGAGTTCTGCTCAGCATGCTCTCTATAACCTCATTTCCTTTCTCTTTCAGCTCTGGAGTAAGAAGAACTCTAGCCTTGGCGAATGGTCTCGAGGCTCCTTTGTGCTTCACCTTGTACTCGATCGAGTCTCCATCACACTTCAGGGGGATCAAAGTGACTTGGGCAGCACTGTCGACTTTCTTGCTCTTCGCTTTCTTCATTGTTGCTTTAGCCTTCTTGGCAACCTTCTTGGTGATGCAGGGAGGTTCATCCGAAACGGTCGCGACCTTTGGCTCATAGCAAGGCTCATCCAGCAGATCGATCATCAGCGTCTCGCCGGCAGCAGTGGTGATGCATGAGACATGTCTGGGTGTTCTTCTAGAAGGGATGGCGTCATAGTAGACCTTGTCGTCAATGTAAGAGAAAGAGATTCTCTTGTTCGGTGTGTCCATGATCGCGCCAGCAGTAGCCATAAACGGTCTTCCCAAAATCAAAGGGACCTTAGATCCTTCGCTCATCTCCACAACCTGAAAATCAGTAGGAACCAGACAGTCTCCTACTTCGACTGGCAAATCGAGGATCGTAGCATAGGGAAGTGAGCTGGTGGAGTTTGCGTATGTGAGAAGTGTCTTGGGAGATCCCATATCAGCTTTCAATTTCTCCGCATTCTCCCTTGACATGAGGTTGACACTAGACCCTGAGTCAACAAGGGATTCCTTGAACTTGACTCCAGAGATGGAGCATGGAACTAAAAATTTTCCTGGGTCTTCCCTCTTAGTCAGCTGCTTAGGTGGAGGTGGTGTACTTCTGGCCTTGATGAAGAGTGCCTTGATCTCTTCCTCAGTTTCTCTGCAGTTGTGGAAGTAACACTCCAAAGGATGGTTTTCAAAAGCTTCTTCAAAAGATATAGTGCTGGGAATCCTCCTGACCATCTTCTCAAATTTGAGCAACTTCTCCGCAGTTATGGGTTTCATGAGATGTCTAGGTGGTATAGGATATGGCACCTTAGGCTTGTAAACCCTTTCCTCGACAATCTTGGGTGTTTTCTCAATTTCTGGATTAGTTTGCGAGGGGTGTCGATAGACACTAGTGGTGGTGTCGGTCGATACAGGTGGGTTTGAAACGACTCGAGCATGTGTCTGGGCGGGTATCGATCGACACTGGCTGGTGTCGGTCGATACATGGGGATTGTCAGATTCCCAATCGTCATCTTCAGCTTGGTGTCGATCGACACAGGTAGTGGTGTCAAGCGATGCTTGTTGCTTCAAAACATCCTTGGCAGATCCTTGGACGGGTATCGACCGATGATGGGTGGTATCGATCGATACTGGGGCGATTTCGGGAGCCTCATCGTCGTCATCTTCAGCAAGATCGACGAGATTCTTTGCAGTTGGGCCAATTTTCACTCCTGGATCGACCTCTTCATCACTTCTCGAGATGATTGCATTGACGTGTTCATTCTGTGCATGAACCATCTTTCCCTCGACAGCTGCTGCAGTCTGAGCTACCTGAGTGTCTAGCACCTTCTGATGAATTCTAAGAGCTTCGATTTTTCCATTCAGATTGGTGTACAGAGCATCCAACTTCCCATTAAAGCTCACCGTCATCTTCTCTTTCCCTTGAACCAGCTGTTCAAGCATATCCTCGATCTTACTCTCATGAGTCTTAGCAGGTACCTGCTGATAAGATGAACTCCCATAGTTCCTTGTGTAACCATTGCTCTGGAAAGGTTTCTGGCTAAACTGATTCGACCCATAACCACCTTGATAACCCTCAGATTTGAATCCTCCTCTACCTCATCCTCCTTGAAAACCTCGACATTATCAGCAAAGTGAACAGCCTTCCGCTGCGTGCTCATTAACAAATTATGCACCGAATCCAGCTTCGCATGCACCTCAGCAATCTGTGAACCCTCTATACCACCAGCTAGCTTCTTACGCTCCATGTCAGCACTCTTTGTGCTATTGCTCGACGCAAAATTCTCAATCAGCTGGTAAGCATCATCAGGATATTTGGTAAAGAAGTTACCATTGCTCGCAGAGTCCAAAGCCATCTGATATCTCCAATCAATCCCTCTGAAAAAAAACTCAGTAGCTGAACCATAGTGTACCTATGATGTGGACTATCCCTCTGATACGATCTGAATCTTCCCCAAGCAGCCTTGAAAGCCTCAGTCGTTCCCTGAGAAAACTGGGAAATCTTGTTCCGAAACTCCTCTGATCTCGCATTGTCATAAAAGTTATTCAGGAAAGCAGTCTTGGTCTCATCCCAGTTAGTTAATGACCCAGCTGGTAGTTGCTTGAGCCAATAAGAAGCATCCCCACCAAGAGAGTATGGGAAAAGCTTACAGAACAAGTAGTCGTAGGACACTCCATTACATTTGATGCTAGAGACCAAATCCTTGAACTTCTCGATATGATCCATGGGATGCTCATGAGAAAGACCATGGAAAGTGTGTTGACCCACAAGAGTGTAGTACGCAGGCTTTAGCTCGAAGTCATTCATCTGAAAGGCAGGAGGACGAATCGCTGATCGATTTGCGTAGAACTGATCAGGTCTGTTGCATTCACCAATTGTTCTACCACGCTCAATCGCAGCGTTCGCAGCATTCACTGCAGCTGGAGGGACAATAACATTTCCTTCTCCATCGAGTCTCTGCCCTCTCTCATTGCACAAGTGACCCTCTCGGTCTCTGAAAGCACCAGCCTCATCCTGAATCAAAACCACTGGATCGTTGTTCATCGTTACTGGCTTCTTTGCTTTTCTGAGTGTGCGTTCCAACTGTGCTAGCTGCTCGTTTGACAAATCAACTAGCTGAGTGTTCTTGTTTCTCCTGGTTTCTCGAGTAGGCATACACCTGAAACACAAAAGATCAAGAACGTAAGTAACTAAAAAAAAAAAACGTGTCGGGTGTCGACCGATACCAAGGGGTATCGATCGATACTCGACGATTTAGACGAAATTCTTCACTGAAATCTAATGGCGAAATTGAGTCCCCGGCAACGGCGCCAAATTTGATATGCTCAAATTAATACCCTAAAAAGTACTAAAGCAGTGTTGCAGTATAGTTAGGGGTCGAACACAAGAACTCCAGAAATCACGCAATAGATTATGTAGATCAGAATTAAGCTAAACCAAGAAGATGTGATTAAAAGCAGATGCGTAAATTAAACAAGTTGTAATCGATGGGAAGGAAGATAGGTTCAGGGTATTTCTCAGGAATTCAATGAATGCAGATAGACTAACTAACAGGATTCAGATTTAGCGCGGTTCTTGAACTCAAATCACTAAAGTATAGCTAACCAACTCTCGTTGCGAAAACTATCTAAGTCTAAATCCTAGAATTCCAAATCTCTTTGCGAATCCTAAAGTCTAAACCAGCTTTTAGTTCAGGTTTGATTTGTTCACAAAACAACTAAACCAAATCTCTTTGCGAATAGTTATTTTGCTCACCTAGGTTCTGTCAGGTAATTAATCGCACTCTCGTGCCTAACCAATTATCCTAAGATCTAAGTTCCAGATTCGTCAACTTAGAGTTAGCTATGGGAACAACCTAAGGCGAAGAACTAATTCAGATAGTGAATCCTAATCAATCAATTAACCTAACATTCAGAGAAAACCCTTATGAGAACCCTGAACCTAACAAAGGATCTACTCAGACATGGAGATTGAAACAAGCAACATGATTAAATAGATCATCAAATAAAATAAGATAGAAGAGTAAAACAAGAGGTTCGGATTTGTCTCTCTCAGAAATCTCTCCAAAACCAAAGTAGAATTCAGCTTAGCCAACAAAAGTGGCTGAAAAACCTAATTATAATGTTAAAACACGTTTTGTGCTAAATTGTAAATAATACAGTCTTCTGGGCAATTTTGCAATTCTTCATTTCTTCATAAAAGTCGCGTCTCCTTCCCCATGGACGACGGTATCGACCGATACCTGAGTGGTATCGAGCGATACTCGGGCAGTGACGTGCTTCCTTCCTTCATGATGACAGTATCGATCGACACCAGGTGGTGTCGGTCGATACAAGGGCTTCAAATCGGGTACTCAGCTACACGAACTTCTGTTTTGCTCCAAAATGCTCCAAAAACCTCCAATATCTCCAATTATGCTCCAAACATGCTAAAACCTGTAAAATACTCTAAAATACTACAAAATAGTATAAAGACTCTATAAAATGGACCTATATCATGGCTTAAAAGGGGTAAAAACCATGATATATCACGATTACGATTCGGTCTTCTACAACGCATGGCAAGAGGTTGATGTGCGCCACACTCGGTTTGTTGACACGCACACTATGCGGCATCTGGGTTTCGACAGGGAGCTCGATGGACTGATCCGGAAGATCGGATTGGGGACGATGCCTACGCGGCAATATGACCTATACCCTGACTTGGTCCGCCAATTCCTTGCCTCTGTTCGCGTCTACTACACTGGTGAGCCTCCAGTGACAGCACAGCAGGGTATTCTCACTTTTTTGATTCGTGGTGTGCGATACAGGATATCTTTTCAGGAGCTCTGCGACATCTACGGGTTTAACAGGGATTTCTCGAGGTGTGAGCTTCCTCGCAAGTTCTTGGATATTGCGGCATTCTGGTCTCATTTTGGACATGGAGTCTATGACAGCAAGACCACTACACAGATGGATGTGCGCCATCCTGTCCTGCGCTGTCTTGTAAGGATATTGAGCAACACTTTGTTGTGTAAGATGGAGCCAAACAAGATGAGAGTTGCTAAGCTGATTGTTCTGTCTATTGGGATTGGGGACATTATTGACGATGAGGCTTACGAGTGGCCTGAGATGGACATCGCGGTCAACTTAGGTGCTGTTTTCGCACACCACTTGGAGTCCCTGAAGGGTAAGCCTTTTACAGGACGCGGCAAGGCTTCTAGGACTGCAGGTCGCCAAAAGACCGAGACGGTGGGCAGTCTTCTCACGCCCATATTTCTGCACCTAGGGATCAGCACCACTAAGTGTTTGATATGCTCAAATTAATACCCTAAAAGTACTAAAGCAGTGTTGTAGTATAGTTAGGGGTCGAACACAAGGACTCCAGAATTCACACAATAGATTGTATAGTTTCAAATCAAGCTAAACCAAAAAGATATAATTGAATGTAATGCGTAAGTTAAATGGGTTGTAAATCAATGGGAAAGAAGCTAGGCTCAGGGTATTTCTCAGGAATTCAATGAATGTAAGTAAACTAACTAACATGATTCAGATTTAGCGCGGTTCTTGAACTCAAATCACTAAAATATAGCTAACCAACTCTCGTTGCGAAAACTATCTAAGTATAAACCCTAGAAAACCAAATCTCTTTGCGAATCCTAAAGTCTAAACCAGCTTTTAGTTCAGGTTTGATCTGTTCACAAAACAACTAAACCAAATCTCTTTGCGAATAGTTATTTTGCTCACCTAGGTTCTGTCAGGTAATTAATCGCACTCTCGTGCCTAACCAATTATCCTAAGATCTAAGTTCTAGGTGATCAGTCTAGAATTAGCTTTGGGAACAACCTAAGGTGAAGAACTAGTTCAGATGGTGAATCCTAATTATTCAATTAACCTAACATTCAGAGAAAACCCTTATGAGAACCCTGATCCTAACAAGAGAACTACTCAGACATGGTGATTGAAACAAGCAACATGATTGAATAGATCATCAAATCAAAAATAAATAAAAGAGAGTAAAACAAGAGGTTCAGAGTTGTTTCTCTAAGAAATCTCTCCCAAAACCAAAGTAGAATAAAGCCTAGCCAACAAAAGTGGCTGAAAAACCTAATTATAATGCTAAAACACGTTTTGGGGCTTCTTGTAATTATTAAGACTTCCGGACCAAGGTGCAAACTCTCCAGACTTGTAAAAAGGCGTGTTTCCTGTTTTCATGTAGTTAGTATCGACCGACACTAGGGTAGTATCGACCGACACTAGTCGCTGCTCGCTAGACTGGACTGTCTTCACGAAAACTGGCATAACTTTTGATCTCACCTTGGAATGACCTCAAACCACTTCCAAATGAACGCTAATCCAAAGATCTATCTTGTGTCCAAATTTGAGCTCAATCCATCGGTGGGAAGTTCTTCAAATCTTCATTTAAAGTCGCGACTCGTGCTTCAGTGAGTATCGACCGATACTAGTTAGTGTCGATCGATACTGAGGCCTCAAATCCGGTACTCAGCTACACGAACTTCTGTTTTGCTCCAAAATGCTCCAAAATGCTCCAGAAAGCTCCAATATCTCCAATTATGCTCCAAACGTGCTAAAACCTGTAAAAGACTCTAAAACACTACGAAATAGTAGAAAAACTCTATAAAACGGACCTATATCATGGCTTAAAAGGGGTAAAAACCATGATATATCAGTGCTCGATCATCACTTCTCGCGAGCTTATGGACGAGGCGCACTTGGAGCACCTGCGTTGGCTGAAGCCTCACAGGAGTTGGGTTTTCAGCACTTCTGTTGGGGACTATCTGATTCAGCTCCCCAACACCGATCTGACAGACATAGGCGCCTGCTCAGTTGCTTTTCGCCCCTGATCCCACTGACATGGAGCCTGCACCGGTCACTCGACGTCGAGACTCCGCTACTAGAGCACGACCACCTGCTTCTGGCCCTGCTGGGGATCAACCACGCCTACACGTACTGCGGAGCCTAAGATGGAGCTGGATCCTTTTCAGCAATATCTAGTCGCAAGTCTGCAGACGATCTGGACCGCTATTTCCAGTTGCAGCTGCATGGCGCCTCAGCATCCTGTTTCTTCACGTTCACCGCGCACGCCTCCTGACGTCGGTCCATTTGTCATTTTATTGAGTCAAAATTTGTTTTATTGAGTCAAAACCTGTTGGAGATTATGATCTTGTTCTTGAATCTGCTGTTTTGACTTTGCTTCTGAGTGTCCACTGTTACAGAATCAGTTACAGATCGACTAATGAAAAAATCCAAAGGCTGACCAGTTAACTAGAAGACACACATGTTTTCAGCAGAGTTCTTTTAAAGCCTGAGCCAAATTGATGCACTTCATCGACGTGGTTAGTGTTCATAGAGCTTGATTCCTCATTCATATCTGACAAAGGAACCCATGTGTTTAAAGTAATGGTATCTCTCTCCCCTGTTATAAGTTAATAAAAAAAGAGCATGAAAAGATGAAATGATTTTCTTCTAAGTAGAGGATTATGAATGTTTCCAGCGATCCCATTATTCTACTTGGTGAGGGATGATCACACAGAGGATTGGAAGCGAGGCTAGGATTTTCCTATGATGCCATTATTCGCCTACACCCTTTGATACATTGAAAGGGAAGAACCGGGGATTCGGTGGCAAACACCATCAATACTCGTGTCTCATACCTTGATGTGTATATGCGAATCTAAAAAAAAAAGAAAAAGAGAAAAAAAAAAGAAAAAAAGAAGAGAATATGATAAGAAATAAGTCTGGGGGAGAGAAAGTGATACAAAAAGTGAAATTAGGTGGTTCCTTGTCATGATATTGTATGGGAAAGAATCTAGAAGGTTCTTGGTATTAATCACAGCGATGAAACTGGCGATGATGGGTTTAAATTGAATGAAGCTGCGAAATAATGTGTGTAGTCTGGGGAAGCTGCGAATGTCTACGGAGAAGTACATGGTGGTTAGATTTGGAACTGGTTAGGTGACATTTGGGTGCTTGGGAAAAGGGTCATTGCAATGTTTCATGAACAGGTGAGTCTCCGTGTTTTCAAACTTCTTTCTCTGGTTTAGTCTTCTATTTGCTTGAGGGCAAGCAAAGGCTAAGTCTGGGGGAGTTGATATATCATGGTTTTTACCTCTTTTAAGCCATGATATAAGTCCGTTTTATAGAGTTTTTCTACTATTTTGTAGTGTTTTAGAGTCTTTTACAGGTTTTAGCACGTTAGGAGCATAATTGGAGATATTGGAGCTTTCTGGAGCATTTTGGAGCAAAACAGAAGTTTGTGTAGCTGAGTACCCGATTTGAAGCTTCAGTATCGATCGATACTGACTAGTATCGGTCGATACTCACTGCAGCAAGACACGAGTCGCGACTTTAAATGAAGAGTTGAAGAACTTTCCAGCGATGGATTGAGCTCAAATTTTGATACAAGACAGATCAATGGATTAATGTTCATATGGAAGTCGTTTGAGGCCATTCCAACGGTGCGATCAAAAGTTATGCTAGTTTTCGTGAAGACAGTCCAGTCTGGCGAGCAAAAGAAGCAGTGACTAGTGTCGATCGATACTGACTAGTATCGGTCGATATTCACTGCAGGAAAACAGGAAACGCGACTTTTTACAAGTTTGGAGAATTTGCACCTTGGCCCAGAAGACTTTATTATTTACAATTTAGCCCAAAGCGTGTTTTAACATTATAATTAGGTTTTTCAGCCATTATTGAGGCTACGCTTTATTGGAGACTTGATTAAGCTTTATTTTACTGTTGTTCTGATTGAGAGAGATTGTTTTAGGGATTTTGGGGAGACAACTCTGAACCCCTTTGTTTCTGATTGATCTCTTTTATGCAATTCTATTCATCTATGATTTATGTTCCATTAATCATGTCTGAGTATATCCACTTTAGGTTCAGGGTTCTCATAAGGGTTTTCTTCGAATGTTAGGTTAATTAGTTAATTAGGATTCACCATCTGAATTAGTTCTTCACCATAGGTTGTTCTCATGGCTAATTCTAGGTTGACGAATCTAGAACTTAGATCTTAGGATAATTGAATAGGCACAAGAGTGCGATTAATTACCTGATAGAACTTAGGGTGAGCAAAATAACTATTCGCAAAGAGATTTGGTTTAGTTGATTTGTGAACAAATCAAACTTGAAATAAAAGCTGGTTTAGACTTTAGGATTCGCAAAGAGATTTGGAATTCTAGGATTTAGACTTAGATAGTTTTCGCAACGAGAGTTGGTTAGCTATACTTTAGTGATTTGAGTTCAAGAACCGCGCTAAATCTGAATCATGTTAGTTACTTTATCTACATTCATTGAATTCCTAAGAAATACCCTGAGCTTATCTTCTTTCCAATTGATTCACAACTTGTTTAATTTACGCACTCACATTTAATTTCATTGTTTGGTTTAGCTTAATTCAGATCTATATAATATATAGCGTGAATTCTGGAGTTCTTGTGTTCGACCCCTACATATACTACAAGAACTGCTTTAGTACTTATAGGGTATTAATTTGAGCATATCATGTGGTCGACGTCAACAAATCACGACGATACAACAAGTTTGAACCATTTATCCTAGCATCACAAGCAGAACAAGTAACGTTCGTTCCATATGCGCGAGTTCGAACCACTGGGCCCACATGGTTATCGGTTATTAAAATAGCTCCAAGGGGTAAAATTGTTGGTGTTGACGATCTTCCAATGCAACAAGATTCTTGCCGTCAAATTACAGAACAAGAGATTACGGACAACGTTCTTCTAATTGATCCCCGAAACAGGCAACTTGAATATCTACCTGACGACACATAAGAAGAAGGTGATTCCGATGAGTTTGAAGAGAGTGACGATGATGATGAACCTGAAGATGATGGACCCAATGAAGATGAGGAACCCGGCGAAGATGATGATTAATCTGAGTGGATTTACTTTTTGTAATTGCTTAATTTGTATAATTAAAATACCGAATATGAGTTAATCGTCGAAAAATGACCAGAGATAATCGGAGATGGGATCGTAAGGATTCCCAGAGGTCGAATATTACCCAAACCCTGGAATTTTATGGTTTGAATAATATTAGACCTCCGGGAGTCCTTTCGATCCCATCTCCGATTGTCTCTGCCCTAAATTGGGTATTACGACGGATTTACGACGATTTAAGACATAATCGTCGTAATTTCGGCGTAACCATTTAACCGTGTAATTTGAATTCCCGGTTAAAGATATTACGACGGATTTACGACGATTTAAGACATAATCATCGTAAATCCGTCGTATTACCCTTAACCGGGAATTCAAATTACACGGTTAAAGGGTTACGACAAAATTACGACGATTATGTCTTAAATCGTCGTAAATCCGTCGTAATACCCAATTTAGGGTTTAGGGTTGAAATATGTTGTATAGGTTTGGTTATTCATCGTTTAGTTTGTTTTACATAAGTTCTTTACTCATTGTATATAAATATTACCCGTATCAGAAAAATCAATTACATTATATACATCATCCATGTTTCGAATAAACTTATAAGAAGGAACGCTATACATTATTATGTAAGATAAATAAATTTTCCATATATTAGATTCAATCGTCGTTATTGAATTTATTGTTTACTTTGAGAAGTCTTGGATGCACAAATATAATTCGTTAATACACGACAGATTTGTAAAATCTAATTTAGGGTTTATGGTATAGATTTATAAGAAATCGTCGTAATGTCGATGGTAACTTACGACGATTTTACAACGGATCCGTCGTAGAATCGTCGTAAATGAAAAATTAAATTTACCGCGTGTTGGAAAAATTGCCGCGTGATCTGAGTCGTTGAATTGTCGATTTCAACATTACGACGGATTTACAACGGATCCGTCGTAAATCCGATGGAAAATTACGACGGTTACAAAATCTATATAAACGACCCCAGATTTTCCTTCCTTCTTCATAATCTCACAAATCTCTCTCTCTCTCTCTCTACAAAGCTCTCTCTCTCTACAAATCTCTCTCTCTCTACAATCTCTCTCAAGGTATGTTTTTTTTTAGTAATTAAATTAGATTAGAATTAGATAATTAATATATTTGAATTAGATAATTAATATATTAGAATTAGATAATTAATTATTAGATTTGAATTAAATAATTAATAAGATTGTAATTATTAGATAGGATTGTAATTTATTAGATAGGATTGTAATTATTAGATAGGATTGATATTAAATATGATTGGAATTATATGATTTTGTTATTAATTAATTAATTAAATTTTTTTTAGATATATGGGGCCACGTAAGACACAT